>CM060449.1:184302479-184902479 GCA_030545235.1 Helianthus tuberosus
ATGATTAACCGTCCATTACTTTTAACGTTATTTTCACTAAATCAGTAAAATAACGTTTAAAATTAGTTCAATTTTATAATTTCACTTTTGCCACCTCAAACGCCCACACATATATACGCTATATGCGCACACTGAAAGCGGAAGCGGAGCTTAATATTAAACAATTTGGTGATGCCCAAAAGAATTCCAAGTCTTACATGGGAATTCTTTTTATCAATTTACTCTAAAAAGAAATAACCTATATATATATATAAACACTAACACTTGAACACAATCACACACACAATATTAACAAACCCTAAATATCCCCATGAAAGATTATATTATAAGATCAATGAAAGTGTCACACTCACAATAAAAATCAAGATTCCTTGTTTTACAAATATTATGGCGGTAAACTTCAAGAACCAAATCTTTCTTCTTCTGCCTTCTTGCCACCTTATCTCTCCTCCCACTTATCATCTCCGACAACCCTTCACCACCGTCACCACCACAAACCACCGTACCACCACCACAAACCTACCCACAATGGCCACCAAAACCTACAAATCTTGAACCAAGAAAACCCTTAGGAACATGGGCTCTTCTCCAACGCAGTATAGGCATCTCCGCCATGCACATGCAACTCCTCCACAACAACAAAGTTGTCATCTTCGACCGCACCGATTTCGGCCCCTCCAATCTCAGTCTCCCTTTCGGCGAATACTGCGGTATTCGCGACGAATTCCTTCGCCCCGATTGCACCGCTCACTCCATCTTATACGACGTCGCTTCCAACTCTTTCCGCCCACTTTACGTCCAAACCAACGTCTGGTGCTCCTCCGGCGCCGTCAACCCCACCGGAACCCTTGTCCAAACCGGCGGTTACTTCTCCGGCGACCACAAAATCCGCTTGTTCACCCCTTGCAACGATGATTCTTGCGATTGGGTTGAATTAAAACGGAATTTAACCGTTCAAAGATGGGTATTCTTCGAATCACATTCTCCCCGACGGGAATATTATCATCGTTGGTGGCCGGAGAGCGTATAACTACGAGTTTTTCCCGCGAAACCCGATCGGTTCGGGTTCGTTAAGCTTGTTTAATCTCACTTTCTTGTGGGAAACAAATGATTATCAAGAGGAGAACAATTTATACCCGTTTTTACACGTTTTACCCGACGGAAACCTCTTCGTTTTCGCGAACCAACGTTCGATTTTACTCGATTACGTCTCGGGTCGGGTCGTCCGTGAGTTCCCGCCGCTCCCGGGCGAAAAACGGTCGTACCCGTCAACCGGGTCGTCGGTTTTGCTCCCGATCACGATTCACGAAAACGGGCTACCGATTTCCGAACCGGGGGCGGTGGAGGTGATGATATGTGGCGGGGCCCAAGGCGGGTCGTTCCCGATGGCGGAGCGTGGGGTCTACATGGCGGCGTCAAGGACGTGTGGACGGATGAGCGTCACGGACGCTCATCCGTACTGGGTAATGGAAAAAATGCCTTTGAGAAGAGTAATGCCGGATATGATATTATTACCAAACGGTGACGTTTTGATTATTAATGGAGCCGGTCGAGGAACCGCCGGTTGGGAGAATGCGGTTGAACCGGCTTTGCATCCGGTTTTGTATGAACCGAGGAAGAGGTTATTCACTGTGCTCAACCCCACGAGAAGAGCTAGGATGTACCACTCATCCGCTACATTACTGCCAGATGGCAGGATCTTAGTGGGTGGGAGTAATCCACACGTGGCATATGAGTTTAGTGGAGTTAACTACCCAACTGACTTAAGCTTGGAGTCTTTTTCACCTCCTTATATGGATGAAAGGTATGCTTATTATAGACCGGTAATCTCAACCGTTGAATATGATGTTGATGAGAGTATATCCTACGGTCAGTATTTCGCGATCGCGGTTACCATGAGTTTGAGTGGTGTGGATCGACGGGTTATGGTGACGCTTGTTGCGCCATCGTTTACTACTCATTCGTTTGCGATGAACCAACGGGTGTTGGTTTTGTATGTTGATGTTGTGGAGCAAGTGTCGTTGTTTGAGTATAGGGTTACTGTGCGCGCGCCCTTATCGCCTAATGTTGCACCCCCGGGGTATTATATGTTGTTTGTCGTGCACGATGGGATCCCTGGTCATGCGGTTTGGGTCCGGTTGCATTGATGTTGTTACTCTTTGTTTTGAGTTCATAATTCTTTGGTTTTGTAAGTGGATTTGTTGAAATAGAGAATTAGTTTTGGAATTAGATTTTTGTGAGTGTATTTTATTGTCAATATGCACGTTTTATGAAGAATAAAATTGTTCATAACTGCAGGAATGTTAAAGTATTTGTGAATTACTTTAAGAGGACAGGGGGCACTCCGTTATATCATCACGGAAAGAAAGTTCCACGCGTTATTTCCCACCGCCGCTGCAAAGTCCACGCGTTATATTTTCCACGAAATCGGTTTTCGTTATTTTCTTCACGCGTTATTGTTTTGTTTTGTGAGTGTAATTGTTGGTTGGGGGTAAATTGTTGGGTGTGGTAGTGAGTGATGACCACCCCCACTAAAAAAGGTTGTGAGTGATGGAAAAATGGTTGCTGACATGGCGGAACATGATTGAATATTGTGAGTGATGGAAAAATGGTCACTAGTGACCCCCCCCCCCTAAGTAAAAGTGATAAAGCATCTATGTGATGTTATATATATATATATATATATATATATAGGGTGAGGTTCTAGCGTGAACAACCTCCTCTGCGTGAACTGCGTGAACATATCTGAACCGTTGATTAATATGATCTTGATAATTAAATTAGTGGCATAATTGTAATTAATAGGTTAATTTTTATTGCTTTATTAAAATCAAAAGGGTAAAATTGTAATTAGGTTAATTAATCTATTTAAAATAATTGCAAGATTCTTTCCATAAACAAGTTGAAATCCCGTGATATTTTTTTGTTCCTAAAATAATGTCATACTCCCTTTAAAAGGAAATATCCACCGGTATGTCTCTCTATTCACAAGCGGCGACAAGAGAAAAGGTATCATCGGCGGCGGTAGGTTGTTAATCGCCGGAAAAAGTTCATCTTCATTATACACATGTGTACTATCATGTAATACACTATTGACATGTAAATACCGTGTATTATGCACATGTGTACGATCGTTATGGATTAAATAAAACATACCAGTACACATGTGTACTACGGGTCACATGTGTACTAGACCGTGTATTATACACATGTGTACTATCATGTAATACACTATTGACATGTAAATACCGTGTATTATGCACATGTGTACGATCGTTATGGATTAAATAAAACATACCAGTACACATGTGTACTACGGAACTAATACTTATACACAAGAAAAAATATGACTGAAAACTCTAGTTCAACCAACAAAAGACAAACTATAATTCGAATCTTGGTATCTGGATGATCCATTGTTGTAACGAATATATTATCGCCAATGTTTTGGTCAGAATTGAGATTGTCGATTTCTGGGTCGGCCATGAATGATCTTGATACAATAGCACCTGCCGGAAAAAAATTCAAATATGTTCAGCAATGTAGTCAGAACGACATCAATTTAATTACATAAATAAACAGTCAAGTTCTCAGTCAATATTCAAGACGTAATTGGAACATATTCGTCGGAAATTTATTCCGGCATAATTTTCGATTTCCGGCGTCTGACGGCGACTTAAGCAAAAAAGATGAATGTTACTGATGATATCCAGCGATTAGAGAAGACTTACTCAGCAAAAATCAAAATCCGGCGATATTTGCAGGTTCTTGAAAAGGTTGATGTCCGGCACGATTTCAGGTTTTTGAAAGAAGACGATGTCCGGCGACCCTAATCCTAAAAATCGTGAACTGTAGATGATATTTATCATCTAGAATTGTTGATCATGAAGATATGGTTTACGGAAGAAATTGTAACTGAAGATTATGATATGAAAAGATTATGAAAAATATTTTTGATAAATATAAAATATGTTAAGATAATCTTTAATAAAAAAATCGAAATTTAAGATTCTATAATTCTCATTGTTTACGGAAATTGTAACTGAAATTATGATATGAATTTGAAATTAATAAGATAATAATTAAAAATCAATATTTATATGAAGTTACAATCTTACCCTTATCAACTGGATATGAAATCAATGGTTCAAAAGAGTTCACGCAATTCACGCTGGAGAAAATGTTCACGTTTGAACCTAATCCTATATATATATATTGCAAAAAATGGTTATATATGTTTTATATACAAAGATTGTAATAGATTTACCTCACATGTTTTTGTAATTTGTCACTAATTTTTTTGCTCCTTTGTATCATACTCAAAGAAGTTTAGTTTTGGTAAATGTCTAAATGAGGTTAAACTCAAAACACTTGTGTCCCAAACACTTTTAAGTTTTTTAATTAGTGTTTCAATGTGATTCCAAAGCAGTGACGTAAACAGAACCTTTTAGTCGGGGGTCATCGCAGGGTTCTTTTCTCTACCTTTTACAATTAGGGGTCCAGGTCATGTTTTTTGTTCAAAAACCTAGGATTTTATATTTAAAAATACAACAAATTCTAGTGACGGTCCATAAACCCTTTTGACCCCCCCCCCCCCCTTCCCGTCTTCTGGTTCTGCTCTGCCCATGTTCCAAAGTAATGGATCACACAAAGAGGTATTGTAAACTTCCTTATAGGTAAATTGATCGAAACTACAACCTCTACAGTATTTTTAGTTTGCCACACACACTTTTTCATACTAATGTTTATGTTCCATTCCTAAAAATGGAACATCTTGAATCTAAGTTGATTAAAAAAACACTCGATTTTACTACATTTACATGCATGTAAGGTGTGATTGGATTTTATTTGTTAATAGGATGTAGTAACATTACAATTTCTAAATCTCAAATTTAGAATAAAAGCCCGATGAAATTTTGTTCGAGCCAATTTGAATTGACCTAGATGGCTCATACAAACTTTCGGGTTGCGCAAGCTCGCTTGAGTAAAGAATCCCATATGAACCTGCAAGCTAGTATGCATCTTGTCCATAGAAGTTATTACTTATTAGTTATCATTGGTTAGAATTTAAGTGAACATTTTATAGTGCAATACCAGAAGTTATAAAACAAAAAGTAATGTGGAGATGCGGGGTATCGATCCCCGTACCTCTCGCATGCTAAGCGAGCGCTCTACCATCTGAGCTACATCCCCAATGTTGACTGTTTTCTTACATTCATTTACTAAAGTGAATTCTCTTTTTAATAGGATAAAAATCAACAAACATGTCACGTATACACTTTTCGTAAGAATGATAAGGCAGTCCAAGTATGTGTTGAATTTATATCATACAGCAATGTGTGCATATATATCAATGAAGTAGAAGATGCCTGTAACCGATGTTTTAGCTTTTAGATTTTCATAATCATTTGGTTTTGGTGATAACGGTTCGATTAACAATTAATGTCATTGATAATCAATTAATCATTAGTGACTATTGAGATCGTAATGTTTAATGCTAATATGAAGTCAACTGAAGTTTTTTTTTTTTTTTTTTTGAACAGTAGAACTTCATTAGCAACAAAACACCGACCCAAATCGGGCCGGAACAAAACAACAAAACACAACTACATATTTACAAAGGAACACAAATTCTCCCGATCTATCCCTCTATACTTCGACCTATTCGAAAACCAAAGGAAACTCAACGCCTTAATCTCGCTAACTATACAATCAATTTTAATCGGTTTATTAGAAAACTTAAAATGGTTCCTAGCACGCCAGATACTCCAACAACCAATCATAATAATACCTTGCACCGCCTCCTTTTTCTTCTCCGGCGCTCTCAGATTCGAGTGAATCCCAAGAAGATCCCTAAGCGAAAAAGCGAAAATACTAGGAATCCTACACCAAACGCTAATCGCATTCCAAACAACGGAAGCAACTTGGCATGAGATAAAGAGGTGGTCCGCAGTTTCTTCAATCGATTGACACATCGGGCAAGTAATGTCTTCAATGTTGATGTTCCTTCTTCTTAACGCATCGCCGGTTGGAATCTTTCCCATTTCCATACGCCAAGCATGGATGTTGCACTTCGCAGGGACCCATTTACACCAGCTCATTATAAATGAGGCTTCCGACGGCACTTCGGCAAGAAGGAGACTCTTCACAGCCTTGACCGAGAATGTACCTGCAGAACCCGAGCACCAGAACCACCTGTCCTCTTGGTCAGAAATCCGAACACTGTTCAGCAAGTTGGTCAACTGGTTCAGGTCATTCACTAGGTCCGGAGAAGACGGAACAGATCTCCAGTCCCACATCAGCAAGGAAACATATCCAACAGAGTTAATCCGGTCCTCAACTTTACACTTCTTGACCGCATCTAAACGGAACAGATCAGGGAATCTTGATTTGAGAGGCTCACCAATAATCCATGGGTCCAACCAAAAAGATATCTCTTTACCATTACCGACGATACCTTTGATAAAATTCCACAACGGAATCCCCCCGGCCTTAGTGTTGATGAAAACCTTAGCAATATTACTCCATACACCGCTAAGAGTTTTTTTGAACGGGTTGCATTCCCACCCCACCCTACTTGAATGAAGGGCATCAATGATTCTCTTCCACAGATTGCCCTTTTCCGATTTATAACGCCATCCCCATTTAGCAAGTAACGAAACATTCACTTCCTTTAACTTGTTCAAACCAAGACCACCCTCTTTTTTATGACGAGCGACCCTATCCCAAGCAACCCAATGGGTTTTTCTATCGTCGCTAGAGCCTCCCCATAGGAAATTCTTGATCATAGCTTCCAAATCGGCAATCACCTTCTTAGGCGCTTTGTAGAGAGAGAAATAGTAAGCCGGGAGGCTTTCCAGGACCGACTTGATAATGACCACCCTACCCCCGATTGACAAGAGATTAGACTTCCACTTAGCGAGCCTGGATCTAAAAATGTCAAACACCGGTTGCCAATTGGAGATACGATTCATGTTAGCACCCACTTTTAAGCCCATGTATTTGAAAGGAAGGGAATCCGATTTGCACCCCAAAACCGAGGCCAACTCATTACTCTCCTCCATTCCCACACCGATGCCATACAAGTTAGATTTATCAAAATTGATTTTAAACCCGAACACACATGAAAAACCCTGAGGATTCTAACAATATTCGCCACCTCATCCTTTGACCATTCTCCCATAACGAGGGCATCATCCGCATACAAAAGATGAGAGATAATTGGCCCGGCGTTGGGAGTACGAATGCACTTGATAATCCCCTCCTCCTTAGCACGATCGAACATACACGAGAGAGCTTCCATTACAATCAAGAATAGAAAAGGCGAGAGCGGATCTCCTTGTCTCATCCCTTTCTCACACTTAAAAACAAACGTGGGCGATCCATTCACCAAAACTCAGGAGCAAGCTGATTTAAGAATGCCCGCGATCCAAGTGCACCATATGTTGGGGAAACCCATTTGCCGTAAGATATCAAGCACGAAACTCCAACTCACGTTATCGTAAGCCTTTTCAAAGTCTAATTTGAGGAGGAAAATCTTCGATTTTTTTTCTTAACCCAAGAGATGATTTCGTTGATGATAAGAGGCCCGTCCAAAATGTATCTACCAGAAAGGAACGCCGACTGGGAGTCAAAAATGATCCCATCCAAAACCTTCCTCATCCGATTAGCAACAACTTTAGAAATCACTTTGTTGATAACACCGACAAGGTTAATAGGCCTATAATTGTTAAGAGAAACCGGGTCTATAACCTTCGGAACAAGAGTGATGAACGATGAACCACTACCTGCACTGATATCACCGCTACTATAAAACCTCTCAAAAATTCTGGAGAAGTCATCTTCGAAGATCGCCCAGAAATGTTTTATAAACCTGAGGTTCATACCATCCGGGCCCGGGGCCCGGTCGTCTCCGCACTCAAAAACGGCTTCTTTAATTTCAGGCTTGGAGAAAGGTTCAACCAAAGAAAATTTTTCGGCTTCCGAAATCTTTTTGATATTCTCGCAGAGTAACACAGGTCTACTGGGAATGTTGTCTTTGAACCGGTCCCTAAAAAACGAAAAGATCTCCGTTTTAATTAAAGACGGCTTAGTGCACCAGCGACCGCTTATGTTAAAACCGTGAATCGAGTTCGAAGCTTTCCTATTATTGACGAGAGCATGGAAAAAAATTGTATTCTCATCGCCTTCAACCGCCCATTTGGAGGAAGCTCTTTGTTTAGGATCCGAATTTCTTCTCAATTCCATCGCCTTCAACTGAAGTTGTATTGAGGTATCAAACGTCAATGTTGGGCAAAGTTATGCGGTCTCCGAAAATCAAAGAATTTTTTTTACCTTGTGCGAGATAAAAAATTTGGGCCTTATTCAGGAGATACATTCAAATAATCAAAGTCTAAACATTAAATTTTAAATTGGTTATTCATCAGTTTTGGACGTGGGTAGATCCAAGCTAATTCGGTAACAAGCCGAGTTAAATAACTACCAAACAATCCTATTAAAATAAAAGATAATAATAAACAACAACCAATATGCTATTTATAAAATAAAATATAACAAAACTTTCCTCACATGCAATATAATATATAAAAAATGCTATTTATAAAATAAAATATAACAAAACTTAATATATTGTAAAAAATGAAACATATAAGACCACCCGTAGTGGGTGGAATTAAGCGTGGAATGCCCCATAAAGCCCACCACATCGCCCCGGGGCGTTTTTTTTTTTTTTTTTTTGCCTTTTTTAGTGGTGTTCCCCCAAACACGCTTGAGATGAATTTGAATGGCTAATCAGATCCTCCCACATCTATTTTGAACCCTTTTTTAACTTTAAAAAAAAAAGAAATTAAAAATCAGATTTTCCCACATCTTCACAAATCTCCACTACACCCCTTTTTAACTTCACCCCCCATAATGTCTCATATATCACATGTCACTTTATGCCTAAGACTGTGGGGTATGGGGCTTGGGTTGGGGCGTGAGTTGGCTGAAAACGCCCAAGCCACCACCCCGGGTGGGCTTGGGTTGGGGCGTGGCCCAAGGGGCGGGAGTTTTAAGCCGGGCGTGGGGCGGGTCTAGCAAGGTGACATGGCGGGCTCTCAATGGCCAAACCAAACTAGCCGTTGGCCAACTGCTATGTTAAAAAAAAATTCACTATAAAACTCACACTTTTATTCCTTTTTTTTTTACCACATTCAACCACAATACACTCCACATCTTCTATAATCATCTCTATTCTCATTCTACAAAACGAAAAATGCATCCTCATAATCGTGACTATGACCCGAACAACCCGTTTGCATTCCAAGAAAATAATCCTAGCCCACCACCCAATCGTCCAATGCCTCGTCCATTTTTAATACACTCCCCTATGCCCGATATGGCGAGTTATGCATCGTATATCGGGAATCGTGTGTTTACTAACTTCCCACACACCGACGATTCTATACCTAGCCCGTTTCCACAAACGCCCATCAACCTTTCACCAACCTCCATCAACCTTTCCCAAACCGAAACCGTCCCCGAAACTCAACCACCCAACGATGGTCCTTCCGCCTCAATAGTTCCCAAAAAGAGAAGTCATAAGAAAAAAACCGAGGCGGAGAAACCACTTGAAACCGCCAAACGAAAACAACAAAGATGTGTCGTTAATGAAGAACTTGCATTGGCAAGGGCTTGGCTTCAACAATCGCAACATCCAACTTTAGGTATTTTTAAATATTTTGTAGCCCTTATTTTAATATTTATGGTTATTTTTTATATAGCTTTGTAATATATTAAATTTTGTTTTTATTAAAATAGGAAATTCTCAACATCGAAGCCATTTGTGGGAAGCGATTAGTAAAGCATTCCATCAAGAAATGGGAAGGGAGGCTTATCGTGAAAACGATAGCTTATCCTCGAAGTGGAGCGAGATAAGCGGGCAACTTACAAAATTTAGTGCTTTTTTAAATAAAGCAAAACAAAACCCAAAAAGTGGTGAAACCGAAGCCGACATTGTGACAAATGCATTGGTTGCATTCAAAACAAATGTGGGGAGGGACTTCCGTTTCATGCATTGTTGGGAGATTTGTAAGTACCATCCAAAGTGGGCGAATATCCCCAGTTGTAGCGAAACGAACACGTCTTCCAAAAGGTCAAGGGCCTCGTCCCAAGCCCAATCTGATGCACGAGATCAAGAGTTTGAGGACCTTTTGGATGATTCGCCAAACCAGCCTGAATATGGAAGAGATGCCGCAAAAAGGCGCGCTCAAAAATCAAGATCGGATACGGCATCGCCTTCAGTTGGGAGTTCGGGCTCGCGTAGGGGAATATACAGCGATCAGTTGGATGACATTGCATGCAAGCTAGATACATTCAACGTATTCCAACAACAAAGGGCCGAAATTCGAAAAAACAAAGAAGCTAGAGATGCCCTGAAACAAAAACGAGATGATTTGAAATTTCTATCCCAGCCCATTGATCACCTAGAGGGTGAAGAGTTGGAACTAATCTTGTAGATGAGAGAAGAGATAAAGAAAAAATATAAGTGTTAGGATTTTTTATGTAATTTTCTTTATTTAAAAATATTAAAAAAATTAAATTTGTTGTTTTAAAAAATATTGAAATAGCGGTTTGGGCTGGCCACACCCCAAACCCCCGCCCCACCATACCGTCTTCAATGTGGGTCAGTCCAGCAAAGCCCCCCCAAGCCACGTGTCAACCTATGCCCCAAACTCATGCCCCACCATATTCCACGGTCTAAGGGAGAGGCATTATGTCACTTACCCACTACACATCTTCTAAGTGTTGTTGATTATAAATCAAAATAGATTATTTTGATGGTTGAATTTGAGATGAGATAGAAGATGACCATTTTTCAAACTACTTTTTGATGTTTTATGTGGAAGATAACCATAAAGAGGAATAGATACACTTTTTCTTTAGTCTGTAATACTTTTGTCTTTGGTTTTTCAGGCTTGGGTTGGCCCATGGTTTTCGAATATGAACTTTACAAATGTGACCCAATTGAACGGTATTACATATAATCTGTTTGTTTTATATTGATTTGTAACATTTAATGCTCAGCCCCCATGGTATTATAGTCTAGTGGTATTTTTTGGGTGACATAAGATATAGTGATCATTAGGTCATGTGTTCGATTCTTACAAAAGGAGTTTGTCTCAGATTTATTGGGTTTTCTCCTGAATTAGTGTATATGCATTATTGCCTAGTAGAGATGGATATGATCGGTTGATTTTGCAGTTGTCTGTCAATGATCCAAATTTGCGTTAAAAAATAATAGTTAATGGCCCAATTGAACAGTATATCTGTAATCTGTTTGTTTCACATTGGTTTATAGCAGTTAATAACTAGTGGAATTCTCCTATGTGATACGACTAAAGTGCATGCCACTTATTACACATCATTTTCCTACTTTTACTCACTTTCTTTCACTTTCATCCACACTATAGTTTCACGCCCCTTTTACTCCACATTACCCTTCCAATCATTTTTAATCATTATCTATTTATTTAATTCTTATTTTTTATATAAACTAATATAATAAAATAACTAAATATATATAAAAATAAAAAAAACCAAATTCTTCATTCTTCAATATATTAATAGATGAATGGAATTAATAGTAAATTATCTCCTATATATTAATATATAGATGAATGAAATGAACAGTAAATTATACTATAATAAAATATTATATACAGTTTTTTTTTATAGTTTTATTATTTTCACATTATAATAATTGTTATATTCTTTAGTCTTTAAGTTTAATATGAAATGAACAGTAATTGATAATATAATACGATATTGAGTTAATTGCCCGGATGGTCCCTGTGGTTTCACATTTTTTCACGTTTAGTCCCCAGCTTTTGGAAATAGTAGGTATGCTCCCTATGGTTTGTCATTTTGTTACTCGGATAGTCCCCTGACATTTACTCATGGGACTATCCGAGTAACAAAATGACAAACCATAGGGAGCATACCTACTATTTCCAAAAGCTGGGGACTAAACGTGAAAAAATGTGAAACCACAGGGACCATCCGGGCAATTAACTCAATATTGTATTATATTATCAATTACTGTTCATTTCATATTAAACTTAAAGACTAAAGAATATAACAATTATTATAATGTGAAAATAATAAAACAATAAAAAAGTTGTATATAATATAATATTTTATTATATTATAATTTACTGTTCATTTCATTCATCTATTAATATATAGAGATAATTTACTGTTAATTCCATTCATCTATTAATATTACTCAGGGGACTATCCAAGTAACAAAATGACAAACCATAGGTAGCATACCTTCTATTTCCAAACTAACTGACATCTACTCAGGGTACTATCCAAGTAACAAAATAACAAACCATAGAGAGCATACCTGCTATTTTCAAAAGGTGGGGACTAAACGTGGAAAAACGTAAAACCACTGGGACCATCCGGGCAATTAACTCTAAAATATTATATACAATTTTTTTATAGTTTTATTATTTTCACATTATAATAATTGTTACCTTCTTTAATTTTTAAGTATAACTAGGGTTAAGACCCGCACGCGTTGCGGCGCGGGTACATCGTAAACATTGAATGGATTAGTCCAAACGTTATATGATGTATTAACCATATGAAAACACACATTTCGACGTATCTAATTGAACGCAATGTAACCTGTATAAGCATTATGATTGGATCAAACGTAAAGTAAATCAAATTCAAATCGAACAATCATAACATATTATATGTGACCCAACTCATACATAGAAAACATAACGGTATGAAGGAAAATATGCACATGTAATCGAAAGGAATTAATTAGAGCTTTCGAAAAAATGGGAGAAAAAAAAACCATAATTTGACTTCACTCGGTTCGAAACAAACTTTACGAAACATACATAAAATAAACACGAAACATATTATATTTGACATGAATCATTTCCCAAAGAAGTTTGTCGAAACGTAGAACAACTTGAATTTATACAAAAACGTACATAAAAATATACACGTAAAATGGTTTCTTTAAAAAAAACGAAAACGTATTATATTTGACCTGACTCGTCTATAAAAAATATAAAAAAAGTTTACGTCAGGATGTAGAAGAAATCATATTTATAAATACCAGTACATACAATATGCACGTAAAAATAGTTTTTAAGTAAAGGAAGTATAGGGGTAACCCGAAACAAAATATTAGTAAAAAATTTAATAGGTTAAAAACGTTCGTAAAACCGTGCCAAGTAGCACCAATGCCACAACCACATCGACTCTTAACATCGTAAAAATAAAATAGATAAAATGGTAAAAATTACACTAAAATCGTCGAACAACGCACACCCATTACAGTGTGTTAATGCGAATAAATTAACCAGAAACGTAAAACGTAGAAAATAATAACTTAGTCGATCTAGGATCCGCCCATAGCGGCGAACTTTTCGAAAGGGAAAAAATGGACGCGTTGCGACGGGTCTGTCAAATATGAGAAAATAGAGCAAAAAAACGTTGAACCTCACATGCACGCTACGACACGTTAACTCGCAAAATTTAGAACGAAACGTAAAACGAAAAACTTGCGAAAGATAAAAAGTATGGGAGACCAAAGTTGTAAATAATAAAGTGTTGTGTTAAATTATAAAAGATGGAAACTTTGGGTTAAAAGTAAAAAAATTAAAAGGGGTTAAAATATAAAATATGAAATGTTTGGGTTAAAAGTGAAAAATTAAGTTTTTTTTTTAAACACTCCCCAAGCTTAAGGTACAACTCCTAATGCATATATAACTTGCTTATTTATAGGTTAATAATATGAAATGAACAGTAATTTATAATATAATAAAATATTATATACAGTTTCTTTTTTATTTTATTATTTTCACATTATAATGATTGTTATCTTCTTTACTTTTTAAGTTTAATAATAAGTTTGGTGTTAACCGGTATTTGTATCGAAAATACCGGTTCGTTATCAGTACATGAAGGTAAAAAACAGCACCGACCTGGTACATAAAATGCCAAAAGTCGGTACCGGTTTGAGTTTGATAATCTTTTAGTTCGAGAAATTTGGTACTTGAAGGGGTATGGTCCCAGATCTCGCGTCAGCAAGACCGCGAGTGACCATTACCCTCATCAAAAACCTCCACCAGTAGGAACTTACCTGTGTCCGTGCGGACAGGCGCGAACACAGCGGTCCAATCTGTCTATTGATGAGAAGACTTACCTTAAGAACGGAAACTAATGTTACACATAGCGATGCGGCCTGGCACTGCATCCTATGAACATTTTCGTCACGACAAGGGATCTGGACAACAGTAACAGTCACATAGCGGCGATGCGGCATGGCACCGCATCCCGCATGCATCTCGGATAGACCAAACAACACAGGAACAACGTCTGTGACCGTAAACAGGGATGCGGCCTGACACCGCATCCTGCCTACAAAGCAAGTGGGTCTGACACCACAGTGCAAGTGGCACTGGGAGCAGTCGCCCACCAGCCTACTTGTGTACAACAGTCTGACACCACAGCGGGATGTGGCATCACCTCCGCAACCGACAGGTCTGACACACCTGCAAGCAGCTGTGCGATGTCAGACTAGCTACTCAACTACCCTCCTTCACTCCTCGGCTATAAATACCGACCCCAAACCAGGTTTGAGGTATCACTTCTCAACTCTCTCACTACTACTACTATCACACTTTGCTTCCCAAGCAAACTACTGATTCTCACACCGGAGAGTGGTAACAAGGAGCACCCCCCACCTCATCCTCCTTGTTACGAGTCACGGTTTGTTTCCTTGTGCAGGAAACCCACCACCAGACGATCCAGCCAGCGATCCTCGGAAAGAAGGGATTAACCCACTTGACGAGACCAGTGAGTTAACCCACCCGGTTAACCATTGTTTCATCATTGGCGCCCACCGTGGGGCCCGAACCCACGAGCACACGTGGAATATGCGGAGATGACACACACGAGCCCGCACAGGTGTTAGATACTCAGAACCAGCATGGTTCTTTGGACTGCGAAAACCGCTTCTCAGAATGCGATAAACCGCACCCCATGTAAGCTTCTTCAAGCTTCAAAGCCCTCATTTCCGGTTCACAACCACGGAGGGAACGCAAACTGCTTCTCCTTAAGGAAAAGGACAAGTATGCTGAGCAACCGCACATCAGCAACCCTGTCTCCTGAACCTTCAAGAGCCACATCCAGGCTACAAGACTTCTAGAAGCGAGTTCTTTGCTGCAAACCGCAACCACTCGCGAGTAGTTGCTACAAACCGCAACTATGCGAACGGTAGCTACGGAAGAGCCACATCTAAACCACCACGCGGTGGAGCAAAGCTACTTCAAAGAAAACTGCTTTTCAACTAAGCATGAAGGGAAGTGGCTACAAAACGAATGCGGAAGAGTTTCAACCAACTCCCCAAGTATCTAAGGTGATCTCCTCCGGCAACAATGCTTAAAGGAAAACTACTTTCCACCAAAGCGTGAAGGAAAGTAGCTCCAGAACAGTGGTAACAAGTCTGCTTATGACTAGTTACCCACCTATTGACCGCATAGAATAAACAATGGTGGGCACAACCCTGCCTATGACCATGTTTATCTGCCCATAGTCCAGATTCACATTGTTCGACCAAACACGGCCAACAATGGCGCAACTACCCCACGTTTCTCAAACAAACATGACCAACAAGGTGCAACAACGAGGTAACCACAAAGAACGTGCGGTTACTAGAGAGCTAAACCTCAGAGGACGTGCGGTTACTAGAGAGCTAAACCTCAGAGGACGTGCGGTTACTAGAAACCTTAACTGGAGAACACGAACACCCCACAAAATAGGGATCATCGTTGCATGTCCAGTTGCTGAACATAGAGCTTGAGCAAAGTACTAACAACTTTGCACTAGCTGACGCAGAGGTTACAACTAGAGTGACGGAGACAGACATCTTCCGTCACGATCTCAAAGGTTGGTTCGAACCCTGCTAACACCTTCAGTCACCGTTTCAAAGGTTGGTTCGAAACACCAACAGGTGGCTGATGACATCAGGAAAAGGTAGACCAAGAGTCAAGTCCTTGGCTGAGAATTCCGCATCAGACGGAACTTACTCACCGGACATCCTTCTCAAAGGAAGGAACAATCCACTCGAAAGGCCTACCGACCAAACGGACCGACAACCGAACGGTCAACAAACTTGAAGAAGGAGCCATCCAAATGGCCCATATTCTACCTTCTAGACACCATAGTCCAGTATCCCTCCCACATGCAACTTGCATAAAGAAGGAACACTAGACTGGGGGGACTTGAAGGGGTATGGTCCCAGATCTCGCGTCAGCAAGACCGCGAGTGACCATTACCCTCATCAAAAACCTCCACCAGTAGGAACTTACCTGTGTCCGTGCGGACAGGCGCGAACACAGCGGTCCAATCTGTCTATTGATGAGAAGACTTACCTTAAGAACGGAAACTAATGTTACACATAGCGATGCGGCCTGGCACCGCATCCTATGAACATTTTCGTCACGACAAGGGATCTGGACAATAGTAACAGTCACATAGCGGTGATGCGGCATGGCACCGCATCCCGCATCCCGCATGCATCTCAGATAGACCAAACAACGCGGGAACAACGTCTGTGACCGTAAACAGGGATGCGGCCTGACACCGCATCCTGCCTACAAAGCAAGTGGGTCTGACACCACAGTGCAAGTGGCACTGGGAGCAGTCGCCCACCAGCCTACTTGTGTACAACAGTCTGACACCACAGCGGGATGTGGCATCACCTCCGCAACCGACAGGTCTGACACACCTGCAAGCAGCTGTGCGATGTCAGACTAGCTACTCAACTACCCTCCTTCACTCCTCGGCTATAAATACCGACCCCAAACCAGGTTTGAGGTATCACTTCTCAACTCTCTCACTACTACTACTATCACACTTTGCTTCCCAAGCAAACTACTGATTCTCACACCGGAGAGTGGTAACAAGGAGCACCCCCCACCCCATCCTCCTTGTTACGAGTCACGGTTTGTTTCCTTGTGCAGGAAACCCACCACCAGACGATCCAGCCAGCGATCCTCGGAAAGAAGGGATTAACCCACTTGACGAGACCAGTGAGTTAACCCACCCGGTTAACCATTGTTTCATCAGTACTACTACCCAGTACCATTTGCTCATCCCTGATCACAAGTACCGTACGAACAACAACGGTATCGTACAACTTTTTATTAATTTCAGGGGTAGGGATGAGCTCGTTACTAACTGATACCGAAAATACCGGTTACGGTATCGGTATATGAAGGTAAAAACCGGTAGCGAACCGGTAACAGGAACGCCAAACGTCAGTACCGAACTGGTACTTAGGATCTTTCGGTTCAGGAAATTCGGTACCGGTACCCATTACTATTTGCTCATCTCTGACTACGATTACGGGTTTCTACCGAACAACATCATTACCATACAACTTTTTTAGTTGATTTTCTTTCGGTTATTTTTTAGTGTTTTTTTCTACATTTTCTTTTTATTATTCTCAGCGATTCCGTGTGCAACGCGCTCGTATTGATTTCAAACATATATAAACACAGACTAAATAACAAAACAAGTTCGCCGCAACGCGGCGACGGTTTTTATAACTAGTGAAATTAATTTACTAAAAAATCATTAACAAGTAAAGTAAAATAAATAAATAAATAAATAAAACTGAAATTCATTAACCTAGGTAAAGTAAACTACTTTACTAAAATAATGAAATAAATATAAAAATTTAAAAGTCATACCTAAAAACCCATCTTCCGAAACCCATCCCCTCACCTTTAAACAAAAAAGGTTAATAAGAAAGAAAATGAAATCCATGTAGGCCCCAATGACCACACCCACGCCAAGCCCAAATCAGGCGGTTTAGACTATGGGGTATGGGGCGGGGTTGGGTCGTGGGTTGGAGAGAAACGCCCAAGTCACCACCTCGGGTGGGCTTGGGTTTGGGCGTGGCCCATTAGGCGGGAGTTTATGGCCGGGCGTGGGGCGGGGCTACCACATGACATGACGGAACCTTATTGGCCAATAGCACTAGCCCTTTGAAATTGACTTTTTTTCCACGCCACCCAACCCACTCCTCACCATACCCCTTTGAAATTGGCTTTTGGTCTTGGGTGTTTCATAGTCCACGTGTCGCACCATGCCCCCAACCCACACCCCACCATACCCCACGGTCTTAACTAGATTTTGGTAGTATTGATTCGGTCTCTTAATAAAGAAAGAGAGAGTAAAATTTTTTCTCTTTCCCAATTACATGTTGCCACCTTTGTTTAACTAGTCTTAGTTAAATCATTACACACTCTTGATAGTATAGTTATGGGAGCCCCACTCTCTACGTGACAGTAACATTACAATCAACAATACTTTTTAATTAACACCACTACACATAACCTTATAAAATGAATATACTCATGTTAAAATCAATACCACATATACATTGTCGACCTTAAAAACATGTACAAATCAACAACATTTTCGTTTTCCACCTACAAACATTTTCAAACAATTCAACAATCGCAATATCATCCTTACATTTTCCAACATCACCACCTGCCACACCATTTATAACCCAAAAACAGATAAATAAATCAAGAGGATCACACAGGTTCATTAGCGGACGTTTATCCCAACAAACATGAAGCTAAAATCATCCCACAAACGTCCCCCATAATGCGGTGTATATAAGCATTGAAACTACAAGAGTAACATTAACATAGACAATTATGCAACTATATAATTGTTTCTCTGTCTCTCTCACACAAAATCAACAGTAGATACATATATTTATTCTGAATGTTCAAAATTAATTGTAAATTAAACACGCCCCTCATAATATACCCATAAGAAAAACTAAAAACTAGTAAATTTCTCTCTACATTCGACGATTATTCGGTTAATATCAGTTCGTTTCATACACCAACGAAAAATACAACAACAACAACCATACACAGTGAATCACACAAATAGCAAAGCTACTTATAGGGTCTGGGGAGGGTGGGATGTAGACAGACCTTGCCTCTATCCATAGGGATATAGAGGTTGCTTCAAGAGAAACCCTCGGCTCGAAAAATAAATATGATAATATTTTTATGAGTAAATTACAAAAATCGTCCTTTATGTATGTCACTTATTGCAAACTGTGTCCTCTGTCTTTAGTAATTACAGAAAACGTACTCGATGTTTGCAAACATTTGCTAGTTATGTCATTTAGCCCTAACTCAGTTAATTTTTTGTGGTTAAATCTGACCAAATGGACCCCACATAAGAGTATTTTTGTGGTTCAATCTGACCAGATGAACCCACATGAGAGTAAAATGACCAAAATACCCTAATGTGAGGTCCATTTGGTCTATTTTTATTTCTTTTTTTTTTTTTTCATAAAACATAAATCCATCCCCAACTCTTTAAAAAGTCCCACACACCCCGACCCAATTCCACCCCTTCATCTCCCTCTCCAAACCCTAATCTAAACCCTCACACCGCCGTCCACGGCGGAGCACTCATCCCCACACTCTCACCTCATGGCGTCGTCAGCCACCGCTTCATCCGATGTTACCGACGGACCAGTCCTCACTCTCATCAACAAACGCATCCGCAACCTGAAGAAAAAACTCAACCGTATTTCTCAGCTCGAAGACTCCATCACTCAAGGTAAATCCGCCATCAAAAACAAAGAACAAGAAGAGTTACTCAAATCCAAACCGTCGATCGTTGCCGCCGTTGACGAGCTCGAGAAGTTCCGGCAGCCGTTGTCCATCGCGGTCGATGAAGAGATCACTCTCGCCGTCAAGCGGTTTCAATCCGGAGCGTCTGTTAACAACACGACGGACGTTAGTTCCGGTAACGGAGGTGTAACGGAATCCGTAACTGAAACCCTAGGTAACGGCGGTGAAACTGAAACTGTAACTGTAACCGAAGCTGAAACTGTAACTGAAACCCTAGGTAATGAGGATGACGTTGTTGTGACGTCAGCTGAGGCGATTGAGGATTTGTTGAAGTTGATTTACTTTGGGAGTATGTTTGATGTGAAAAGTCAAAGTGATTTTAATTCGATTATGTTGACGAAGACTCACGAGAGGAATTGTTGTTTGACTTATGATTATGTGACGGATGATGATAATGCTGTGATGTTAGGGGAGAGTGATTTGGATTTGATATCGAAGATGTGTAGTTTGTTGGTTTCGAGACCGGTTGATTCGAGTTTTTCGCATCAGAATGCGTTGCAGAGATGTGTTGAGCATGCGAAGCTTTGGGTTGCTAAGTCGGAAGAGCAGATTGATTCGAATTCGACGGTTACTTGTATGATGATTTGTGGTTTAACTGTTTAAGTAATTGTTGTGGTTTTGTGTATGGTTTTGGGCTTATTGGTTTTTTGATTTTGCAGATGCTTCGTTAAGAGAGAAGTTGACGAAGATTATCGGATCGGATTATTTTAAAATAACGCCGGAGATGAAAGCGCCTGCAGTTGCTGCTGCTGAAGCTGCTGGAAATTATGCTTTCCAGGTCCCTGTGCAGGTGGAAAGCACTGATGCTTCACATGAACAAATGGTAAAATCTTTGGTTTTTTCTTGTTAGTTTGACTGATATATAGAATTGTGGTTGATTTTTGTGTATTTTGTTGATGTAAGGTTTACTTAGACTTATTTGGTGACACTACACGGTCAACGTCACTATGATATAACCTCAATAGCACAAGTACCATGTAGTTAGGTGTAGTTCATAGTTGTTAATAGCGAATAGCGACAAGGGACCTATATGCTGCATAGCGAATAACGACAAATAGTGACCACTATTTTATAAATAGCGATACACTAGAAAAAGATATTTAAAACTTCAATATGTATATTATATATCAAAATACCCTGGTACATATGATATTTTACATGTCTATTTAACAAAAACCTAAAATGTAGCTATTTTATAGCTATATTTAATTGCTATCTATATAAAAATGTTAAGGTGTCGCTATGACCGCTATTGACAACTATGGTGTAGTTGCATTGTTGTCATGTGGGTTAACTGTGTTTTGATTTTTGTTAATGTCGCGAATGTGCTTGAGTTTCTTGTAGTTGGTGTTTGGGGTTGCTATGTTTTCTACCCTTTGGATTTTTGAGTTTTTTAAAAGCCACTATTTTAGTACCTGAACTAAGAAAAAAACTTATGTATTTTTGTAAGCATCGTTGAAGGTGCTTATTTCAAATCTATTAAACGTAAGTATAGGCTGAAAATAAGCAATCTCAAACACCCATTTGGTTGTCGTGTGCAATGTTGTTTATCCAAAATTATATGGTGTCATTGATGACTTTTTATTTACTTTGCTCAGATATTGATGACCTTTTATGCTTCTGAAAAATTTTGTAGTTATTAAATTTCCATATATTTTTTTATTTTGTTTGTCAAGCTGTTCATCTTCTTCTGTGCACTAAGGTTGTAAGTCATTGCTAGAAATTTCATGGTCTTTAATGGCTTCTAAGAATTCAAGTTATTGACACGCACTATGTTTTAGTCGGTGTTTTACTAATTCTAGATAAATTTAGTTTCCATTCCTTTAGTGGCTATGTTTTCGTCTAATGCTACATTTTTAGAATTTTTTTTCAAGATGATGGACTTCTGATTTACATTTTTGTTTATGACACACATATACTTTCACCTATGTATATGTATATGTATGTTTTGATCCGGGTTTGCGTGATGTATAGTTTTGTGGAAAATAAATCTAGTATTGTTATTTGTAAGTTGACGTTTCGGTTCTGGTTACACGAAAGAAGTTTATAACATTGAAGTTGAGATAAAAAGCTCTTTGTAATTTTTTTTGTAACAAGAGAGCATGCTTGATATTAGACAACATGTTTATAACATTGAAGCTGCAAATTAAATATAGATAACTCCAGATAGTTAGGACTTAAAGTTTATGCTGGTTTTGCTTCAAGTAATTTAATTTGCATCCGTAAATTATTTAAGTAAATAATTGTTACAATCTAATCCCTAATTGTTCTGCAGGAAGATAATTCCACTGATTTTCAAAGAAACGAGACTCAAGAAAACCAGTCTATTCCAGTTGAAGTTTCTCCTGAGGTGTTTCTCTCTTCCCATTTATGTTCTTTAGTTATGAGTAGACATCATAACAATGCGTGTTCACTGCTTTTACCCTATGTAGGTAATATCGTGATATATCACCGATAATCAGTGATATATCGGTTATTGGTCCCCTGGTACTGATACCGGTGCAAAATATCGGTCAGAATATCGGTACCAATATTATTGGCGATATTGACTGATATTTGATCGATATCACCAATTTTCTCGATATCAGTACCTTTCTTCTTAGTTCTACCATTCGTCTTTCTTTTTATTGCTGCTATTAGTGTTTTAAGTCTGAATTGTTAGTGTTTTAAGATTCAGTTTCTACTTGCTGCAATTGTAGTGTTTTGTAAGTTGCAAAAAGGTTAATTTGGTAATGGTAGGAGAGTATACTGAATTGTTGGTGTTAAATTATTATTATATATAAATTCAGCAAGATATTAAAATTACCGATATCCCACCACGATAACTGATATCTTACATATCGTCTTTGACCGATATCCGATTTTTTACCGCATTAACTACTTAGTTTTACCAATACTGCTATTTTGGTGTTGCTTTTTTTTGTTTAGCTGTATTTATGTTGATGTTGGTATAATGTATTTTGCAGCATGAACCAGAAGCCGAAAACTCCATAGAAACTCAAGTTCACGTGGAACAAGGCGAAGAAAATGCAGCTGGTACAGAGTACAAGGAACAGTATGCACCTCGAAGATCCTATCACAACCAAAGAGGCGGTGGCCGCAACGGTGGTCGAAGTGGCGGAAGAGGTTATGGAGGTGGGCGTGGTGGTCGAAGTGGCGGCAGAGGTGGATTGTACCAGAATGGACGTAACCAATACTATGAGCAACCAGGAAATTACTACCCAAGTAACCAAAGGAACTATTATGGCGGCAGGGGAAGAGGCGGCAGGAATAATGGTGGTGGCGGCAATGGCTACAACCACCATGCTTCTGGGGTTGAAGTTGCAGAATCTTAACCATTGGTGAGTGTTTAGGTTTTGCTTATATGGATTTTGGTTGCTCAATCTTGTTCGGTATTCGGTGAAAATTTTATCTATCGTTTTACATGAAAACATGGAATCAATGTGGGACTCGTTTTCTGTTTTCCGAGTATAATTAGTTTTTGGTTTTCATTAGTGTTCTCATAACCAAACAGATCCGGTATGGTTACGAATTTTTTGAGCCGTTTTCATTTAAGCCGGCCGGTTTGTTGAATCAACGAACTGGATTGGTGCTTTGACTGATGAAAATTGCAACTTTTGGCACTTTAAACAAAACCACATTGAACAGACGGTTCATGATTTTGCTGTTAAGTTTTGATTGACATCGATAAATTACCAGTACTATTTGAATTAAGGTGACGTATGTCAGGTTGGCGGGTTAAACTTAATGAACCCATTGACAAACAATATGTTCATTTTAAACTCTAATTTTGATGCACTAAAACTTGAACATGACTCGTATAGCCTTTATCTGTTGAGAGTGAAAGAGTTGACCTGTTGTGAGTTTTGTGTTGCGAGATGGTACAAACCTGGTTGTGAATAGGTCGACGTGTGGAAGATGTAACATGTATGTTATTTTCGTTATTAAAGTTTATACACGATCAATGTGTTTAGATTTAGTACAAAACGATCAATATGTTTAGATGTGGTGCAACACAAACACATCAGTTTTTGAAAAGATTAGAAAGGTTAACACGCACATGACTTGTTTATTAAAAGGACGAAGTTTGCAAACACAAATAGCCTGGTATTTCCACTGTTTTAAGAGTTGTCACCCCTAGAATTTCGACTCGATAGGAGCAAGGCTTGCAAAGCACAGTATGCTTTGCATCCAGTAACAATGTTCTTGTAGGCTGTAGCAAGTGCTTTGCCACATTGAGGGGATTTCTGTTTACAACTAAAGTTGCGAAACCAACATGGCTCAAGCCAAAGGTTGACACTAGTGACCTAGCTCGGCGGTTACAGTATAACCTTTTGATTTTGGTGAATGCAAGTATTTATACATATTTTACGTTTACGTTGTGACATCGCCTGGCTTGTAACCATTGGGCTACGTCATTAGTAGCAAACCTTTAGCCTGAGTCACACCTTGGCAGCATTTAGACGGTCATTATGCAACGACAAAGTGATATCATGAAATAAAATTTGAGGAATCAGGAACGTAAGTGTAGTAGTTGATGTCAAAGCACGCTCCATATCCTACGTTTCCAACGTGTTCCGTTTTCATGTCAAAGTAAATGTTACATCGGAGTCATGACTCCGTTGTAATGTATACTCGCTTGCAGACAGCTCCGGAGACAGTTCTATGCAGCCTAAGCTCATTACACCTGGCAAAACGGGTGGGTCGGGTCAAAACAGGTTCGGGTTGCGATGGGTTCGGGTCGACACGGGTTCGTGTCGAAACAGATTCAGGTCAGAACGGGTTTCAGGTCAGAATTGGTTTCGGGTCGAAAAAGTGCATGGTCTGCATTCATCTTCATGCCTATTGTCACCCACTCCTCAATCCAACCAATATTCACACATCAACATTCAGTTTTCATCGAAAATTTATGAATTCTATTCCAGAAATCTCCTTGAACTTTCATCAAACATTTGGTGGCCGTTCCATTGGTGCACTCCACAATTGAGATTGAAGAACACTTGTTACCCGAACAACATCAAAATTAAATATGTGAATGCCGAGAAGAACGATTGCAGAAGAATCTTCTGCACATAAACAACCGATTGGAGAACAGTCAAGAAACTAATTGCATAAGAACTAAATTAGACATCTGATCTTATGTGAGCCCATACAAGTTGATCTATATGATGATTGTGAGCACCAAACAATGATTGTAGAAGAACGATATAGAAGACGGTTGTGGCTAGCGATTTCAGAGATGACTGGGTGATTGGGGGCAGACGATTTCGATGTAGAAGAAGATTGTAGATTGTAGATTTGTAGAACAACCCGTTTGAATGTTCGATGAAGCCCTTAGTAGTGGTCCGAGCCGTAGCTCTGGAGACTGTTCTTTGAGGCCAAAGCCCTTGGTAGTAGTTCCATGCTAATACAATGATTTGGATCTATCACCCATCAGGCCAGGTCCGAGTTTTTGACCCATAAGGTCATACATTGGAGCGTTATCCCTCCCTGACCCCTCAGGAATCTATGACCCATCAGGTCCGAGTTTTTGACCCATCAGGTCGAACATTGGAGCGTTATCCCTCCCTGACCCCTCAGGAATCTATGACCCATCAGGGCCGAGTTTTTGACCCATCAGGTCGAACATTGGAGCGTTATCCCTCCCTGACCCCTCATGAATCCAGTTGAACCCATAGATAAACAGAATAAAAAACTAGTTAAACATCTGCAGAAGTAATAAATTACAAGTCACACGTTCGATACAAAACCAGTTTTACGTAAAAACTGCAAGAAAATATATGCATTTATACATAACGCTGACGAAACACAACAAAAGGGAACGAGAGAGTAAATTATATGATTACATAACCGCCTTGTGTACCACAATTAAAAACAATATATATATACGAGTTAACTCAACACTTAACTAGTTATATACTTATTTCAAAAGTATTTCTACTATCCACAATTCCATATCTCATAATTAATAACACCACCAACAAAGTTACCCATGTATGTACACACTCGCATAGTTAACGATTAGAAAAACGCGCCATATTACCAAACTAGTCTTCGACAACAACTCTTCCGCCACCCAAAACCCGTTTAAGATCCAATTTCTGTTCACCCGTTAATCTCGACGGAAACTTAATATCAATCTTGATCCTCAAGTTACCTTTCTTCCCGGGTTCTTTCGAAATCGGCATCCCTTCGTTCTGAATCACTTCTTCGTGGCCCGGTTTGATGATGTCAGTGATCGGAATCACGAGATTTCTACCGTCTAATGTTGTCACCTTGATTGTTTTTCCGGTCAGAGCTTCTAAGAGAGTGATTCGTTTTGTGAAAACTAAATCGTTACCGTCCCGTTTGAATGTGTCGTGTGGCTTTTCGTCGATTACGAATATTAGGTCACCTGCGGCTGCTCCGGGTTCTTGGTTTCCTTTCTCGGGGAATGTGATTTTCGTTCCTTTTTTCCAGCCTGGTTTGATGTGTATTGTTAGGATTTCTTCCAGAGTCCCGGGTTTTCTGCATTTGGAAATTGTATGTTATCAATTCAAGAATCAAACTGAATTCAAAACAGTTTCAGTTCTAATCCTGATTATGCGGTACGATCCTAAGAAAAAATAAAGTCAGTCAGTAAATTCATGATCGAACTAGTGCGAAACTGGAGTTAATTGTTCATCCGTGAAAGTTAATTAGTGAATTTACGCTCAAAATAGGTCAAAACTGGAGATAATTGTTCATCAATGAAAGTTAATTAGTGAATCCATGCTCAAATTATGGAAAATTTTGATGTAACTGGTCATCAATGAAAGTCACTTATGCTCAAATTAGGGAAAAATTGGAGAAAATTATTCATCAATGAAAGTCAATCAATAAATTAAAGCTCAAATTATGGCAAAATTGGAGGCAACTGTTCATCAACAAAAGTCAATTAGTCAATTTATGCTCAAATTAAGTCAAAACTGGATTCAATTGTTTAACAACAAAGTCAATTATTAGCAAAATTATGCTCAAATTGGAGACAAATGTTCATCAATAAAAGTCAATGAGTCAATTCATGCTCAAGGATATAATTGATCAACATGTAACTCAATTAGTGATTCATTAATTAATTCATGCTCAAATTAGGTCAAAATTGGAAATTATAGTTCAAACATGAAACTCAATTAGTGAATTTATAATCAATGTAGAGCAAAATTGGAGATCAATGTTCATCAACAAAAGTCAATTAGCGGATTCACGCCCAAACTAGGGCAAAATTAGAGGCTATTGTTCATCAACAAAACCGAATTACTAAAATCCTGCTCAAATTAAGTCAAAACTGAACATCAATTGTTCATCAACAAAAGTCAATTAGCAAAATCATCATCAAATTAGGGTAAAATCGGAGGTAATTGTTTATCAACAAAAGTCAATTAGCAAAATCATCATCAAATTAGGGTAAAATCGGAGGCAATTGTTTATCAACATAAGTCAATTAGCAAAATCATCATCAAATTAGGGTAAAATTGGAGGCAATTGTTTATCAACAAAAGTCAATTAGCAAAATCATGCTCAAGTTAAAGCAAACGTTCATTAACAAAAGTCAATTAGTGAATTCATGCTCAAACAAGAGTAATATTGGAGATAATTGTTCATCATGAAACCAAATTAGTGAATTGATGAACTCATATGCTCAAATTAGGTCAAAATTGAGCATAATTAGTGAATTCATGAACTCATATGCTCAAATTAGGTCAAAATTGAGCATAATTAGTGAATTTCAAACGAAATTAAGCCAAAACCGGATTCAATTGTTCATCAACAAGCCCTAAATCCAAAACCGGAACGAAAACACGAACCAAAACAACAAATGAAACAAACATACCCGTTATCATCAAGCACAATCCTCGAAATCTGCATTTTCCTCTTAGATCCTCTATACAACTCCTCCAAACTACAACTCAACTTATTCTCCACCGTCTCCGCCTTCCTCTCACTCTTCGTCTTCTCACTCATCTTCTTCTTCTCACTCTTCACAACTCCATCCGAAACCCTACCTTCCGATCCGTAAAAAAACTCCGCAAATATCTCATCTGCATCTCTCGGATCAAACCTAAACCTCGCACCAGATCTACTCTTATTCGTACCACTAGAAACCGTCGGTGACAACATCGATTCATCATAAACTCCAGATTTCAAACCTTCTTCACCGTACATATCATAGATCTGACGCTTTTTCGGATCCGATAGAACGTAATACGCTTCGGAGATCTGTTTAAACTTCGATTCAGCGACTTTATCATCGGTTGATGATGCGATGTTCTTGTCTGGATGCCATTTCATCGCGAGTTTTTTGTATGATTTCTTCAGATCTTCATCGGTTACAGTTCGATTCACTTTCAGGATGTTGTAGTAATCGACGCCCATTGATTTTGCAGAATTTTTTTTGTGGAATTTTGGTGGTTGAAGGAGGTTTGTGAAGGGGATGAAGAGAGTGTGTGTGATGAACGGTGGTGATATAGATATATGTGGATTTGTATGTATAGGTGGCAACGATTTGACGGAGATTTCACGGCGTGTCGGCCGGTCGTTAAATATTTAACGCCTTTTTGTGATTGTGAGGGGGGTTATGTTAGGGTAACGTGCACGGTTCCAACATTTGGGATATTTTTGGATTGTGGGTTATGATTTTGTATTTTGTATTTGTGAAAAGGTTATTAATTATTATTGATGAGATAGATAATTTTATGTTGCGTACAAGGTTGAAAAACTCGTTAGTCGCTAATTGGTTAGGATTTTATATCTAATTTTCACTTTTATGTATACCTATATATATTTTTATAGGTAAATATTTTAAGTTTTTTTTTTGGAACGGCAAATTTCATTAGAAAACGCCCCCTAGCAAGCCGCTAGGAACGGGCCAAACAACCACGACATTACAAATCAAAGGCTGACCATTTCGCCCAATCTAAACTACGAATATTGGAGCGATATCTAACCCACAAGTAGCTTAACGATTTAATTTCTCCAAAGATCTTCTCCGCCTTCACTGCCTCGTCTTCGAAGATGGCTTTGTTTCTAGCTTTCCATAAACACCAAGTCACCACCATCATGATCACATTAATGGCTTTTCTCCTCTGATCCGAGCCCGTCACTTGTTTATGAAAGTCCAGAATATCCTTGGTAGAAAACACATAGATTGGAGGAAGTTTACACCACACACTCACCCGATGCCACATCAAATCTGCCAAATAACATGAGGTGAAAAGATGCTCCGCAGTCTCGGCTCTCTCGCCACACAATTTGCAAGTTAAATTTTCAGGAATAATTCCTTTTTTAACCAGATTATCCACTGTAGGAAGCCTATCGAGCAACATTCTCCAAGCAAATACATTAAGCTTAACCGGAGCCCAATGATTCCACTCTAACACACTGGTAATATTGTTCGAATCTGCTGTCAACAACTCCTTTTTAACTGCTGCAACGGAGAATTCTTCAGTCCCATTTATGTTCCAAACCCATTTATCTTGGCCGTTTTTGAATTGGTACCCATTTAGCATTTCCAGCAAACTGATAAAATCATTATTCGACTCCTCCGACCCTAATTGGTGTTTCCACCTCCATTCAAAAGTCATATTCTGACCAGCACGCTTACACCTATCTACAACCTTGCAACCTTTCTCCCTTTCGTTTGCATATAAGGCTGGAAAAACAGTTTTTAAGGGACTGTTTAGCAGCCAAGGATCAAGCCAAAATCTCACTCTTCTCCCATCTCCCACTATCCCTTTTTATTGCAGTGCCCAATCTAGCATTAGCCGTCACCACGAAGTTTTCTAGCCTAGCTATCGCCCCCCATGTACCCGTTATGAGCTTGTTATACGGTACCGCCGGCCACGTTCTCGGAGTCGTATGAATAGCATCAATAAATCTTCTCCATAAATCATTTTCTTGCAATCTATACTTCCACCACCACTTCATTAATAATGTAATGTTAGACACCTTCAATGGACAGAGACCCAACCCGCCCCCCTCCTCTCCTTGATAATATTATCCCAAGCTATCCAACATGTCTTCTTATTATTCTCTGTTTGACCCCAAAAAAAATCCCTTCGTTTGGCTTCCAAAATGTCAATGATTTTTTCCGGAGCTTTATATAACGAAAAGTAGTACGTAGGCAAACTTTCTAGAACCGATTTAGGAACAGTTAACCTCCCACCCATCGATAAACTTGCAGCCTTCCACCCCGCCAATCTCGAGTCAAAAACGTCTATAACCGGTTGCCAATTTTGAACACGGTTCATGTTCGCTCCAACCAAAATGCCAAGATATATAAATGGGGTCTTTCCGACTCTACAGTTGAGTTTATTAGCCAAATCTTTAACCTCCGATTCACCCACACCAACTCCAATGAGACTGGATTTATGGTAATTAATGCTAAGCCCAGATATAATGTTAAAACACCTCAATAATCTTATCATATTCGCTGCATTTGAGTCTGCCCATTCACCAATAATTAACGAGTCGTCAGCAAATAAAAGGCATGAAACTAGCGGGCCCCCGTTTGGGGCTTCAAAACCTTTAAAAGCCCCTTCCTTAACCGCTTTCTTAAACATCACCGTAAGAGCCTCCATACCAATGAGAAATAAGAAAGGCGAGATAGGATCTCCTTGTCGAATTCCTTTCGAATAATTAAATTCAAAGGTTGGCGCACCGTTAACTAACACCGAGGATTTAGCCGAGGAGACGACCCCCATTACCCAATTTCTCCATTTATCTGGGAATTTCATCTTTACCATGGTCGAATCCAAAAACGCCCAATTCAAGTTATCATACGCCTTCTCGAAGTCGATCTTGAAAATTAATCCTTTTTTCTTCTTTTTTCTCATCCAAGATAAGTACTCATTTACCATAAGCGGGCCATCTAGAATAGACCTTTTTTTATAAATGCCGATTGATTCTCCGATATAATAGAGTTCATGACCCTTTTTATTCTGTTCGCCAACATTTTAGATACCACTTTCATCACCACACCAACCAAATTAATGGGTCTGAACTCATTAAGATTAGAAGGACCTTTGACCTTTGGGACTAAAGTAATAAAAGAGGAGCATAAGGACCTTTCCAAAATGCCTTCTTTGAAAAAAAGATCCATCATGTCCACAAAGTCCTTCTCGAAAATGTGCCAGAATTTCTTGATAAACTTCATATTGAAGCCATCGGGCCCGGGCGCTTTATTACCCCCACAGTCGGACACCGCCTCTTTGATTTCACTAAGCGAGAAAGGGAGCACAAGAGAATCTTGTTCTTCAGTCGAGAGTTCCTTGAACCCACTGCCATCTATTCCCGGCCTCACCTCCAAATCTTCTTTAAACCTATCTTTAAAGAACCGGAGCACCTCCTTTTTAACTTTATTCGGCGTGCTACACCATCTACCATCCACTTCTAACCCATATATCTTATTCGACATCGCCTTATGCTTTATGACCCGATGAAAATATGCCGAATTGTCATCGCCCAAAGAGGCCCATCTCGTTCTAGACTTTTGATGAAGATCTTTGGTTTTCTTCCACTCCAATTCCTCCAGTTCTTTTAGACATTCTAACCTCGCCCATTCCTCCTCCTCCTCTTCGAGTTCTCTACATTCCAACACCTCTTCAAAGTGGTCAAGTTCGGACACATACAAATCCATCTTCAATTTATCCTTCTCCTTATTCTCAATCACCCACAACTTTATCTTTTCTTTTAGATACTTTAATTTATGAGCAAGACGCCTCTCCGGAGGCCCCTTAAAGCTGAAAGAAGCATCAAACTCCATAACGACTTTCTCAAATTATGGGTTCTCCAACCAAGAATTAAAGAAGCGAAAAGGGGTCGGTCCGAAATCCAAAGGAGCCGATCTCAAGACTATTGGCGAATGGTCTGAGAGATACCTTGGTAGGGGCATAAAACATGAATCTGACCACCGATCGATATATTCTTGATTAACAAAGATTCTATCAATTTTGCTCATCTTCCTAGACTTGCTTTTACAGAATGTAAACTTCTGCCCCTGCATCGTGAATTCAAACAAACCAGCTCCAACTAAAAAATCATTAAGATCCCGTGCGCTGACCTGATCAAAGTTCGAGTTCAGTCTTTCCTCCGGGAATCTGACTGCATTTAGGTCACCCATAACCACCCAAATACCCGGATTAACCAACATAATACCCTTTAACTCGGACCACAAATTTCTTTTTGCCACCGTCCCTTTTGGCCCGTACACATTTGCTATGTGGAGCACCCCATCAACCCCTTTCATTGTACCAGAGACCACAATGAAATTTCTACTTTTAACAACTCCAACTGAGGAAAAAATTTCCGGATTCCATATGCAAACCAAACCCCCCGACCGGCCTGTGGCATTAACAAAAGCCCTTTCAAACAAACCATACCCCCCAAAGGCTTCACATCTAATCTTTTCCCCATCTATGAATTGGGTTTCCTGCATCGAAAGGAAAGTTATTTTTTGCGTCCTTACCAATCGATGTATCCATCTAGCTTTCACCTCATTACCCACTCCTCTGATGTTTATGGACATAAAATTCATAGTTGCTTTGTCTTTGACTCCCCTCCTTCAATCATCTTTCTCACATCCTTGTCGAAATTCTTCAAATTTACTCCCACTTTTAACCCAAACCTAATAGTTTCCTCCACCTCGTCATCTTCCGGAATCGTCTTTCCGGCTTGACTTTCTCCATCCGAGTCCGGCACTAGAGTAGTGTCTTTCGACTGATTCGACGAGAGTTGATGAGAACCTTCCAACTGGTCTTCTTTGTCTTCTACCTCCATCTGGGCAACACCCTTGTCGTCGTCTCCCACAAAAGAACCCCCAGCTCTATTTTCCCCACCAACCATAATAAAGTTAATATTATGGTCAGTAGGTTGGTCAACAAAACTACTACTGGGCCTATTTACTTCCTTAACTGGATACCCATTGCTCATGCTCCTCATTCTCTTTTTAGATTTAGGCCCAAGCCCATTAGATGACCCACTTCCAGATTTGAAAACGTAACCAGCCTTAGACCTGACCCTACCTGGGTTTGAGGAGTCCCAATGTTTGAAACAATCTAGGTTGCCTCCACAAAACGACTTTTGGATATCCCCAGGCGACTGAACCTTTTCCCCATGCCTCGGGCTTTGGAAAAAATCACCCTCATGATTAGGTATCCCGTCCCTTCCACTTCCTCCCTGCACCGGAGTTCGCCCAATTTCCGGTGTCCGAATCTCCGGTGGCCAGCAGAACGAGTCTTCGTGAACGTCGATCGTGAAAACAAGCTCCCGCCATTTGAGCGGAATCTTCTCATCGATCTTTTTGCCCACCCGCGTCAATATCCCCACCTTTCCTGCCGTTAAACAATCGTTTGATACCGAGGCTTTCGATGGGTCAATAACCCTTCCAAACGAATTCCCTATCAGGTCAAACGTAGCAGCGTCCCAAAGTCTCGCTGGTACCCCGGAGATTAACAACCAAGCCAACCTTTCTTGAAGTTTAAACTCACCACTCCAAACTTCCAGGGAGACAAAGACTTTCTCCCATAAATCTTTCTGAGAATTCAAGAAACCTAACGCCTCCTCTTTTGAACCAAAAGGAAGGAGTGTTGTCAATCCTCCTATATACTTAACCCTAACTTCCGGTATACCAAGCTCCCTAGCTATAGCTTGAAGGTCAACCAAACTCCTAAACTCCTTCACCTCCCCTACCAGAGCACGACCACTCCATAGGGACTCCGCTTCGGTAATATCCGGAACTAGCATGATCGTTTTGCTAGTAACCTTTTCCACATTCTGTTTATTCAAAAGGGTGTCCCTATACCTGGAACTTTCTGCAAAATTGCTACCATTTTTATGTTTGGGAAAATCTTCTTCAAGAGAAAACTTCACCGGGTTCACCTGAGGCTTCCCCCGATTAACTACCTCTGGAACAGTGGCATGTTTGTCATACTTCGCCACGTTCACACCAATCTTGGCACCATCTATCGTTACGAAACTCATTCTCTTAACCAACTCCTCCGGGTCATCAATAAACGCGTACCTTAAAAAGCCAAACTGATTCCGAAGTTTGTCTCTCTTCCTGGCAATGTAAACGCTTCTTAGGTCCCCAAATTCAGCAAACTTACGCAACAACGTTGTCTCCTTTATGCCTTCCGGGAGGTTAGAGATGAAGATATTTGTTGTCGGAATTCTCGGTCTCCACTCTTTCTTGCCCCTGGCTTCCTTTTTCTTTGTGCTTTTTCCCTTAAAAGTCTGCCAATCTTCCTCTTCTCCATACTGATTACGGATTCTACTTTGCTCCTCTTCTTTCCTCTTTCTGAGCTCCTCTGAAATTTGTTGTGGCCTTCCAGTTTCCTTCCTCCAGGAACCTCTCCTCTCTCTCTCCATGTGGGTTAGCTTTGTGGTTTTTGAGACAGACGGTGTGCAAAAAAAAGGTAAATATTTTAAGTAGACATATTTTAACTCTTCTTCAACTCATTTTTTAAGTATACAACATTAATTGTTGGAACTCACATGGTTTTATTTGAGACTAGCTAATTTACAGGTTTTGGGTGGAATATAAAGGTTTTTTGTCGAAATCTGGCCGGAATCGTCAATTTTTTGCCACCCGACTAGTGATTAATGGACCGATTAACAACTACGCATTTAGATTTTAAAAAAGTTAATAAGGGTAAGTTATTATATGAGTTTCAATTAAGAAAATACTATTAAGAAAAGAAAAACATAGCTTTAATAAACGTATAACATAATTTCTTATTGACTTAATGAAAATATTATCAAGTAAGAAAAAAAAAACAACATTAAAAGCATTTTTTTAACAAAGTACTATTCATCGCAAGTTTGTATACAAAATATACAAAATGGTGTTAAAATTAGTATGAGAGATTAGGAATAATCGAGGTAGCTCGGTTGATAGGGTATACATCTGGAAATTCTCATGTTACTGGTTTACATTTGATTTTTACGTATGATTTAGTATACCTTTTAGTTATGATAAATCCTAGTTTTAAGCGTTTTAATCATACCATCATTTTCTTTATACGTTATAAAGTAATCTTGAATGGTACCTTAAAATAGACCTTTTTAAAACATGGATCATGCTAATTCAAATTATTAAGCATCATTAATGTGATTACCACTTACTTTCGACTCTCATCGATTTTTCTTGGGAGCGTAGATAATGACGTGGGAGCGTAGATAATGACGTTTATATGAATTTTTATTAATTTTAGTTGACTTAAACTAAAATGAAATAGTAGTAGTGTAAAACAATATCAGTAGATGGTTTTTGTCTTACCAACTTTTTATGGCATCGCCCAGCTAAACCAGTGAATCAGATTGGATCGTAAATTTCAAATTTGTTTAATTCATTTTTGTTAGATATTTTAGTGTAATCGGGGATTGACTTGGTGATCAAAGCGAATAATAATACACATCAAGCAAGTTAGGAGGTGTGGGAGTGCATGCTTGTTTGAGTTATTATTATTCGAAGTGTACGGGCGGAGCCCGTACTATACGGGGGGTTCCAAGGGGGCAGCGGCCCCTTGGCGGGGGTCCGGGGGCAGCGCCCCTGGGAGCAGGGTCCAAGGGGCGGCAGCCCCTGGCGGGGTCCAAGGGGCAGAGCCCCTGGCTGGGGTCGAGCATGTTTTAATGCAATTTTAATTAAAATTAGAAGATAACTGCCAGAGGCAGTTATCTGCAAACACCCCCAAACTCGTAAACACAGTTTTTTTATCACAATTCTCTGGTTCAATCAATTCACGCAAAACACATACTCAGGTTCAATTTCTCGAAATCAGAGTTGTATCCGATTGAATTATTCGGGTGAACCACCGAAATAATTTGATCTGAGAGTGATTACACGCCTCTCTAATCATCCGTTTTCTAAAAATTCCCCAACAATTTTAAAACCTCATACATTTAAAAATTTGTTTGCAACTTTAGACTCTATATTTTGTTTATTCTATACTTCAAATTGTGATGTCAAAAGAGAAACTAGTTTCATATTTTTCATTAAAATAGTTGTATAACTAAACCTTATATGTACAAATTATTTATGAGATTATGATGTTCTTAAAATCACTTCGTGTAGTAACATGAACAAATCACGTGACCAATCTAGTTATAAAAAACAACTATAAAATAATAAAAATGAATAAAGAAAACAAATTTTATAGTGTTGTGGGAGAAGTGAGTGTTTTTAACAAGGTTTGGAATATGATATGACACCTGAGGTGGCGATTGTGAGAGTTTAGCATTGTGGGTGCTCTTACTTATGATTTAGTTTGCCTTTAAATTATTGATATACCATAGCTTTAAGCGTTGTAATCATATCAACGTTTTCTTTATCAATTATAAAGTAATTTTGAATACTACCTTAAAATAGGCATTTTTTACACAGGGATCATGCTAATCCAAAATTACTTTTGACTCTCATCGATATTTTTACCAATTACTTTTGACTCTCATCGATATTTTTAGGGCTGAAGATAATAATGCTTATATTAGATCTTCTTACTATTAATTTTAATTAATTTTAACTAAAATTAAATGGTATTAATGTAAAACTATATAGTATGATGGTTATTTAAATAAATTTTAACTTAAAAACAAATTTTATATTGTTGTGGGAGAAGTGGGTTTTTTTAAACAAAGTTTAAAATCTGATGGGTGCTCTTACGTATGATTAAATATACATTTTAAAGATGATAAAACCTAGTCATAAGACCGTGGGGTATGGTGGACTCTTGGGTTTTGGGCATGAGTTGACACGTGGAGTTCGAGCCCCCCTACCGCCTAGTGACGTATCCATGGGGTATGACGGGGCGTGGGTGCAACGCGTGGGTTGGCGGTGGACAGCGAATAGGAGGCCGCCACATCGGATCTCAAGCCCGCCCCACGCCCGGCTTCAAACCCAAGCCCCAAGGGCCACGCCCCAACCCAAGCCCCAAGGGGTGGTGGCTTGGGCGTTTTCCCCCAACCCACGCCCCATACCCCAACCCAAGCCCCAAGGGGTGGTGGCTTGGGCGTTTTCCCCCAACCCACGCCCCATACCCCACAGTCTAAGCATTGTAATCATATCAACATTTTCTTTATCAATTATAAAGTAATTCTGAATAGTACCTTAATTGAAGATGATAAAACCTAGTTATAAGCATTGTAATCATATCAACATTTTCTTTATCAATTTTAAAGTAATTTTAAATAGTACCTTAAAACTGGCAATTTTTTAATGAAGGATCATGCTAGTCCAAAATTCTTAAGCATCATCATTAATGTGATTACCAATTACTTTCGAATCTCATCGATTTTATTGGGGACAAAGATAATGACAATTATATGAATTCTTATTAACTATTTATTTTAGTTAACTTCAACGAAAATTAAACAATACTAATGTAAAACGATATTAGTAAACTATTTTTTTTGCAACCGCGGGGACTTGTTATCCCCCCCCCCCCCCCCCCAAAAAAAAAAAAAACTAAACCAGCGAATCGGATTGTACTACATATGTCAAATCTATTTAATTTCTTTTATAATCTCATTTAATGATTTATTTACTACTTTTACACTACATATTTATAATGTTGTCCGGTCTTTAAGATTGTTTCACGCGGTAACTCAAAGGATCTGGTGAGCGATCCAGTTACCAAAAAAAATCAAAACTTACTGAAGAAAACAAACTTAAAAACAACTATTAAAGTTTACTCTTAGTTACACCTAAGATCATACACTTAATTCCATGGTTTTGTTGTTCACAAATAAATCGAAAGAAACCAACTTACTTACTATTCATCATCATCGTCATACTCAGTAAATCCTACCAATAACAAAGTTAAGGTAGGGTCTGAAAATGGTAGATGTAGACAGCCTTACCTATACCCCATAGGAATAGAGAGGCTGCTTCCAGTGAGACCCTGGCTCGACAGTAGCTTTGCATCAAACCTTATACATAAGACACATGACACTTAGCAACCGGTCCAGAACAAAGGTCAATTAATGCATGTATCCTGATGTCTTTCGGCTATAAACACCACGAAGTTACTTACTATTATACAATACTACAAATGACAAGGTCGGTTGTTGCCTCCCATTGGCCAAAATGGGCGGCAACTTTAATAGGTTTTTTTTTTTTGCCCCTAGCTCAAACTAAAATTACGCTTTTGTCTCCATCTCAAAAATACGATTTTGCCCTCAGGTGAAAATTATGATTTCGTCTGCCACTCTCCCATTGGACCAACCAGTTTATTATTTTATATCAATTTTAAAATGACGGTTTTGCCCCCCAGCTTAAAATAATATTACGCTTTTGTCCCAAATAAAATGATATTACGATTTTGCCCTCTGTAAAAAAATGTTTTTTTTCCCGTTAAAAAAATTACGATTTCGCCCTCAGTTGAAAATTACGTTTTTCCCCCCTTCAAAATAAAATGATTCTTTTGCCCCAAACTAAAAATTACGATTTTGCCCTCGGTTCAAAATAAAATTGTGCTTTTGCCTCCAGCTTAAAATTACGATTATTACGCTGTTACCCTAGGTGCAAAATTACGAATTTGTCCCTATTAAAATTTCAAATCCCCCCCCCCCCCCTTCAAATTTACAGTACTGCCATCACTTTAGCTTTTGGCAATTTACGATTTTACCCCAGTCAAAAAATACAACTTTCCCTCAGTTAAAAATTACAATTTTGCCATTGTTATAGTTTTTTTATCAAAAATATAAATTTAATTGGTTGACTCGATTTAGTTGTTTTTCGTGTCAATGAGCTGCTGCCTAACACTCGCTCATTATTCGTCCACCGCCCCGCAACGCGGGCGGGGCATCTAACTAGTTGTATATACAAAGAAAAGAAATGTGAAGCTTAAGATAGGTGTGGGTGAGGCAATTTAGGTGACAGTAGCGTTAGGTTAGAAATTGGTGGGTGAGAGAACGTGCAGGGGAGTAATCAGTGGACATTTCTTAGCCGATACAGAATCTGATTTTGGCGTCGCTGGCTAACTGTTTTATACGACGTCGTTTCCACCCGATTCTTTCCATTTGGGCCAGAGAGCAAACGGCCCTGCTTATTATAACTTTAATCTAGCCGTCTCTTGACTTTTTGATAGTGGGTCAAACTCAAGCAAGATGTTAAAATCGGTAAGGTTGTATGATGTAACACAAAATATAAAGTTGTGTTTTACATTGATCGAAAACCATAAAAGCGAATACTGATACTGGTATCAATGTTGTTCAGTTAGTATCGGCTTGGTTCGTCACCGTTCCTCTATTTCGAATACAACTTCTTTTTCAATAAAACTTATATCGTAACGTTGAGGGAAAAAAAAAACAATCGTGTATTTAGATTTTTATAAAAAAATTAACGAACATAAGTTGTAAGAGAATAATAGAATTATTGGGTTAAAGGCTTATTTTATTTATCGCACAAGAGGTGAGATTGAAACTTAAAAAAAGAGTCTAATTACTATCCATCAAATATTGCAAGTGTATGTAGGGTGTTCGGTAATTGGTAACAAAACAACTAAACAAGGATGTCAATGTTCTACAACTGAATCGGGCTTAACTGAACAACTGATAGAAAAACATATAAATATTAAAATAAAAAAAAGTGGAAGTATCGGTTGGGCGTTGGTTTACAAGCAATCTAGCTCCAAACTTGATCGTAAATCGCAACACTTTCAACTTCCGATTTGTATCCCAACACTCTCAACTTTCAACTTATTTTTCTCTAGCACTCTCTAACTAACTAAAACCTAACTCACTTAGTTTTCGTTGATGTGGCCCTATTTGCTGATGTGGCAGCTGGCATGACATTTTTTATGACGTGACAGCTGATGTGCCAGCTGACGTGTCATTTTTTGGTGACGTGACATCTGACATCAACTAACTGAGTTAGGGTTCAATTAGTTAGGGAGTGCCAGAGGAATATAAACTGAAAGTTGGAAGTGTTGTAGTACAAATTGAAAGTTAGAAGTGTTATCGGCTAATTGGTGAAAATTAAGGTTATTTAAATCTAATATTCCAAAAGTTTAAATAAAACCTCCTCAATATTTATATCGTGCTAAAATTTAAAGTTGTTTTTAGGGCATGTTTGGCTAAGCTTTTCAAAACAACTTATTGACTTATTGGCTTTTTGGAAAAGTCAGTATGGAGTGACTTATTGACTTATTGGTTTTTCCCCCTCACATACACCCTCATTGCCAAACATCATTTTGAAGCTTATGACTTTTCAAAAAGCCAATAAGTTGTTTCAAAAAGCTTAGCCAAGCCCTTAGTTCTAAATGGAAGTCACATCACAACTATTCCTACTACTCATTCATAAACTTAAGTGTTTTACTTTAAAGTTGAAACAAGTCACTTTATATTTATTATATTATATTCTAAATAAAAGTTATCCTACTATTCATCTTTTATAACTCTATAAAATACTAAGTATACTTATCATCATCATATCATTATTAATATAATAACTATAATTACGAGATAAATACCAACTTTAATTTTGTTTAATAATGTTTTTAATCATCTGTATGCCGTTCAAAAAAAAATGTTTTTAATCATCCATCTAATCTCTCAAATAATGAGGCTGCTAAAAGGCTTTTACTTTTACCACATGCTCCATGTTTCATCATTTTTAGGTTTTGAATTTCAGTTCACATTTGGGCCCACATTGTTCAATTTAATTTGGCGGGCCTTTATTTATGTGGGCCCAATGCACAATAATCCATTGCATAGTAGACTTGACCTTTCTTATTCATATTAAAAGATATATATAAGTTAAATTAGTGTCAACATCCTATAATAAAAACTAAATATCAAAGTTCGAATCATCCTTCTTAATCTGTCAATTGTTCACATAAATTGTCAAGGCTGTGTGGTCAATCAAGTTGGGTTGTGTTTTCATTATGTCGACGTTCAAGTCAGTATTGATTCACAAAATCTTTTTCGCGATGGATATCTAGTTTGCGTGTACAAAAGGAAGAAAAGATAGGAGATATTATCCTAGCCCCTTAGGACCCATTTTGAGTAAGAACTACGAGAATCGCTTGACTTGTGCTACATAGAACTAGATTATTGCGTATGTAAGTTAAAAACAGATGAAGGTTACACTAGTCTTTATCCATCCATCTCTCTCTCTTTCTCAACAACCCACTCCAATCTAGGGGTGGGTGCAGTTTGGTTCAGTTATTAGCAATTACCCTAACCGAAGTCATCGGTTAATTGGTTCGGTTAATTGGGTTAATTTTTTCGGTTTTTGGTTTGGTTAATAACCAAATCAAACAAGGGCTTTTTTTTTTGCTTAGAAATACACGTAATGAATGTATAAATACATGAAATAGATGTGTAAATAAATAATGAAATGGAGGTATAAATACATGAAATAGAGATATAAATAAATGCAATGGAGGTATGAATAAATGAAATGAAAGTATAAAACATGAAATGGAGGTATAAAAGCTAGAGATATATGAAAATATAAATGGTTCTGTTTGGTTCAATTAACCGATGGTACAAAAAATAATCGATAATCGACTTTCGGTTAATTTCAGTTCGTTTCGTCTGTTTTCGATTCGGTTTTGATTAACGGTTCGATTATTGTTCACCCCTACCAATCACTCACCGCACCACCAACACAAAGTTGCATGAGGTGAACCACCTTCAGGAGTTGTACAAACAAGACTTGCATGTGAAATATAAGCAAAATTGCCTCCCTAACATAGTTACATTATCCCAAGGAGATATTGTTTGTCTATTTACTGTTCTTGATATTTGGTTGTTAATAGGACCCATAAGCTTTTGAAGATTTCAACTTTCGAGTCATAATTTCTGTTCAACGCTAGGTTTGGGGTTTGTTATGTGTTTGAATTCAACTCAACCCCATATATGTTTTATTGTCTTTAATCCATTTGATTTGAAGGGCACTTGTCAAATGCAAGTTGGCTTACACGATCACGTTGGCTAACGTAGTATTGTTGGGTACATCAATTTATCTATAATGGGTTCTCATGGTAGAAAAAAAATCAATAATCTGACTTGAAGGGCACTTGTCAAATGCAAGTTGGCTTACACGATCACGTTGGCTAACGTAGTATTGTTAGGTACATCAGTTTATCTATAATGGGTTCTCACGGTAGAAAAAAATCGATAGTCTGACAAAAACTTTGAGTGTAAATATAAAATGTAAAAATCGAGTCACGTTTGTGTATTTCAATACATTTATAATAATACGTGAATAAAAGTAGATATATGAGATGTCCAACACATGATTAATCGAATTCTCGCAAGAATTAAAACAAACAAAAAAATACGATAAAGATTGAATTTAACTCAAAACCATATATTTTTTCCATATACAATAGCATATTTAATTCTATTAATAGTTTATTTTTATATGTAATAAAAATATTGATAGTGAAACATAAAAGATATGTTTTGAAGGCTTAATTAGGTTTTTAAAAAGATATTACTTTTAATTGAAAATCAACGTAAATGGGCCACTCATATCAAGCAATAATGCATCAATCTATATAAAAACAAACAAAATAATTAATTATCAATGTGATATGGACCACTTATTTTCTCATTACAACCAACTTAAAATACTTCCATATGCATTAAAAATAGAAAAAAAATCAATTTTATAATTGCTTTAAGTATTATTAAATTACAACTAACTTAAAATACTTCAATATGCATTAAAAATAGAAAAAAAAATCAAATTTATAATTGCTTTAAGTATTATTAAATTTAATCGGCACCTTTTCTGAATTGAGCCAAGTATAGTTGAATTGACTTCTGTTTACGTCTTAGCCTCTTGAAATAATTAATACACTTAAAATCATATACTAGAAAATCACAAGACAAAAGTTTTCTTTTATGTATTTATGGATTATATAGGATTGATCATAGCAGGCAATATTTACAAGACAAAAGTTTTCATTTATGTATTTATGGATTATATAGGATTGATCATAGCAGGCAATATTTTATGGGTCAATCTATTTGGACACCTTATCTGCCTATTTAGACACCCTTTGCCTCGTATAGGCCTATACGAGGCGTATAGGGTTACATCAAAATCAGTGCCTGACTCATGTCACTTCTGGTTTGACCCCTTCAAGACGCCTCGTATAGGCCTATACTGGGCGTATAGGACCCTTCGTATAGGCCTCATATGTGACCCTTTGCCCCTTATATGCCTCGTATAGGCCTATACTGGGCGTCTTGAAGAGGTTTTTTTTTTTTTTTTTTTTTTTTTTAACAAACATTTTATACAATATTAATCGTTTTAGCAAACTTTTATACAAAAACAAGTTTTTTTATTTTAAATAATTAATATTAGGACCCCTCGTTGGTTTTTTTTAGTTGAAAAATAGATGTTTTGGTAGGGTAATTTGATTGTTTTTTGAGGGTGATGTTTTTTGAGTAAAAAAATGGTGTATAGTATAAGTCTAGTATAGGTCCCATATAGGTCTTGTATAAGCCTATAGGCCTAAACGGGACCTAAACCACACCTATAGTCCTATACGAGTGTTGTATCTTATCCAATAGTCTAATATCGTATTGTATTGTATCGTATCATATCGTATCGTATAGTATAGTATAGTGTAGTATAAGTCTCGTATAGGTCTTGTATAAGCCTATAGGATACAATACGATACCATACTATACGATACAATACGATACTATCGTATCATATAGTGTAGTATAGGTCCCTTATAGGTCTTGTATAGGCCTATCGACGTATACGGGCGTTGTATCGTATCGTATAGTGTATAGTATAAGTCTAGTATATGGCCCCTATAGGTCTTGTATAAGCCTATAGGCCTAAACGGGACCTAAACCACACCTATAGTCCTATACGAGTGTTGTATCTTATCCAATAGTCTAGTATCGTATCGTATCGTATCGTATCATATCGTATCGTATCGTATAGTGTAGTATAAATCTCGTATAGGCATTGTATGGGCCTATGGATGTGGTATCGTATCCTATAGTATCGTGTTGTATCGCATCGTATAGTATAGTGTAGTATAAGTCTCGTATAGGTCTTGTATAAGCCTATCGTGTTGTATCGTATCGTATAGTATAGTATAAGTCTCGTATAGGCATCGTATAATTAATATTAGTGTTATTATAATTAATATGAGTTTTTATAATTAATATTAGTGTTATTGATATTAATATGAGTTTTTTTATAATTAATATTAGTGTTATTATAATTAATATGAGTTTTTTATAATTAATATTAGTGTTATTATAATTAATATGAGTGTTATTATAATTAATATGAGTTTTTTATAATTAATATGAGTTTTTTTATAATTAATATTAGTGTTATTATAATTAATATGAGTTTTTTATAGTTAATATTAGTGTTATTGATATTTAAAAAGAGAAAACAAAAAAAAAACCCTTCAAGACGCCCAGTATAGGGCTATACTGGGCGTTTATGTGGACCAAAAGACCATTATACCCCTGAATTAGGCCTATACTGGGGGCAATTCAGGGGTTTAATGGTCTTTTGGACCCTTCGTATAGCCCCAGTATAGCCCTATACTGGGCGTCTATTTTTATTTTTTTTTTGTTTTTTCTTTTTAAATATTAAAAAAAGAAAAAAAATAAATAATAGACGCCCAGTATAAGGCTATACTGGGCGTATACGAGGGGTCCAAAAGACCATTATAGCCCTGAATTAGGCCTATACTTGGGGCAATTCAGGGGTTTAATGGTCTTTTGGACCCTTCGTATAGCCCCAGTATAGCCCTATACTGGGCGTCTTGAAGGGTTTTTTTTTTTTTTTTTTTTAACAAACATTTTATACAATATTAATCGTTTTAGCAAACTTTTATACAAAAACAATAAAACTTTTTTTAAAAAACAACTCAAATTACCCCACCAAAACACCAATTTTTTTACTCAAAAAACATCACCCTCCAAAAACAATCAAATTACCCTACCAAAACATCCATTTTTCAACTAAAAAAAAAACCAAAGAGGGGTCCTAATATTAATTATTTAAAATAAAAAAAACTTGTTTTTGTATAAAAGTTTTGCTAAAACGATTAATATTGTTAAAATGTTTGTTAAAAAAAAAAAAAAAAAAAAAACCTTATATACGCCTAGTATAGGCCTATACTAGGCATATAAGAGAGGCAAAAAAGACCAATTTACCCCCAGTATAGGCCTAAATCAGGGGCTAAATGGTCTTTTTTCCCCTAGACGCCCAGTATAGGCCTATACGAGGCGTATACGAGGCAAATAAGACAAAATATGACATAATCAGAGATTCTCTTGGAAATTGAAAAAGGCTATACGCCTCGTATAGGTCTATACGAGGCGTCTTGAAGGGTGTCCAAATAGGCAATAAGGTGTGTAAATATGTAGACCCAATTTTATCTATAAATACATGAGATTACATGAATTAATAATCACATGCCAACCTTTATAATTATGTACAATAAAATACATGAGATTACATGAATTAATCACATACCAACTTTATAATCATGTATAATAAAAAAATGATTTTAAATATACAGAAGTAAGCACCTAACTCATTTTTTTATACAACTTAAATGGAAAAAGGACAAATGTTAACAACCAAGAAGTATATACTTGAAAAAAAATATTAAGGGTGGTCGGAGTGGAGCATGGGGAGAGCTAGGAAAGGTGTGTATCGATAATGGGTTCTCATGATTAAAAGAATAGATACTCTACAGAGAATTCACACGTCAAAATCGAGTATGTTTCTATTTATCAATCAGTATTGGAAAAATCGGGATTAATCGGCGACGAGTAAGCGATTAATCGCTAGTCGGTCGGCCACTGATTAATTTATGGTAATTGGTGAACTAATCACTAGTCGGCCCTAATTGGTCCTAGCTGGCCTAGTCGGCTGGAAAATCGGTTTTAGTCGGCCGGAAATCGGTCCTAGTTGGCCGAAACCAGCTTTACTCGGCTGGAAATAGGCTATTCCACCGAGATTCTGATTAGATTCCAGCCAAAACCTGTAAATTCTGACAATTAATCATGTATACTTACAAAAATGGGTAAAGGAGTGTTTAAACATGTCTACTTACAAAATTACATATAAAAATGTGTGTATATATGTATATATAAAACTTGAAATCACATATAAAAATATCAATCCGATTAATCGCTAGTTGGTATCCCCACTGCTGACTAGCGCCTAAAAATTCTTACAACTACGCTATCAATACATTTTCAATAATACTTAAACATGAAATTAACTTTACATAATTATGTACTATACAAATCAAACTAGTCTGAAATTAACACAAACATGCAACTAAATATATACTAAATATACTATATTTTTCAATTATTTTTACAACTCTCATTTTCATATTATTAAATAAGATCATGTTAAAATCAAAAGATTTTGTGTATATTTTGGATCACTATATGAATGCTCTCTCTTTTTCTTTTTTCCAGTTTTGCACAGTCCTCACTGCCCACCTTTTGTGGCTCTTTGTCCTCATTCTTTTCCTCTTCTTCACGTGAACCCCCCCCCCCCCACCCCCCCCCCCCCCCCCACCCCTAGGTTAGTAAAACATGAACTCACAAACATAACCAAGTTTCAAACCCAAAAGATTCTTCAGATCTCCACACTCTGACCACAAATAATGCCACCACAACCACCACCACTATTCCGCCTCATTCCACCACTCATCTTCCTTCTAACCACCGTAACATCCCACCTATGTCCACCATTCACCACCACCACACCACCATACCCTTTCTCAACCACCCCTGGCTCCGGCCACCCATTATTCCAAATCACATGCCACCCACCACCACTCTCCGCCACCATCACCATCAACAACCACCACTTCTCTCTCCTCACCTATGACCCCACCACCCCCACCCTCTCCCTCTTCCCCCACCCCACCACCACTAAATGCACCACCACCACCCTACCAACCCAACCCATAAACCTCTCACACTCCCCATTCAAACCCACCGACTCATTCTGCTATCGCCTCTCTTACATCACCCCTTGCACCCCACCCACCACCACCACCACCACCTTACCTAACTGCACCCACTGCCCATACCTTTGTAAAATTACCAAAACACCCCTCCACCTCATCACCTCTTGTTCACCTCATCCTCCACACCTCCTCACCCATGAAGGCTGCCAACCAGACATCCTAGGTTTCCTCGACAGCTTCCTAAGATTCGGAATCCAAGTCGAATATCAACAACAAGATTCTTATTTCACCGCCTGCAAATCTTGCAAATCCATAAACGGAACTTGTGGATATAACTCTACCCACCCCAACAAACCGTTTTTATGCCTTCAAACAACAAAATTAAAAACCCAAAAACCGGTTCACACAAAACGTAACATACGTATAGCTATGATGTCTTTAGCTACATTAGTCTTATGTATGTTACTAATTATTTTATTTACATACATTTCTAGAACAAAAAAGCTATCCCCGGTTCAAGATCCAGCTGTTTTATACCTCCACAGGCACCGGTCTGCCAGCTTGTTACCACCGGTTTACACTTTTGAAGAGCTTCAACAAGCAACCAACAACTTCGACCCGGTTCACAAAATCGGTGACGGCGGGTTCGGGTCGGTTTTCGTGGGTCATTTTGAAGAAACCAGAGTTTTCGCTATTAAATTCTTACACAAACAAAATCCCACTTCGAATTCGGTCTCAACCAAGTCTTTTTGTAATGAGATCTTGATATTGTCGTCGTTAAACCACCCGAATTTGGTTAAACTTCATGGGTATTGTAGTGACCCGAGAGGGTTGTTACTTGTGTACGAGTATGTGCCTAATGGAACACTTTCGGATCATCTGCACGTGCGCAGGAAAACGTGTTTACCCTGGCACGTGCGGCTGGATATCGCGTTGCAGATCGCTGTTGCGATCGAGTACCTTCATTTTTCGGTTGTTCCGCCGATTGTTCATAGAGACATTACGTCGAACAACATATTTGCGGACAAGGATATGCGTGTTAAAGTTGGGGATTTCGGGTTATCAAGGTTGTTGGATCCGGGTTGTGTGTGGACCGGTCCGCAAGGTACTCCTGGGTACTTGGATCCGGATTACTACCGGTCGTTTCGGTTGACTGAAAAGAGTGATATTTATAGTTTTGGAGTAGTATTATTGGAATTGGTTACCGGGATGAAAGCGGTTGATGTGAATAGGGATAAGAGGGAGATGACGTTGGCGGATATGGCGGTGGGGAAGATTCAAATGGGGTTGTTGGCGGAGGTGATTGATCCGAGGTTAGCTACAGTGGATGGTGGTGCTGTGGCGGCGGTGGCGGAGCTTTCGTTTCGGTGTGTGGCGGCCGATAGAGATGATCGGCCCGATGCGAAAGAAGTGGTGGCGGAGTTGAGGAGGATTAAGGGACGTACACGTGGCGTTGGTGGTGGTTCGGCGGTGGGGATGATTAGGGCCGCGAATTCGAATAGTGTTGTTCCTGATGGCGGGCCGGTTATGTAATTTATTTTTGTTATAGTTAGGCTGAGTGTAGTGGTTTAACGCCAATTGTAACGGGTTTAAAAGGACGCCAATGAAAACCCTCCATTTGAAAGGGTGCGTTAGCCCACTACTTAGGGCCTAACTATTTTTTTTTTTACTTTTTTTTTATGATGTAAAAGAAATGAGTTTGATATAGTTGATGTATGAATGATGGTTCACACGTGTGTTTGGAGTTTATATAGTTGTGACAAAATTTGCTTTCTCCTTTCTAATTTAGACTTTATATTAACAATACTTGAACTAGATAGAGGTGCACAAATCGGGTTTTGGACCCAAACTGGTTCGGGTTGAAACCGGGTTGGGTTGACAAAAGTTTGAACCATATCTAGCGAAGCCGGGTCGGGTTAGAACCGGTTTTTTTAGTGGGGAAAGATTAGGTTTGATTGGGTTGAAACCGGGTTTTGAGAGGTTCAAATTGGGTTTAACTGTGTTTAACCCTTATGCATGTCGGGTCGGGTTGGTTTTTATGTCCGCCTCTAAACCCATATACCAACATATAAGCCCATCCACCCTATGAAAAGACCAATAATTGGTCCGGATACTAGACATAACATAAACCTTAGCTTGGGTATCACTTAGTAAGAACTTAGGACCAATACTTAGCCCAAATGCCCAACATATATAAACCCACATGGGTTCCCTTAACATACCATCACAGCATCACTTACTTTCTCTTTTTGATGAATTTGCAACTAATAATTCTACCTTGATTCTGCAAGTGCCAATGAGCTTGTGGTGGTGTGGTAAGGGAGAGACTTGGGTTTCTAAAAGACCCAGGGTCAATTCCTGCTTCCCCTATTAGTTTTCAACGGCACATGGGAGACTAGGCGAGTAGGCGGCGATCACTAGTTCGATCTTTGAACTGAACGGGTTTTACCTCACCGCATTGTCGTGCCTTCGGGCGAGTGTTCACAGGCTTCTGCCCTAGGTGAGGGTTTTCCCCGGTTCGGAGGTGAGTGTATCCCGATGTGGTAAATTTTGCCAGTAGCCCATTTAGAGGATTCGCTGACCGTTCAAAAATAATAATAATAATAATAATAATAATAATAATAATAATAATAATAATAATAATAATAATAATTCTACCTTGATACTTTCTCTTTTTGATGTGGAATTGAATTTACAACTAATAATTCTACCTTGATTAGACCTGCATTTTCTTAAAACATAAGCATGTTAAATCATCTTCTTTTTCTTCTCTAGAGTTTACTGCAGAGCCGTTCCAACGATTTTGAAGACCCTAAGTGAACTACGAAGTGAAGACCCTTTTTCAAAATTATCATTTTCAACATATTTAGTAACAAAACCCTCTTGGTTTACCCGGGCTTGAATGTGGGCTTTCTTCCTAAACAATTTTTATTTGTGCTCCTTTAAAAGATAATTGGTTTAGTTTTGTTTTTTTCGGGTCTAATAAATATACAATATATAAAACTTACTAAAAGTTGGAGGCCTTAGGCCAGTGCCTAAGGTGGAAAGTTTAACAGGCCGGCCCTGACTTTACTGTGGGATCTATACGTCCCCTTACTCTCTTCTATCTTCCTCGTGTCCCACTGTCATATCGCACATAGGATTTGTATGTGAATTTAGCTAATGTCCATTAGTTTTTTTTTTTGACAATCCCCAAATTTGGAGAGTATAAAACATTAAGAAACTAATCTCTATCACTTCATGGTTATATTTTTTGTGTGAAGTAGTTTCAGATGAGGGAATTTGCACTCCATTGTTGTTCGAAAATACCAAATGTGATAGCCTTATGAGGCTTTTCAACAGGTTGGTCATAATACTTTAATCAAAAGTTACATTTGTTTGCATTGTAGGCGGTTGACATATACAAATGTGCCTAAAACAATCCTTAGTTTCATTTTTATAATTTGATATATATTCTAAGATCCTGATGTGTAACAAAGTCCGGGCCCTATTGAGATTGAGATTTGAGACATTGATTAACCATAACGATGATTTTTCCTAATTTTGGCCTTAATTTCGCACAATCCGCAATCAATTTCACATTGTTTACTCAAAAGACGGCGCAAGTAATGACGGTTGATGTGTTGCGGCGCTGCATTTGGATTCTAGAATGAGGTGTGCGCGGAGAGTGTGGACTCCTGACTAAAATCCTGAATCAAGGGCCTAAAAACGGTGTTTGAACGTGCTAAAACAAGTCTAATATATGAAAATAAAAAAATAGAGGGCCTTGTTTTTGGTGGCCCTAATCCTTACCCTAAGTTGATAAGCTTAACGGGCCAGCCCTGATTCATCATGTTCTTCTTTTGCACGCGTTAGAACAAACCTAAGACCGATTCGCTGCTTGGGGTCATGTTCATTGAGCTTGGTTTTACTTTATCGACTGATGGGCGCAAATCGAATCTGGTCATAATAACGTTCCTAACTTTTGTTTACTATTTTTTGGATTTTAAATCTGGTCATCTAACTTGTAATCTTTACACAGAAACTTACAAATAAAAAAAAGGACAAGAAAAATAAGGTCCTACCGGGAGTCGAACCCAGGTCGCTGGATTCAAAGTCCAGAGTGCTAACCACTACACCATAGAACCATTTGCGTTCTGGTAACTGTAGTATAGACTTTAATATGCTCTCAGAATGATGTTAAGTAGGTATAAATAGCAATTGTTTATACTTATAAATAAGCTTTATAAAGGTAAATCACTAAATTGCATACAAAAGAATTAGTATTAATACTTTATTTAAGGTTTGTTATCGAAGGTATTTAATTTTTTCTACACATAGAAACAATCGTTTTTTAAGTTTTCGTATTACATGCCATATGTGGTGACATGTATATTAAACAACTAAAATGAAATGGCATGCCGCATGTAACAAAACAAATAATATTATATAAAATGCTTACAACTATAGGCATAATAAAAAACTTAGTGGATGCAAGAAAATGTATCAAACATGACACAAGTTGGTATACTTTATCCATCAAACTGCTATTAGTTTGTGATTTTATATTAACTAGGAATTAGTACCCGCCGCAATGCGGCGGGGTTCTTACATGCGAGCATCCGTCCTTGTCTTCTCCTCCAACCTTCCGACTCATAGTTATCTTATCGTACCGAAAAAAAAGCCGGATCTAAATGACACCAAAAGTGAGTTGTAAAGTTAAATCAAACATTAATTGTTACTCGAGTCGTCTTATTACATTCCTTATAATCTAAATATCATGCAATAAAAGCTAATAAGTGGGTTTATTTCTTTCCAATCACAAGGTAAAAGTGTTATTGCAAATCATGATAGTAATATCATACAGAAAGATTTAAGTTCCAACATGCAAATGAGCTGGCAATTTTAATACAACCCCTGGGGTTGTATTTTGCAGCTAGCGGGTCAAATGAGTAAAATTAAAGAAGTATGTATAACCGGTCAAAAATTGCCCAGAGTATTTTTAATGCATACAAACTCTTAAATTACATATTAAAATGATAAATATTTATAAAATCTCGACAAATGTTGACCCGAACCCATTTTGACATGTTAGCAAACACACCCAACCAACCGTATTCGAAATAGGGACCAACAATTTAAAAAAAAAACATATTAGTCACTAAAATAGTAAAATTTTACCTCAGCAAAACTTAAAATAAAAACAATACCCACCTCAATTAACAGTAATGGCCAAGAATAAAGAAAGCAGGTTGATTGTTTTTTGGTCAAAATCTTTTGAACTTCAAATTTGTCAAACAGAAAAGGTCAACATAAGTTCATGTTTGGTGCAATGAATAAATACATTTCTAAGTAAGAATATCCATTTACTTACATGTATTTTATTTTATATAACCTATTACTAAAATGCACCTCCTTTAAAGTTTTGTTTGCTCTGTTCAACTTCTAACCTGTGCGCAAGACTGCAAGAGTAAAACATATAGAAGAAATAATAATCAATAGAAGTAATAGCTAACTTCTGGAAAACAGAACCAAGGCGCGCTTTTTACGAAATTCGAAAGTAATAGCTAACTTCTGGAAAACAGAACCAAAGACAAACTAACAGCACTAAACGGCGATTAACTAAACTATTAATGGAATATGACAATAAGGCATCTACAACTTTCGTAATATAATCAGCAAAGCAGGGTCATGACGCAACACGCTAAAAAACAAAGAGAAGTACAAAATAAGACATAAAACGTGCATAATGTTATCGGTAAGGGGCAACGCTGCTATAGGATAACGAATATGAATGCGCACACAAAGGGCTTAAGATAGATAAGTAATATGAAAAAGATAGTTCATGACTTTGGAATTCGGTTTTGTAGCGAAATACAGGGTGTAGACTGCTGGAACAATCCATGCCCTCTAGATATCTTCTATTATCAGCCTGCTATGTTATACGTGTTCATGTTACAAATGGAATCAGTAAACAATCTAAAGGTTTATGTTAAAACAAATTACTAAGAAAATTAATGATATAAACATACATGTGTTATTTATGTTCTATCAAATAAAACCACGCAACCCCCACGATCTCCAGTTGCAAGTAGATCTCCAGATTTATCCAGTTTTATAGTTTTATAGCTGATACAATATCAACTGCATAAAAAAAACGTCACGATATCAAGCAAGAATAAGAAACAAACACATATGTTTTTAATATTGAAAAATGTTCAATGACGTATTTAGTCAAATTTTCGAAAGTTGACCAAAGTAGGTCTAATGTTTGGAGTTTTAGTATAGGTAAAAAACTATTGGGTAAAGTTAGTGTGTTTCTATCAAAATCACTAATTGACCCAAAAATCTTGATTTACAACTGTGTATCAAACAAACGTTCGATCACCGACGACATCCTTGATGTTCGATCACTGACGACATCCTTGTTCTTCGTGGTGAAATCATCAATGCCCAACGTTCCCAGCTCGCCACCAAACCAAGATCTAACTGTAACACTCTCCATCTCAACCTCCTTGGGTAACCCAAAAAACCGACCTACAAACGACGAAAAATAACAAATGTGTCCAGCACCATTAACTTCTCCTGCAGACATGATTGAGCAAACATTTTACTGCAAGAAAAAACTCATTGACGTGTACCAGCTACTCATACGCGACTCACGTACTGCCCTTGTTATGAACCACAATAGTTCAAACCACATCAACTTCCTTATATTAACACTACAATACAACAGGCCAATATTAGATAAACATAAACCAATACATTTCGTATGATATCTCTGGTAGACTTTGCAATTTTTCCTTTCATCAAATATTGTCAAGTTGAATTATGCTTTTTCATAAGGATATAATTAAAAAAATTCATTAATATAATAACTTAAAGATACCAGATCTCCTTAGAAATCTCAGTTTGTATGTTCAATCTGACGAGGCCATCCAAAGATAAATCAGGGTAAGAATGACTTTTGAGGTCGAATAAACCAATTTTTGAGCTCAAAATGACATATTCTTTTAAGTTTTGGATAAAATCTTAAATAAGTCAATCAACCCTTATAGCATATATGGCACAAAGATTGGTTTGCTGTAGCTTTTGTAGCAAAAACTACATTAACTTTCAAATTAAATATGTAAACTTTTGACTTCAAAGAGTCAAGCATTTATCCATATCTTACTTCCAGCCAGCGAAAACATTATTGAATATAACACAGTTAGGCTTCATTCAATATTATAAGGCTTAGAGTGGTTAACCACCATGGCTGCAATGGAGGTTCCAGGTAACCACCAAGCATAAGTTTAGAAGAGTGCAAGACAACCTAAAAGCTTCAAAAACCACATGTTTTACAAAACAGAAACATAAGAATTTGTGAAAAGAGGGCTTACCGGGACCCTAACGTCTCGCCGGGTTCTCACCGGACATCGTCGGAGCCCTAAAAATTCCGGGTACCTCATAGCCAAGAGAACCCGGCACCGGGTTCTCACCCATTCCGACTCGTCGGTGTTGACAATGAACCGCAGGGATCCAACAGTTTCTGATCAACTTGCCGGATATTATTGGATTAAAGGTTACCGGTGTTAAACGGCGGTGACGGTAGTTCGCCAGGATTGGTGCTCTCGAAGGAAAGGAGAGCAAAAGAGAAACCTGGTTTGAGGTACTGGAACAACGATTTGGGGGATAACCACCGGCGACGTGTAGCCTGTAGGCATGCGTTTCCCTCCCTGACATCCACCTACAAAAGCACAATCGGTTGCAAGAACGTCACCGGAGGCGCATCGGTTGGAAAGGGTTCAACCGGAAACCCCACCGGTTTCTCTACTCTCATTTGTAGGAAGAAAGTAGGAAGAAAGCAGATACAGAAGGGCAAAGCATCAGAGTCAGACAATCAAAGTTTTAACATACTGATACAACACATGTTATCAACAAATAATCTTACAACACACGTGTTGCAAATTCATAGACCAAACCCTTTTTTTTTTAAAAGCACCCAAAGCACTTGGTACAACCACCCATTGCACAAAGTTGTTGCTACTTTATATAGGTTTAAATATGTAGAATTAAACCTTGAAAACGCTTCCAATCTCGCTTAAACGTTTCTGACCCACGACCAACACTTGGTGTAGTCTATTTCGAGGGTGCGAAAACATATATGTAAGCGTTGATAAACTTCCTCTCGTGTGCACTTAATTGATGGTCATCTAGGTTTACAAAACGACACGTATAGCTTCGTCCTTTCTCGAAATGGTACAACCTTATCTCGAGGGAAACCTTTTCGCCCTTTCTTATCATCATCATCATCATGTATCATCCAGTTCAAATCAACTATATAATTCACTTGAAATAGAATATGTTGACTTGAACCAAAGTATGCATTATGCAACAACCATGTTTGTTTCATGTGAGATTTTTGCTTATTAGTTCCTCCTCGTGATATAGTTTATCAAACAAAATAATTTATCAAACATAACCGTTAGCATATAACCCCTTGAAAACAAAACATGATTTGAACCAGGGGCGGACCCACCTCAAGCCGTGGGTGGTCGGGTGCACCCCTTGAAAAAAAATTATTGTTATTTTCCGCCGAAAATCCCGACTGCACCCCTTGAAGATTTTCAACCACCACCCTTAAAAAAATATGAATTTATAAAAAAAATTGTAAACACTGATTTTTATTAATATATAAGTATATAACAAAATTTATATAACTATTCTTTAACCACTTATTCACTTAAACTAATTAGACCATCAAAGCCTAGCCAACGATTCATTTTTATTAACCCAAGCCCAAACCCAATCCCAATCCAAAGAAATTTGAACTAAATAAAATAACTCAAACTCATCTAACCATTCCAATTGCATTCTCTCAATCTCCCGCCCCACAACTCTAGCCGGAACCGACCCATATTTCGCTGGAATTCTAATATAGAACGGGTATGGTTTCTTTATTGATTGTTTTATGTGATGATTAGGAATAATATAGATGTATAAGAGTTTGATCTTTTTGTGTTCTAGACTTCTAGTTAGACTAGTGGGTATGGGGAGGCTCATCCCCATGAGGATGGGCCGACACTTCAGCGCCACGTAGGAGGGGCTTGGAGATGATGGACATAGGGGGTGGGGGATGAACCCCTTTATATATATATATATATATGTATATGTATGTATAGATGTGTGTGTGTGAGGAGAGAGAAAGGAGGTCCGTCATCATCGGCTGGGGGATGACGAAGTTCACGGGAGTAGGGGCGGCGACGGGCATGGGGGGTGGAGAGTTTGGGGCGGCGGCGGGAGGACGGGCCAGGGGACGAGCCCCATACCCACTGGTCTTAATGATTTTGTTGTTTTATTTAAAGCTTTGTTTGTTTAAATGATTAGCTACAAGTAAAACATTAAAACTAGGGCTTAAATGTTTGAAACTTAAAATTGAAGATTATGAACTATGGCTGATGATTGTCTATATGTTTAAGTGTTTAGTGTTTTTTATGGATTTATGGAGCGATTTATATAGAGAAAGACTTGCTTAAAATGTCTCTCTAGATGATGTTTTGGGTAGATTCTAAAAATGAAAACTCGTAGGGCCCAATTTTAAATACGTTTGTAACGACGTTTCACACTTTGGCATGCTTTTGATGAATATTTAAAATTTAGTTTGATGTTCTTTTGTTTTACATGACCTGACCCGACCCGATCCAACCCGCTATTAACCAATTTTTTTTATATAGCTAGATGCCTAAAATCTCTAAAAATATTCCGCACCCATAGCTTAAAAATTCAAGATCCGCCACTAATTTGAACTAACACGATAAACTCTAGTAAAAATAAATTATTGCTCCAAATGTATTCAGGGTGGGTGTATACATGAAGAGATACATGTCAACGCTAAACTATTTAATAAGATGTCACTCATATTAATTGATATAATGTAAAACTATAACATAGATGGCATGTAGTATCCCATTGTACCAACAATTTAATAAGATGTCACTCATATTAATTGATATAATGTAACACAGATGACATGTAGTATCCCATTGTACCAAAATAGTTTGGTTACGTTGGTCGAATAACACATCAAACTATATGGGTCATGTTTTACATGACTTTAATTAAATGTGTTGGATTTACGGAAACTCTATTCTTTTAAAATTTCTTATAAATAACTATCGTCTTACATGTTATAGATAAATGATAAACACGCTAAAGCCTGTGTTGATAAGGAAAGCGGAATCAAAAAAGGTGGATAAACACGCTAAAGCCTGTGCTGATAACCAACATGCATTTGTCCCCTTCGCCTTCGACACCTTTGGCTCCCTAGCTCCAGAAGCTATCCGTTTGTTGACTAGGGTCCAAAAGGTTGTCCACAGCAGTTGCTCATCAACATGGGGCAGGGGTTTGTCTTTTATAGGCTAGAGTTTGCTATTCTGAAAGGGGTAGCGGCGCAGCTTGTTGCTCGCTTACCTGCGATATTGATGTAAATCGGCCAGTTCATATATATAATTAATCATCAGAGTTGATAATTAAAAAGAATAAAAAAAAATTAATAGTAGTCTATTTCTTCAAACAAAGAATTCTATATTGTTTTTTTATGCAAATTCAACATTACGACTTGTTTCCATTTTAGATAAGATTCTTTGACTTTACCCATTTATAGAAACAACCTTAAGTTGAAATCAACACAAACGGATAGATGCTGATGGTCACTTGGTCGAGTAACATTATTTGTTTATTCTCACTAAAGTGATATTGGTTCGAGTCACACAAAATTAGAATTAGATAGACTTATGGGTGGGGGGTCACCATTAAGAAAAACACACGGGTACTGAAAATGTATGGTCCCAATTCCTTTCCTACATGGCAAAGACCACACCACTTTTTAATCCTACATGGAGTCTGCGTCAGCAAACGAATCCAGAAGCTTCTAGAAGCTTCTGGAATACGTCAAGGTGGCGCCAAAGATGCTCCTTCCGACATAACGGACAATACGTGTCACCAGGGCCGGCCCTGAGAATTCATGTACCATGTTCGAGCTCGAAAACAACGTGCCCTTAGGTCTTAACTAAATAAAGTTTGTATCAAATTAAGTTAACGCATAAATAATGATCGACAACATAAATTAACTGAATTCGACATAACTTAACTGAAATCGACATAACTATATAAGTTAACTGAAATTGTAAATAACTTAACTTAACTGATCGACAACATAAATTAACTGAAATCGACATAACTTAACTGAATAACCGAATTCGACATAATAACTGAAATCGTAAATCACTAAATCAATCTTAAATCATAAGTTACCTGTGAACTGATCCAACTCCGTGATCGAAGATGAAGGTTATGACTGTGAAATCGAAGGGCCTTCTGGCTGCTGTGTGTGAACTGTGGGCTATTGGCTGAAGAGTGAAATCGAAAAAAACATAAAAACAACTGCAGAATGATGATGATCGAAGGCCTGCTCTATCTCGATTATCCTTCCACCTTTCTGTTCCTGCGACGTTTCATTACCAGTCCCAGTTGCCGCCCAGATTTCTTTTTTTATTAGTTTTTAGAATTATTTGGGTATTGAGCTCACTAACCTAATGGGCTAAATAGTTTAAACAATATGATTTTTTAAGTGGGCCTATGTTAATATTTGTTTGGTTATACCCTATTAAAAAAAATTTACATATATAATATCGGATTTTTTTTTAAAATTACGTGCCCTACGAAATCACGGGCCCTGTTCGGTTGTCCTCCCCGCCCTCCTTCACGGCCGGCTCTGCGTGTCACCACCCATCGAGCGACATGTAGACCTGCAGCAAATCAAGGAGCAGACCGACAGTACCGGCACGACGTCTCCAGCATGGACAAATATAGGCGCGCCACGTGTACCACTAAACTGACCACAGCAGAGGAGACCAAGAGGATATTCCCATTGGTCGGACAGCTGGCGCCCTATACCAACTGGCGAGGCTGCTCCTCCCTCTCTCACCCTCCGGCTATAAATAGGACCCTTCATCATCCAAGTTGATTCATTCTATTCTCCACTCTCTCACTCTTAACACACACTGTTTTATCTCCTCAGAACAGAACTTATTCTCACGCCGGAGCCCGGTTAAGAGGGAAACCCCCATATTCCCCTCTTAACGAGCTAACCGTGTTGCTGTTTTGCAGGACCCGTCATTTGGAGAGTAACGAAGGAGATTGAACCCCATAAAAGAGACGAACCGGCTAGTTTCACCTCAGGTGTTAACCAGTGTTTCATCATTGGCGCCCACCGTGGGGCTCGAACCCATGACCACAAGGTTAAGAGCCTTGATGACCTACCAACTGAGCTAGAACGGTACCAACTGTCACACCCCGAAATATCAGAGCATTGGCGTGACTGGACCGGTATCTTCATTGCACAGCGAAAGCAAATAAGCTAAGTTTTTTAGAAAATGAACGCCACTAAGTACTCGACTCTTCATGGTTCTCCTATTCCAACCGTGCTTTGTCTTAGAAATGCAACCTGAGAAAGAAACATGCGAAAAATCAACATAAAGTTGAGCGAGTTCATAGTTTGTTTGTAAAAGATTTGAAATAAATCTTTCTGAATAACCTGTTTTTGAAATGTTGTTGAGAAAACGAATCCAAAAGTATTGTGATTGTTTTGAATGTTTAAATACTTGAATGAAAACATGGTATGTAACTCATAAAATGTATCTGTAAATGAGTATTATGAATGTTTGAATGTATATTGTAAAACGTAGCTTGTAAATGAGTACTATGAATGTTTGAATGTATCTCGCAACCGAGCACTTTGACTGTTTGAATGTATGAGATCGCTAGTGGTTTGCAAGGCCACTAACATGTGTCACGACATAGGAAGCCACCAAACCTAGGCATTTTTGTCACCTTGACTGAGACACAGAAGCACTCATTGGTAGAAGTAGGCCAAGAGTGGGGTTGCCTAAAACCCATTAGATCTAACCTTTTGTTCCGCGGTCTAAATGTATACGTTGATTAATGGTGCTTATGGTACCCTATTCGAGACATGATCTAGAATGTTTCACTTGAATGTTTCACTTGAATGTTTTACATGAATGTTTTACATGAATGTTTTTGTACTCCATCTTACCATTTGTACTTGTATTTTTCTGAATTTTGAGCACTAGAATGCATGTGTATGTACTTTTCGAAGAATACTCTTGCTTGAAAAACCGGTATAGAACATAAGCTTTTTCGTAAACCATTTATGTCCGTTAAAACTTGTTTGTAAAATGGTTTAGAAGTATGTAATTCGTGTTTATTGAAACCTTGAATGCTTTGCAAAATGTGCATGTCTTTCCACCCCGAAAACATTTATAAAAATGTAAAACTGTAAAAAGGTGGGGTTATGAACTCACCTGAATATTCCTGTGCAAAGCTAGCTAATTACGACTTCGTGATGTCGTTTCCAAGACTTGACTTGCTAGCGTGCATTCTACAATATTCCTAACACAGAATATCTAATAAGTTTCTAAATAATGCGGTAATTAATCTACGTGTTACCGAGCTCTACCGAATCGTTGACCGAACGATATGACGGTAAATTGTCAACTAAATGAAAATGACTAAGTTAAACTGCCGTGAGAAGTCGTTTGTGTATGTAGGAATATTCGTATGAAAGTAATATATAATAAACTTGTATTATATATATTGCGTCTTGTATATTTTTGCCAAAATATATGCATATGTCGTTTCGGCGTTCGTAATAAACATAAAATATTATATTTATTTGCGAAAATAACATCGAGTTGTTTGAAGTTTCAAATAAATATAAAACTATATTTATTTTTTTATAAAACGAATTCGTGTTGTACGATGTCTGAAATAAATAGATGAGTTATATCTATTTTATAAAAGAATCGTTGTTTTTGTTTGACGGTCGAGATAAATATAATAACTATATTTATTTGTTGTCGAAAGAAACTTCCGTATCGTTGTTTGTAAAGTGTCGTCGAAAATATTATACACTTGTATATAAAGTGTCTTTATATTAAAAACGTGTTTCTTTTTACAGATTTTCTCGAAAAACGGGCAGAGTTTCCTCTGTTTTTGGGCGCCACGACAACACAGGTTGTCGTTATTTTATCAAAATTCAACAACAATCAAACAATATATCAAATTCGCCAATATTTCATAAAAACGTAAACGATAATCATGTCGGTTCGAGCTTGTTTCACACGTAATATAAAAAAAAACAAATATTAAACGCGTGATTAATTTTACCGAGTCTTCAAGCCGAAACGTTGAGCCGCTTAACTGAGTTGACCGAGTCAACTGAGTTGACTCGGTTTGACCGCGTTGACCTAGTTGACTCGGTTGACCGAGTCGACTCGTTCCTCGAAACCCACAACTGAACAGATCTGTTGTTGACGTTTGTTGGCCGAACCGAAACAAAACCGAAATTGACCGAGTCTAGCTTGTTGACCTGAGATGAGTCTTGACCCGACACCTAAGACCACCTCTACGTGAATCCGAGTCGCGAACCTCCACCACTGCCTCGTTGTCCACCGTCGTCGCTACTGCCATCACCGGAACCACCACCTGAACCGGAGCTCGTCGGATAAACATCGACCACGGGATAACAGAACCGACCGGCGGTCCGAGGCTCCGACCGCCGGTTCCCTATCTTTCTCTCGGTCTCTCTCTCTATCTCTCTCCTTCCCTTCTGTCTTTCTCTCTCTGTTCGTATCCGTCGAACCACCACCGGTCAGTGGTGGTGGTGGTATGTTTCTGAAACGAGGGGGAATAGGTGATGAGTGGTTGCGGTGTCGGGGGGTGTCTCACCGGAAGGGCAATGGCCGAAGTCGGCCGGATTTACTCCGGTCGCCGGAAGTGAAGGAGGGAACCAGAGGAGGTCCGATGGTGTGTTTGTGAGATGCGAGTGATTTATGTTGTATTGCGAAGGATATGTATTCTCTGTGTTTTATTGTTATGTGATAGAGAGATGAGAGGAAAAGTATGGGTTTAGTGTGTGTGTTGGATGTATGCTCTGCACAAATGAAACAAGGGGATGGTCCATATTTATAAACTCAAATATGGGTTTTGTTTAGTGGTTAAGATGATTATTTTCCAACAATTATTATCCATAAGTTCTTATGTTCCATCTTTAGAGACCAAAAATCTCTTGTAAAGATTTGTATGGATTTGCAGAGATTTACTAAGATTTGATGACATTTTGGTAAATATTTTGCTTAGATTTGTAGAGATTTCATAAGATATAATTTATTGTGCAGGTTTAGGCTTGTGGGTTTTGGGCTTGGGCCCAGGGACCACAAGCCCTTCTCATGTGTAAGTGGCCCGTAATTCTTTCGGGACCTGGTATCGCGATCCAAGCTCCATAAGCATAAATTATTCGCGTAACCTCCATATTTGTCGGCGTCGTCAGTTTCTCGTACGGTTTCAATCCGTTGTCATTTGATGTTTCGCAGATTCCACGCGAATCCTCATACGCGTACTGTATAGCTGAACAAATGTTTCTGGGCACTCCCTGGGCCTGGTTAAGTTAATTAGCGTCGTAAACACTATTTATTATCGCGTTAATCGCCTGATAATTACGTAATTAAGGTCGTAAATTACCGGTTGTCACAGTCTCCCCCTGTTAATAAAATTTCGTCCTCAAAATTTAGACTACGTTAACTCCTTAGAGTTACGTTATGCGTAGAAAATACGAATAGTACCAAATTGAACGATCATGAAATCGAATCAAGACTTATTCGAATGATGTGAATTCAAGGACGTATCACAAGATGCAAATGAATTCTAGAAATGATTGCACCCAATCAATGAATTTAGATTTCAACAAGCTCAAATGTAATAGTTTGCATGAAACGCTCGATCATGATCAGCCCAAGCTGCAAGTTCTACCGACGCCACAAGGTGTCGCAGTGAATGAAACAATTCAAATATAGCGGTGATCAAACAAAGATCACCTGTGTTTTGCATAAAACGCTCAATCATGATTAGCCCAAGCTACAAGTCTGTATTGTCACCACAAGGTGTCGAAATCAACAAACGACTTAATGGAGTTGTAGACCAAACAAATCTACTACGACTCAGAACAATGAAACGCTTGTTAAAACGAATTCGAATATGATGTTTTCAATACATCATATGGTGTCTTGAATTGAATATGTGTAATGAACAAGTTCAAACAATTGAATTTGGCTTCGGCGCAAGCCGACAATAATTACATGTTTCGACAAGAAAACTTTCGGCATGGTCATAACGAAAACCATGTATGTAACTTGAAAAGAAAGGAAATTTCAAGGAAATGTGTCGACTTGATGACAAAGAAGTCAACAATTACAACAATGCCGGTCATTCGAATCACAAGTCAAAAATTAGACTTAGCGAAATAATATTTGAATTTTAATGAAACGCTTTATTCGATACAAAGCCACATGCGTAACAAACGATGCATGCGTAACATATGAATTTTCAAGAAATGAAACAAATGAATATTCGCTATTCTGAAAGAAATGATCGTGATACAATGACCATTAAGAGGAGTAGAGATACGAAAATCTACTCAGTAAATGTGAAAGTCAAAATTTCAATAAAAGAAATTTGAGGACTTTACCTGGGGTTGCATGTGATAACTGGTTGTTAGGTGACATTACCATAGAATGTCGAATATAGCGTACTCGTCGTTAGCTGAAATAGGGGGAATACGGTGACTTGCGTCTTTTCCTTAGCATGACTCGTGTCGTTTGCAGGACCGCGTGCCAAATCGCCGCTTCCTGATCGATAGTTTTCGTGCTGACAGGATCTAGCGTCGTTGCTGAATTGCGCCATCGTGTCTTTTCTAAGGCATCGCCTTGATAGTCGTATGTGACATACTTCAACCTCCGTTGATCGAGTTCTCATGTACTTTTGCACGCTCGTGCTTCGTTTTGCGTAGGTTACCTGCTCGGCTAAATAGCATAGATGACATAAAAATGACGTTTGTCCGAGTTAATAAACGTGGTACCTACGTGATGACCTTTAATGGACTTCAACATGAGTTTCCGAAGGTCTTAACTGCATGTTTCCTAAGCTCTCAGAGTTTTGTGTACTGTATGCGACTGTTTTTGTGTACTGTGTGTAAAACACCACTTTAGTGTATGTTTGAAAACAAAGTCTTGACTGTTTGTTTTTCGGCAACGGTTGGAAACCATATTCGAGTACTATGCGTTCTGTATGTATTCATGTTTGAATAATCTAAGTCCCCAAAGAAATATGAGGTTAGAGCCTAGGTATTCTTTACAGAGAACCCTATTCGCTGTAACCTATAGCTCTGATACCAATCTGTCACACCCCGAAATATCAGAGCATTGGCGTGACTGGACCGGTATCTTCATTGCACAGCAGAAACAAATAAGCTAAGTTTTTTAGAAAATGAACGCCACTAAGTACTCGACTCTTCATGGTTCTCCTATTCCAACCGTGCTTTGTCTTAGAAATGCAACATGAGAAAGAAACATGCGAAAAATCAACATAAAGTTGAGCGAGTTCATAGTTTGTTTGTAAAAGATTTGAAATAAATCTTTTTGAATAACCGGTTTTTGAAATGTTGTTGAGAAAACGAATCCAAAAGTATTGTGAATGTTTTGAATGTTTAAATACTTGAATGAAAACATGGTATGTAACTCATAAAATGTATCTGTAAATGAGTATTATGAATGTTTGAATGTATCTTGTAAAACGTAGCTTGTAAATGAGTACTATGAATGTTTGAATGTATCTCGCAACCGAGCACTTTGACTGTTTGAATGTATGAGATCGCTAGTGGTTTGCAAGGCCACTAACATGTGTCACGACATAGGAAGCCACCAAACCTAGGCATTTTTGTCACCTTGACTGAGACACAGAAGCACTCATTGGTAGAAGTAGGCCAAGAGTGGGGTTGCCTGAAACCCATTAGATCTAACCTTTTGTTCCGCGGTCTAAATGTATACGTTGATTAATGGTGCTTATGGTACCCTATTCGAGACATGATCTAGAATGTTTCACTTGAATGTTTCACTTGAATGTTTTACATGAATGTTTTACATGAATGTTTTTGTACTCCATCTTACCATTTGTACTTGTATTTTTCTGAATTTTGAGCACTAGAATGCATGTGTATGTACTTTTCGAATAATACTCTTGCTTGAAAAACCGGTATAGAACATAAGCTTTTTCGTAAACCATTTATGTCCGTTAAAACTTGTTTGTAAAATGGTTTAGAAGTATGTAATTCGTGTTTATTGAAACCTTGAATGCTTTGCAAAATGTGCATGTCTTTCCACCCCGAAAACATTTATAAAAATGTAAAACTGTAAAAAGGTGGGGTTATGAACTCACCTGAATATTCCTGTGCAAAGCTAGCTAATTATGACTTCGTGATGTCGTTTCCAAGACTTGACTTGCTAGCGTGCATTCTACAATATTCCTAACACAGAATATCTAATAAGTTTCTAAATAATGCGGTAATTAATCTACGTGTTACCGAGCTCTACCGAATCGTTGACCGAACGATATGACGGTAAATTGTCAACTAAATGAAAATGACTAAGTTAAACTGCCGTGAGAAGTCGTTTGTGTATGTAGGAATATTCGTATGAAAGTAATATATAATAAACTTGTATTATATATATTGCGTCTTGTATATTTTTGCCAAAATATATGCATATGTCGTTTCGGCGTTCGTAATAAACATAAAATATTATATTTATTTGCGAAAGTAACATCGAGTTGTTTGAAGTTTCAAATAAATATAAAACTATATTTATTTTTTTATAAAACGAATTTGTGTTGTAAGATGTCTGAAATAAATAGATGAGTTATATCTATTTTATAAAAGAATCGTTGTTTTTGTTTGACGTTCGAGATAAATATAATAACTATATTTATTTGTTGTCGAAAGAAACTTCCGTATCGTTGTTTGTAAAGTGTCGTCGAAAATATTATACACTTGTATATAAAGTGTCTTTATATTAAAAACGTGTTTCTTTTTACATATTTTCTCGAAAAACGGGCAGAGTTTCCTCTGTTTTTGGGCGCCCCGACAACACAGGTTGTCGTTATTTTATCAAAATTCAACAACAATCAAACAATATATCAAATTCGCCAATATTTCATAAAAACGTAAACGATAATCATGTCGGTTCGAGCTTGTTTCACGCGTAATATAAAAAAAAACAAATATTAAACGCGTGATTAATTTTACCGAGTCTTCAAGCCGAAACGTTGAGCCGCTTAACTGAGTTGACCGAGTCAACCGAGTTGACTCGGTTTGACCGCGTTGACCGAGTTGACTCGGTTGACCGAGTCGACTCGTTCCTCGAAACCCACAACTGAACAGATCTGTTGTTGACGTTTGTTGGCCGAACCGAAACAAAACCGAAATTGACCGAGTCTAGCTTGTTGACCTGAGATGAGTCTTGACCCGACACCTGAGACCACCTCTACGTGAATCCGAGTCGCGAACCTCCACCACTGCCTCGTTGTCCACCGTCGTCGCTACTGCCATCACCGGAACCACCACCTGAACCGGAGCTCGTCGGATAAACATCGACCACGGGATAACAGAACTGACCGGTGGTCCGAGGCTCCGACCGCCGGTTCCCTATCTTTCTCTCGGTCTCTCTCTCTCTCTCTCTCCTTCCCTTCTGTCTTTCTCTCTCTGTTCGTATCCGTCGAACCACCACCGGTCAGTGGTGGTGGTGGTATGTTTCTGAAACGAGGGGGGAATAGGTGATGAGTGGTTGCGGTGTCGGGGGGGGTGTCTCACCGGAAGGGCAATGGCCGAAGTCGGCCGGATTTACTCTGGTCGCCGGAAGTGAAGGAGGGAACCAGAGGAGGTCCGATGGTGTGTTTGTGAGATGCGAGTGATTTATGTTGTATTGCGAAGGATATGTATTCTCTGTGTTTTATTGTTATGTGATAGAGAGATGAGAGGAAAAGTATGGGTTTAGTGTGTGTGTTGGATGTATGCTCTGCACAAATGAAACAAGGGGATGGTCCATATTTATAAACTCAAATATGGGTTTTGTTTAGTGGTTAAGATGATTATTTTCCAACAATTATTATCCATAAGTTCTTATGTTCCATCTTTAGAGACCAAAAATCTCTTGTAAAGATTTGTATGGATTTGCAGAGATTTACTAAGATTTGATGACATTTTGGTAAATATTTTGCTTAGATTTGTAGAGATTTCATAAGATATAATTTATTGTGCAGGTTTAGGCTTGTGGGTTTTGGGCTTGGGCCCAGGGACCACAAGCCCTTCTCATGTGTAAGTGGCCCGTAATTCTTTCGGGACCTGGTATCGCGATCCAAGCTCCATAAGCATAAATTATTCGCGTAACCTCCATATTTGTCGGCGTCGTCAGTTTCTCGTACGGTTTCAATCCGTTGTCATTTGATGTTTCGCAGATTCCACGCGAATCCTCATACGCGTACTGTATAGCTGAACAAACGTTTCTGGGCACTCCCAGGGCCTGGTTAAGTTAATTAGCGTCGTAAACACTATTTATTATCGCGTTAATCGCCTGACAATTACGTAATTAAGGGCGTAAATTACCGGTTGTCACACCAACTTCAAAAATTTCCACTAATGGTCCCAACTTTTCACATATTGGCCTTTAATGGACCCTGACTAAAAGAACCCTAATGCCGTTAGTTTCCGGTCGCCGGAAAAACGTTTTTGGCCAGAAAACTTTTTTTTGACCGGAAAACTCAATTTTTTCGTCTCAATCATCTTTGTAACCTTATTATGCACCTTTTGGAACCTTTTCTAGTAAAAAGCCCCAATTATTTAGGTCGCCGGAAAAACTCATTTTTCGCCGGAAAACTACTTTTTGACTGGAAAACTCAACTTTTTAGCCGGAAAACTCAAAGTTTTCGTCCCAAACCTGTTTGTAACCATAGATCAGACCTTTATGAACCTTTTTCCGACCAAAAATGTTTTTAAGCGACGTAAGACTAACGACGTTAGAGTTCTGTTAGTCAGAGTCCATTGAAGGCCAATATGTGTAACACCCCGAAAACGGGTTTAGTAATCAAACCTCGTTAATAGTGATGGAGGGGGTAAAATGTCGTTAGTGGTAAAATTTAACCCGGTAAATATTAGGACTTAAATAAATAAACCTAATATTAATTAAAAAGGGGGAACAAATGCTTGAGAAAATAAAGTTACGAAAGGCCCGAATTAACGGGACTTACAAATAAAACGGGTCATAACTTCCCCGGACCTACCAAGTAACTAGGAATAATAACCTAGTTAAATACATGCCTTAAAATAAAGAAGGAAACTTGGGTAATAACCCTTATTATAAGGTTACAAACTAGAGGGGCTAAAAGAGGAGGAGTTAAAACTTGATTTTATTTAATTAAAACACTACACACACACTAGTGTGTGTGTGTGTGTGAAATCGATCAGGAGAAGAGCCAGGGGCTCAAACCCTAACTCATCTCAATCTCACCAAATTGAAGGGCAGAACTAGCTCAAATCAGATGCATGAACACAAATTCATGATCACCTAGTCATGGGGATTACAAGGTATGTCGAATTTTACGATTTGGTGATACTTTGAGATTATGATGAACAATAAAAATTGAAATTCTGGAATGAATGTTGAATCTACGAGTGTTATTGTGATTATATCTTGGTTTAGAAACAAACCCTAGTAGAAAACTTGATGAATTGTTGTCAAAACTAGGGATTTGATAATTACCCTACTATGTGCTAAGTGGGTTTTGATTTTTGTAGTGAAGATGATGATATGTTTAGCATAGAAATCATCATAGTTGATAGTTAATGCAAGATACTTGAACAATTTCCAAGTTTGAGTGTTGATCATACATGACTTGAAAAATGGGTTTTAGATGATTTAATGAAATTGATGTTGTATTGGTGTTTATAAACACCATACTAACTTGTATGAATGAACTACTTGAACAAAATGGGGAATTGTTAAGAGTTCATACTTGATTTGAAATGGGTCTTGACACAAGAATTAAACTCATGATTTATGATTTAGTTCAATAAGAAAAGTAGTCAAAGATTCATAAGGTGTGAAAGTCATGATTTAGAATGACTAATCTAACAACCTTGTGAATGATGAATGATAGTTGGCGCTTAACAAGCTAGGTGAAGCTTGGGGAGAAAGCGGGTCGAACAAGTCAAGCATAAAGGAAAAGCGTATTCGGGATGCAAGGTAAGTGAAACTTACACAATTATGTAGAATACTTGTTTATTCTATACGATAACGATAATATAGAAAATATGAATTTCCGACGCGATCAATACGAGTCGGAACATATAAAGATGATAAAAACCTTGGTTTATGGCAAAAAGGGCAAAACGGTAAATAAATCATGTAATGATTTAAGAAATTATGAATTCCCGTTAAGATTACCTTATAGTGTAATCTAATAATGATAAAAAGGATAAAATGGAAATTGGTCAAGTGTTGACTAATGTAAATCAAAGTTAAAAGAATACCCATGACGTAAGCCGAAATGGGTTGAATTTGTAAGAAAAGAGTTTAAAAGAAAAGGGGTATGACAATAAAATCCGGGATGGGATGGATGTATGAATTGGAAATCAAAAACGATGTTTTTGATTAAATAGATAACGTTGGGCATATAGTCCAAACGGGTCGAATGGTGGTGATAACACCATTTGACAATAGCGACTAATGTGGTTGTCAAGCCTTGGGTTAACAGGAGCGATTAGCGATTCGGAATATTGCGTCGCCATAGAATATGTGATAATAAAAGCAAGGTATAAATCGGGTCTATTTGTTAACCCGAGCCAGGTACGCATCAATGAGATTATATTTTAAATGTGCAATTTTGATCATAATTGTAGTGAAAGTCCTTCGTCGTAAATGAAGGACTAAGGTTGATAAATATGCCTTGATGGGTAAATCAGGAAAACGGCTCTTATGGGTGGTTTGGGAATCACGTATTATAATCATGTAATCCTTAGATAAGCATCAAGGTGATATGCATAAACCTTTGTGGGTCAATTGCCTATAAATAGGTCTTTTTCGTAAAATGACAAACCGAGAAGTAAAAAGCGACATAAATAGTTTACTATATCAAATCCACCACAAATATAATTGTGGTGGAAGACCATTTGAGAACTAATGTGAAAATTTGGTGTTAAAAATGAATGAGCGAGATTTATGACTAAAAGGACATAAATACCCTTAACGGGTCAAAATAAGCATTCAAGTAAAAACGGGTTTAAGAATGTATGTAAACCGGGATTTTGAATCTCATATGATAAACAACAATGACTTTATGGAACTTATGAGAAATCGGAGTCAAATAAATATGTTTGTTTGATAAATACACGAATGGGTCAAAATTGGGTAAAAGGGTGATAAGCCGAAGACTTAAAAGTCTGAAATTATGTTAATCCGGATGACGGATTATAACTCCACAAGATGGAGAAATAAATTACGGACGCGTAGGAAAAAGAATCGGGTAAAACGGATTAAAAACGAGAGAGTTATGCTCGTTTCCGTGAAATCGGGTATTGCTGGGAATGTACAGCAACAGCTGAAACAACAGGCTGTGAAAACAGGGGCTAGGCGTGACGCCTAGGCCCTTGGCGTCACCCGACGCCCCCTGTTCCTGGAAAAAAAATTATTTTGATGTTGTTTGACCCATGTAGCTTGTTTATACTTATTATTTAACTATCAAAACTAACTTTTAAGTTGGTTTTGATCATAGGTGATCGCCAAGAGTGCCCGGATGAAGATCAAGCTCGATGAGGAACCGAACACGATAAAATACAAGCTTCCGCGCGGCGTTTCGTCGTATCTTTAAAACGACGAATCCAATTACACTAAGTTGTATTTTTGAAATGTTGTTAACATGTGGAAACGTTAGTATGAAAAGTTTTTGTAAAGTCACATTTTAGCATTTAAATGTGTATTTTATTAATAAAATCTTGATTTATTTAGTCGGGTGTTACAATATGTGAAAAGATAGGACCGTCAGTGAGAATTTTTGAAGTTAGGACTGTTGCCGGCCAACGGGCAATAGTTTCGATTATTAAAATTCAGTATTCCAATTAAAAATACCAGAATAACAATTTAAACTATAGTGTTTTGTTTTCAAAATCGAGCCACCATAATTAATTTAGAAAACAGAAAACAATGATGTACAAAGATGGACAAAAGTGGTTCACACACATACATCCTTCAATTTCCATTTCCATAGAAAAACAAAAGCAAACATAATCGTTTTTTCAAATGCAGGACCCATTAAACATTTAGATATATAATCATATGAATAAATATGCAACAATGATTTGTCTATAAAGAGTAGAAGTGTTTAAAGGTGTTTAATAAGTTGATGTAACATGATGCATCAATGCTATGAACAATATTTCGATCTTATCATTTGCCGTTCTCTTAACGTCACCATTGGTTGAATCAACGATAACATCGGGTATCCCCACCCAAGACAACATTGTAGAACAAGATTCTGCTAAGTGCCGCTCTTGCTCTCAACTTCTCGAGACTTGATTATTGCCTCTCGAAAAATGGTTCGTACTATTTCTTTGGTGAATAATTTTACAAAACTTAAAGTAAAATCATTTCCATAGGTCGCATATTAATAGTAAGGAACTTTGAAATATTTCACTTATTTCACTATGTGAAGATGATATTTAGGGTTTTTGATTAGATGTCCTTGTATTGTTCATTATGGATAAGGCATCCCATTTCATAGCTTGAATTTGATTAGGATTTTATGACTTTTTTTTATCATCAGAGATTTCCAATTGAAAGTCCATCAAGTTCAAAATTTGGTTTGAGTAATTACAACTAGTAGAGTGTAACAAATACTTTAATAAATGTTACAACATTAAAACCATGCATTTCAAACAAAAAATCTATTACCATAATCCTATTTGTATAATTAACTATTTTAATCTATTACCATTATTCAAATAATTAAAATGTAAATAAACTTAATATGACTATTTAATACTAGTAGGATGCCCGCGTGATGCAGCGGAAGCGACATTTTGCATTGCAGTACTCGTTTATGATAGTTTTCTTATTCGTATAATATTTATTATTTCATTATTGTGATGGATATACATCACATGTAGAGGTGCAAATGAGCTGAGCTCCAGCTTGGCTCGTTTATTATCTATTAATGAATTTATTAAATAAAAAATATAAATAGTAGACTCGTTTTGTAACGCCCCAAAATCCGAATGTTTATATTTGCCGTGTGTTCCTATATGACATGTCATGAAATAGATAACAAGGCTATTTAACCTAGTTAAATGTATGGTAAAAATTATTAAAAGATGGAAGTAGTGCACATTATGTTAAGTGGCAAACATGAGGGGTTAAATGGAACAAGATGGAAGTTGAGTTATTAAAATGAAAGTTCAACACACACAAACACACACTTCGTGTGTGTTCACGAACGTTCAGGAGCTCCAAAGAGCTCTAACCCTAAACTCAACTAAATCAACAAATTGAAGGATGATTCAAGGCTTAAATTCGTGAAGGAATATGGATTAATGATCACCATCACAAGGGAATCATAAGGTATGCCTTAAAAGTTAGATTGGTGATCTTTCACGAAGTGGGTTTTGATGTAATCACGAATTTGTATGAAATTGAGTTTGGATATGTGTTAGAATCATCATATAGAAGTTGTGTTATGTGCAATTTTGATTGTATCGATGAGTTGGGGTAAAACCCACTTAGAAATTGTAAGAAGATGATGTTTAGTGAAGATTTATGATGAACTATGTAATGTTGATGTTAGAGTAGTGTTATAGAAAGTAGTTAAATGGATAATTTGATATAAAACATATGATGCTTGGTTATGATAATGATTTGTGAAAGATTATGTTAATGCATGGATGAACTAGGAAGAATGTGCTTTAATTAGTTGTACAATATGCACTAAATGGTGTACGCACACCAAGTGTATGATGAAATGTCTAAGTGAAGTTAAGATGTGAGATTGTATGAAATAGCTTGATATATATGATTGATATTAGGTAATGATGTAATTAGTAGTATACTAACGTGAAGAAGGTGCTTTAGATGGAACTTATACAAGAATTCGGGTTGAATGTACGTCTTGGTCAAGACTATGCATTAAGGACTTGTACGTTGTGTTTAATATCACTAGGTGATCATGTGGTTGTAAGCATATTTGCATTGTGAGTAAGAAATGTATATAGTGTCATTGATATAGCATAAATGATGATACGGATACATGAGGATAAGCCGAAAGTTTGTATGATGAACTGTTGACTTTTGAAGGTCAACTACGCATAAGAAGCATGATTTGGTTTGTTGTCATAAAGGTAGGATTATAGGAAGTTGTATGGTACATGTTATGTTAATATGCGTTATTTGTGATTACATGATGAATTTCATGAGTTTGAAAGGATATGAATTGGATTATATGTCATATGCTTGTTAGTTGTGACTAAAGAAAGTCAAATGTGAAATATACGATTGATATGATCGTTAACATGTACAATTGTATATGCTAATGTGAATGTGATTTGGTGACATGAAAGTATAGGAATCATGTCGAGAGGGACTCAAGCATGAAAGGCTAACGGGTCAAAAGGAGGCAAGATAACGGACACGAACTCGGACGCACGAGGTAAGTGATTTCCGAATCACTTCTAGTTGTTAAGTAAGGTTATGTTCTAGTTAATTAGGCATGATAATTGAAGTAAAATAAGGAAGGGTTGTATGAAATTGATGATTTACGTCAAGTAGGCCGAATGGGTCAAAATGTGGTTTTATTACTATACCGGAAGGGTTGTATAAGTAATTGATTATGGTACTATAACCGGGTATGGTAGAATTGTACATAAATACGCTAACCAAGATCGGGGACGCGGATTAATAGTCTAAAGACTCAGTTGTGAGCCATGGTTAATGGACAAGCAATTTCGCATTTGAAATTGTATTGACAAAGATTGTTTTCGTATAAATGAATGACATGAATAGGTTTAACGCATACCGGGAATCGGGTGCATAAATTCCAAGTACGAACCCCGGATAATGTAAAAGTATTATAGTTATAACGTTTATGTAAGTTTTGGGTTAAAACAAATGAGTAGTTTGACGAAAACATGAACGGGTCGAATAAGTGAAGTCGGGTATATAAAGCCGAGAGCTTTAAGTGAATATTTTCCTTAAACCGGATGTTGGATTTCAAGTTCGTATGATAGAATGTGAATTTACAAGCATGTAGGAAGAAACGGGAGGTTAAACGGGTAAACGGTTCAAAAGTTATGCGCGTTTTAGTGCGTACGGACGACGAAACGGAGCTGCAGAAAAATGCAATATCTAGAGGGCGTCGTCGACGGGCTCAGGGGTGTCGCCGACGGGCTCTAGAAAGTCAGTTTTTGGTTGACGGGTTATTAGGCTGTCTACGGAAGTTTTGGGCTACGGGCAATTGCAAGGGCCGTCGCCGACGGCCTCCCCATGTTCAAAAACCTGAAAATTGTTATCTAAGTTGATTTGGGTATAGTAGGCTTCGGTTTATTATCCGTGGACCACGGCGGGCCTCCCAAACATGATTTTTTATCGTTCTTTTGACGTTTATGTGTCACACCCCGACCACGTAGAACATACAAAACGTGGCGGAAATGCCGGGGAGTGTTGTAACAGAATTAATTGTTTCAAATCCATGGCAATTGAAGTTTCGTTTTATTGATTAGAAGTGTTACAATGTCTTAACAAACAAGGAAATACAACATAATTAACTAGTCTTGCATCTTTTATTGTCACTAAAGCCCAAGTCTGCCTATGTGTATCTTGATCATCTTATGCAACAGCTCCTGAAAAACACATGTAAAAATAGGTACGTCAGCATAAAAATGCCTGTGAGATACATAGGTTTTGTGAAAATAGGTTTCATGACTTATGTTTGAGAAAATGTTTAGTCATGAACCTTGTAATTTGCTTTGTCTTGTAAATCATTTGAAAAACGATAAGATCAGATGATATGTATAAATAAGTGAATAATGTATGGTTAAATGAATAACCATGTAAAATGTGTTTGTATAAGATAAGTTGTTTATAAATCAATGTCTTGTGAAAAGTATGTTATTTGTATAAAATGTTCTATGTCTCAAACTGAAATGATTCAAATAACGCTACGATATGTAATACCATACAAACACTTATATATAGGAAGTACCAGCGGCGTATCCACCATGCTTGTATCATATTACACACGCTTCGTTACTTAATCACTTACTCAAACCAAACTACTAAAGTAAAATGTTCATGTCTAATGTAAATCATGTAATATGTATCCAAAATGTAATCATGTGATGAATAACAAATGTACTAAGTATGCAACAATAGACATACGTAGCATGTGACCTGTACTAAGTATGCAACAATAGACATACGTAGCATGTGACCTGTACAAAGTATGCAACAATAGACATACGTAGCAAGTGACCTGTACTAAGTATGCAATAATAGACATACGTAGCATGTGACCTGTACTAAGTATGCAACAATAGACATACGTAGCATGTGACCTGTACTAAGTATGCAACAATAGACATACGTAGCATGTCACCGCTGTCTTGTTTAAGATCGTCGAATTCCCTTTCCAATGCCCTGATCTCGTGACGAGGACAAAATTCCTTCATCATCAGTGCTCGAAGTTCTTCCCAAGTTTGGGCCAGTGCCACCTCGGCACCCCTATCTCTCACCACACCGTTCCACCACGTCATAGCTCGTTTCTCAAAGACACTAGATGCGAAATCTACCTTTCGCTCGTTTGGACATTGAACATGCCTGAAGGTGCTCTCTAAACTCTCGAACCATTGTAGAAGTGCAGTCGCTCCTTGAGACCCGGAAAACTTTGATGGCTTAGCCGAGTTGAACGTCTTGAAGTTGTAGAGGGCATTATTGTTGTTGATAGCTTGGTGACATTGGGCAACGATGGTCGGGATTGCAGCAGTTATTTGCTGTGTAATGACAGCTGCCAGATCGTCAATAGATACCGGATTTTCGCGTCGTGGAGGCATTCTAAAAGAGGAAAACATGAAAGGAAACGAGTGAGAGAATTAGACGAAAAGAATGAGATGAAACAAATCTGATGAAAGCAAGGATAGTGGTCATTTGTTTGTTACTACAAAGCAACAAACGACCCTGGTGAATAATCAAAGTAAATGGGTTAAAAATAATGTATCGCGAAGACATGCTCGCCTATAAGTGAACGCTCATCCCAAGAATTCCCAGGTAAGCACAACTGGTCTCGCGTCTGATGAGATATATACGAAGTGCTTGCCTAGACAGAAAACCCAGAATACAGGCATTCACCCTTCCAGTTTGCACGTGTTCACATTATTAAAAACCCAAAACCTTGACGAGATTTTGAAAACTCAAAGGGGTTCAAAACAATATAACAGAGGGTTCAAAACCTTGTAATCAATCATCCTAGAACAGATGATTAGTTTTCAAAGCGGTTTTGAAATTTATGTTCTTGTTGTGATTGTCGCCTAAGGATAGGTGACGGTATTGTTTTATGACTAAACGCAAGTAAACTCGCGTTAGGGTCCTAAGAAGGTTATAGACTAGGTCGAAGCATTACTAATAACCTAATTCCCTATAACCATTGGCTCTGATACCATCTTTTCTATCACACCCCGACCACGTAGAACATACAAAACGTGGCGGAAATGTCGGGGAGTGTTGTAACAGAATTAATTGTTTCAAATCCATGGCAATTGAAGTTTCGTTTTATTGATTAGAAGTGTTACAATGTCTTAACAAACAAGGAAATACAACATAATTAACTAGTCTTGCATCTTTTATTGTCACTAAAGCCCAAGTCTGCCTATGTGTATCTTGATCATCTTATGCAACAGCTCCTGAAAAACACATGTGAAAATAGGTACGTCAGCATAAAAATGTCTGTGAGATACATAGGTTTTGTGAAAATAGGTTTCATGACTTATGTTTGAGAAAATGTTTAGTCATGAACCATGTAATTTGCTTTGTCTTGTAAATCATTTGAAAAACGATAAGATCAGATGATATGTATAAATAAGTGAATAATGTATGGTTAAATGAATAACCATGTAAAATGTGTTTGTATAAGATAAGTTGTTTATAAATCAATGTTTTGTGAAAAGTATGTTATTTGTATAAAATGTTCTATGTCTCAAACTGAAATGATTCAAATAACGCTACGATATGTAATACCATACAAACACTTATATATAGGAAGTACCAGCGGCGTATCCACCATGCTTGTATCATATTACACACGCTTCGTTACTTAATCACTTACTCAAACCAAACTACTAAAGTAAAATGTTCATGTCTAATGTAAATCATGTAATATGTATCCAAAATGTAATCATGTGATGAATAACAAATGTACTAAGTATGCAACAATAGACATACGTAGCATGTGACCTATACTAAGTATGCAACAATAGACATACGTAGCATGTGACCTGTACTAAGTATGCAACAATAGACATACGTAGCATGTGACCTGTACTGAGTATGCAACAATAGACATACGTAGCATGTGACCTGTACTAAGTATGCAACAATAGACATACGTAGCATGTGACCTGTACTAAGTATGCAACAATAGACATACGTAGCATGTAATGTAATGTAGAACGATGTACTAAGTACGCACACAATGGGCATACATAGCATGAAATGTAATGAAATCATGTACTATAATGTACTAACAAACGTAGCAGGTATATGATGTGAAAACAGGAAAGCATGAAAGTAACAAGTAGGCACATGTGTTTCACCCCAAAACAGTTTGGAAAACAGTAAAAGAGGGGTCTATGTACTCACTTGAGATTGCTTAGTAGTCCTTGAGTAACAACCAAACAATGCTAGAGATCACGGATATCAAACGGCACCTAATATAGGTAACTATGTTAATAAACCGGACCTAAATCGGAAGATCTGATAGAATGAGGGTTCGTAAACCAAACGAGTATAGAGACTCGTGTCATATGGTTTAACAAAGCCTACATACTAAATGAAACCTTAATCTAAGGGCTTACGACCCATTACGACCCGTTTAGGTAGCTTATGCTACTTTAACGCGTCGTTCGCGTGAAACGCGTTCGGACCGCTTAACTAGTCCTATGACAAGTGTTATATGCCTAAACATGTTACATAATCAGTTATGTGACAAAAGTTTAGGTTACATATGCTTAATTACCAATTATACATGAAAAGGGTATTCTGGTAATTTACCTAAGGCATATAAACTACCTATCATACAACTACTTAAACGTCGTGACCATAAGGTATAACCTCGGAAGGTTATTCCCTATATACTATGGTCACCTAATGTATTTGGTCGGATCCTAATGATCGACCAAACTGGGTCGGGTTCGAAGGTATAAGCGATTTATCAGATCGCTTACCCTACGACCCTAGACAACGTGGTAATCAGTAGGCATAGTCCCAAGGGACTATAACCAACGTGATTACACTCACGTTGCGAAGTTCAAACGAACTTCGCATTGACCATAAACTGGTCAACGCAGAAAGTCAAACAAAGTTTGACTTTCAGACTCGAAAAGCAATAAAAGAACGAAAGAATACTTACGAAGGGTCCCCGAATGCTAATCGTGATCAAAATAACTCAGGTATGAAACAATGGTTCCAACTTAGAGTCTTTTTAATCAGATTCTTGTGAGTTTGAAGCAATGGGGAATGGGGTATTTATAGGAATACCCGAACCGTTAAGATCGTTTCATGGAAACCGTGCTCGAATCTCATGCGTACACTTGTCGGAAACTCATGGTAGCTAAAAATGGGTCTAAATGAGCTGAATGTGCAGTTGTGAGCTTGTGGTTGTGGTTAAAACAGCTGGAATATGCTGACTGTTCGTTCTGATCTGTTCTGGGAGGCTGAGGCGGCCCGCTTCAGGATCAGACAAATCTAATGCGGGCCGCATGGCCCTTCTGATCAGCATATAACTTTCAAAAATGACAGTTTCAGCCCCTGCACGTGTTTTAGGCCATTCCCGACACTTCTAAGGCCCTTAAAGCCAACTTTAAGGCCCTAAAATGATTCCTAAACATTGTGGACATGAAACATGCTCAAAAATATGTCGGATGTCAGTTCGTTTGGTCGTACGAACGCGATGTTCGCTTAATTACGACGGAATGCGCATAAGCGCGAAAAACGATCCAAATGACGAAACGAATGGATTTTTCTTATGCCAAACACTAAAATAAAATATTTTAGTGCTTACATAAATTTTTGGATGTCCGGATGTATTCAGAACGTAAGTTATGCGCGAAAATGCAAACTTGTGCACTTTTTGACGCTTTTAGTCCCTGAATGACACAAAAGTTTATTTTAGCATACCGAACACCTCTAAGCCTATTTCTAAGCTATGTAAAGGATATTTATGTTATGTTTAACTTATGGTCATGTTCTGGAATGTCTGTTACAGTTCAAATTGGCATACTTTCGCAGTTTGTCAACTTTAGTCCCTGTAAGCGAATTAACTTGATTTTGCCATACCAAAGCCTTCAAAACTTATTTCTAGGTTATGTAAAGGTTATTTAAGGTATGTTAAGTATATGTCACTATTCCGGAGTGTTCGTTGCATTAAACTGGTTATATTTACGCATCGGTGCGCGTATAACCTTCCAGAAAGCGATTTAGAGTTTGGAATTGAACAAGAGTTGATATGTGCAAACGATACACATATTTTTACAAATCCCAAGTATGAAATACAATATTTCATTGGTTTGGAATTTGTTTGATGGTTGAGGTGACACAGGTGTCACATTATGGGCTATAAATCTAAGTCTAAGTACCATGTAATTAATGTATGGATATATAAGAGGTATGTAAGATCTTGAACGTGTACGTAAGAGTGTATGTACATATGTGGACGTGTATTTAAGTATATATGAAGGCACGTATGAGTGTATGCAAGTAAGTAGAGACGTAGTAATGTATGTAAGTATGTAGACGTGTATTTATGTATATGTGAAGATATGTATGTGTATATGTACGTATGTAGAGACGTAGTGATGTATGTGCGTACGTAGATGTGTATATGGTATATATGAGGGTACGTATGAGTGTATGCATGTATGTAGAGATATAGGAAGGTATGTACGTATGTAGATGTGTATGTATGCATGTAAGAATGTATGTATGCATGATTTAGATACGTCGAGTAATACGTTATTAATAGTGTGCCTTGAGAATGAAAAGTAATGCAGGTACATTATTGAAGCCTCACCAGAATATGGATACACAGATGAAATGCTTAAAGTTAGAAAGATAACGAAATGGGAAGTGTACGAGATTGAATCTTGTTTATGTATTGTGTACTAATGTTATGAATGTATGTGGTGAGTGCAGGTTGTACGAATCACGAGCGGTTATCACGAGGAATAGAGATCGAAGACCGAGTCACAAGATAGATTGTACGGGAATAATTGAGTATGTACTTTAGTAAACAGGACTTATACTTTATTTTTGTAAAAGATACATATTAAAACGAACCTTCAAGTAGGTCAAGATGTTTGTAATGAAAGAAATTTTATGGCACGATTTTCCGCTGCGACTTTTTGTCAAATACGTATTAGGGTCTTACACGTTTAGTCTCGCGAGCTCGATAAGTGAAGCTCATGCTCAAGATTATTTATAGAACAAGCTAATATTTAAGTTTGGGCTTGGCTCTTAAACAAGTTTAATTAAGCTCGGCTCAGCTTGTTTATTAGACAACTGAAAGTAAGGGGTAATGTTAACAAAATATTAATAAAAACTAATGTTACACTAAGACTTGATAAGGCTCGACAAGCTTGACTAGCTTCATATGCCAGGCTTGGACCGGGCTCGATAATTAAGCTCGGCTCGTCCCGATGTGGCAGGAACACAACACCACGATGGTTCCATAGAATGGTGACGGCAATGGCAGTTTCAGCGGATCACATTTTCTACACAACAAACTTTTGGATAAAAACACAAGGGTCACCAACAAACATCAATTTGATGGTAGCCGATCTGCAATATTAATAATTTGCTTAAACAAATTCAAACATGTAAGATCACACCCACACCGCAATGAGACGCTTCTCCGTATCAGTTGACAAAAGGACACATAAAAAATACATGCTCACATGATTCAGAGTTGATATAACATAGTTGGTAGGTCTCCGATTTGGAAGTTACACCACCCGTTCCACGAGATGGACCTAGATTTCAATCTACTACTAACCCACAAATATCCTACCGACTTAATCTCACTACAAATATCTTTTATCTGAGCTTGACAATTGGACAATTTAACTTCATTCATGGTCCTCCATATGCTCCAGCAACTAATCAAAACAATCCCGTGAAAGATCTCATTCGCCAGACCGCATAAACCAATATGATCATGAATGTCCAAAAGCTCTCTAACCATATTAACCGAAAACAGAGCAACTTTACACCATCTAGGTACGTAATTCCAAACTCTCTTCGCCGCAATGCAAGACGTGAAAACATACCATTACTTCACTTTACTTTATGCCCATGGCTTTATAGCCTAGTGGCATCTTGGAGGTGGGATAAGACTTTGGGACCAATAGGTCATGGGTTCGATTCCCACAAGGGGGTTTTCCCATATTTATTGGGTTTCCTCCTGAATTGGTGTATAGGCATTATGCCTAGTGGAGATGGATATGATCGGGTGGTTCCGCTGATGGCACGATGATACTCCAGTGGTCCGTCAGTGATCCAAATTTGCCGTTAAAAAAAAAAATTCACTTTACTTTAAACCAAAAGAAAAAAAAAATAAAAAAAGAACCCTAAAATTTCATTGCTAACCTACGCCGGCAAGCGCACGATAGCACTCTTCATCGAAAACATCGACACGTGGACACCATCATCAAGATGATTTTGACTGGAAATCATCGGTGACTTGTGATTGAGTTTCAGTTTCTCATGATTTCATTTCTTCTCTGAAAATTTCCGTTTTCTTCTTCATCACGCTACCTCTACTCACATACATGTACACACACAAAAGGTAAATTCATCATTATCTTCAAATCCTGCGTTTATCGGAACCAATTTTATGATATTTCGCATCATGATATCAATATCAAACCCTAGGTATTCCGTATTAGGTTAATTCCTAATTTTCTCGGCTCGAATCTGTTAAAATTATGTTTATCGTTTAGAATTTTGTTATAATTTTGTAATCTGATCTTCGATTGTTGAGATTTGATCGAAAATTGATCGGAAAATTGATAGGAAATTGATCGGAACGTGATATATCAATATCAAACCCTAGATATTCCGAATTAGGTTAATTACTGAATCGTTCGGCTCGAATTTGTTAGAAATATGTTTATTGTTTAGAGATTTGTTGAAATTTTGTAATCGGATCTTCGATTGTTGAGATTTGAACGGAAATTTGATCGGGAAATTGAACGGAAAAGAGGTGAAGATGCCGTCGCATGCGGATATAGATAGGCAGATAGAGCAGTTGATGGAGTGCAAAGCGTTGACGGAATTGGAGGTGAAAAGTCTTTGTGATCAAGCTAGGGCTATACTTGTGGAGGAATATAATGTTCAGCCGGTGAAGTGTCCGGTTACGGTTTGCGGTGATATTCATGGCCAGTTTTATGATCTGATTGAGCTGTTTAAGATTGGTGGGAGTACTCCTGATACGAATTATCTCTTCATGGGAGATTATGTTGGTGAGTTGTTTATTGTTTGTTACCTTTTATGTGTTTCTTATATTTGGGTATTTTGTGTTAGTATAGAAATTTGGGTGTATTGATGGTGTAAATGAAGTTGAACTATAAATGAGGTTTGTAATGACAAATGGAGGGTGTTAGTATCTTTGAAGATTGCGATACTGCCTGCTTGTAACTTGCTTGATTTATATCTGGAATGTAATTGATTACATTAGGTTTATTTGATAATGTTTTTATTTTTTCGAGTTTCGGGAGTTGGAAGTAGATATTTAGATTATAGAAGTAGATTTCACTATTTCAGTATCATCAATTGGGAAAGGTTATTTGTCAATCAATAATCAGATTTCTTTAGTTTTGCCAACTATTCCTTTTGTTTTGGAAGTTTATCCGGCCATCCCGGACGTACAACGGTCATTGTAAAAGCATGTATACACATTCAATTTGTGTTTATGAACTTATGATTTACTGGTCTCAAGTATTTTGTGCTGATGTGCGTATGAAATTGGCTTCTTTCATTCTGTCAGCTGTGAACAATTGCATTTCATTCTAATTTTGGATCATATTGTTACTGCAGATCGTGGGTATTATTCAGTTGAGACTGTCTCGCTCTTAGTGGCTCTTAAAGTTCGTTACAGAGACAGACTTACAATTCTTAGAGGAAATCATGAGAGCCGACAGATTACTCAAGTGTAAGACCTTGACTTTATTAGTGGTTATTTATATTATATATAGTAGTGATTTTAAGTGAGAACCTTTGAATAGTTGAGACTGTCTCGCTCTTAGTGGCTCACTGTATTCACTATGAATGCGCTATAATATTTTGATGGTTCTACAAGTGAATACACTATACGTACTAATGATTCAACAATCAGTGAATAGACGAGTGAATAAAATGGCTCCTAAAGATTTGCCGGTTCTCATTTGAACCCTTATACCTAATATATATAAATAAATAAAATTTAATTTTGATGATAGAACACGGTTCCTTCTTGGCGTAACGTAACGGCTAACTCAATGATCACACTCAGAGATATCATTCCTACAAAACGATATTTTGAAATGTAAAATGAAACAAGACAGGCAATTCAATCATCACGATCATCTTTATTCCAACCGAAACAAGACAAGCAGTCCAATTTGGCAATTATCATATTGATCTTTCAAGTCTATTGGTTTAATGCATTTTCTACCCAAGAGAAGTTAGGGTTTGCACTAATATTGTAGTTACCAGGGCTACCCTTTGAAGACCCAATTTTTGTAATCATAGCTTAAGTGGTTTTTGTCCGTCTTGTATTCTTTTGTAGTTTTATGTTTGCACGTAACGTAAATCATATACACCGACACATATTTTATTTGTAAACACCACTAATCGATCTTCATGAAGGAAGTTCAAAGGTTGCATAATTTTCTTTTTTACTTGATAATCCTTTATCTTCAATTCAGGTATGGTTTCTATGATGAATGTCTGAGAAAGTATGGAAACGCAAACGTTTGGAAGTATTTCACTGACCTTTTTGATTACCTTCCTCTTACAGCACTTATTGAGAGTCAGGTTAAAATCATGTGCATAAATCTCAAACTAATGACGTACATGTTAAAATCATATATAATTAATTCTGTTGATATTTTATAGGTCTTTTGCTTGCACGGAGGACTTTCACCATCTCTGGACACCCTAGACAATATTCGATCATTGGACCGCATTCAAGAGGTACATGATTGAATACACACACATAGAGGGTCATTCAATACATAACCAATTTTAAGTAGAGAACTGCATGAACCGTATAAACACCGGTTTAATAAACATGACATGAACCCGACACGAAAATAAACAGTCAACCCGTTTAATAAACGTGTGGTGTTTGGTTTGGGTTGTGAATAAACGGTTCACCCCTTTTAAACATTGGATTAACCAGTTTATGGCCATTTACAACCTACTCTAGTGTTTAGTTGACCAATCCTTTTAAGTTTTAACCCTCCAAACCATTTGATCCATTTTGATAAACGGGTTAAGTGGGTCATGTATGGGTTACATGAGTGGTCCTGGGTTAGGGTTGGGTTTTTTTACGCGTTTAACTAAACGGATTGAACCGACCCGAACCCTCACATGAGTTGCCATCCCTAATTATTCTAGTTATTTGTTTCCCAGTTGTATCTCAAGTTTTGAATTCTTTTGTTGAACATTTGTACGATTTTGTAGGTCCCACATGAAGGACCAATGTGTGACCTCTTATGGTCAGACCCAGATGACAGGTGCGGGTGGGGAATTTCACCTCGTGGGGCTGGCTATACGTTTGGACAAGATATTGCAACCCAGTTTAACCATACCAATGGGCTCACTCTCATCTCAAGGGCCCACCAGCTTGTCATGGAGGGTTTCAATTGGTGCCAGGTTTGTCACCCTCTATATAATAATGGAAAAAAGGAACCTTTTAAATCTCTCAGTAATCTTTTAGGTTCATATTTTTATATATATAATTGGTATCCGTGTTTTTATTTTCTCATGTGCATTATGCGAGTACCAATTTTATTATAGGCATCACATGGGTGGGTTTGGTAAGGGTCAAAACAAGTTCGCATTGAAACATGTCATCATGTCATGTCATCTTTTAGTACGCATCAAAACCAGGAATGGGAAATCTAACCTTGTTTGGTTGACCTAGGCCTGTAAACGAACCGAACGTTCATGAACTTGTTTGGCAGGAAGTTCGTTTATGTTCTTTGTTTATTTTATAAACGAACGAGGATGAACACACTTTTTGTTCATTTAATTAAACGAAGTTTTGTTCGTTCATTTATGTTCATGAACGTCCGTTTATGTTCGTTCATATACGTTTGTTTCTATTCGTTCGTTTATGTTCGTTTCAGTTTAAATACATAAGTAGTTATATTTATATAAAGAGGAAAGTGAATATAGGGCTGTCACACACCTAAGCTTAGATGTGAAACCCTTAAAAGTTTTATGGGTTTTGATTCAAATTCTTAAAAACCTACCATATTATATCTTCGCTTTTTCTTGATGACGAAGTTCTAAAATTCCTAATTTTAAGTTCAACATTGAAAAGTAGTTATTAAATTTTCATCGAAAATCAAATCAAAATCAAATGAAACGAAAAACAAAACAAATAGAAGATCAAATCAAATGAAATGAAAAAACAATACAGGTAGAAGATCAAATTCTGACCACCTAAATCTGAAATTAAATCCCTAAATATAAACTAAAATTTTGCTTTTTGTTGCGACTCGAAAAGTAAATGTTTCTTATTACTTAATAGTTCGACGTAGTGTGAGATGTGTTTCAGTTTTTTTAGGTTAGCCATGCCACCAGCTAAATGCATACACATAATGTGATTTTTTTTTGGATATTCTTGAATCAATAAAATATGACATGGTGTTGATGCAGTTAACGCTACTTTTGTATGTTCATAGAAATAGGGATCTACAGAACTTAATCATCATAGAAAAAAAGGAAGATACAATATGGTGTGTTTTAGTTTAATTTTTCTGGGGTTTTAATCAAAACGACGTAGTTTTGAGGGTTTTGCATCTAAGCTTAGATGTGTAACAGCCTCATATTCACTTCCCCTTATATAAATATTAAACATAAAAGGAACTTTCCAACTACTTATATAACTATAACTATTTGGCAATTGAGCTTTTTAGTAATAAAAAAGGGTTTTCAATGGAATCTATAGTAATTAATCGCTAATTTATATAAAAAAAATTATGTCCGTTTATGTTTAGTCAATTATGTTCATTTATGTTAGTTCAGTTATGTTTATTTGTATTGTTTATTGTTTGTTAAATTATGTTAGTTTAAGTTTGTTTGTTTACGTTCGTTTACTTTCATGACCTTTTCGTTTAGGTTTTAAATGAACGAACATAAACGGACACGAACATGCCCATTTTCTCAATAATCGAACATGAACAAAAAAATATGTTCATTTATATGTTCGTGTTCGGTTAAAATTAAATGAACGAACATGAGCATGCCTGTGTTCATGTTCGTTCTATTCATTTACATGCTAGGTTGACCTGTTTAACTTGTTTAATTAAACAAGTAGACCTACCAATCTACCATCCTGTTTAATTAAAACGGAGAACCTCCAACCCGTTTAACCCCTTCATTACAACCCACCAACCGATTAACATGTTTACAACCCATTCAAAACCACACAAGCGGGTCTATTTAGGTTATATTAATTTTAAGTGTGTCCGAGTTGGGGCTGTTGTGTCTGACTCAGATAAATACATCAGATAAATACATGGGTCATGTTCGGGTTCAATCCTACAAACCCTTTTCAATCATTTTTCATTTTTTACATAATTAATGCAATTACAGAACAACGATATTACCACAACCTAGATTTTATTTTATTACTATTATTATTATTTTTTGTAATAAACGATTTAAAGCGTTAAACCTGGTCTGTTTGCTCACTTCTTTAATTTTACCGATTTAAAGTTGAACTTAAACCAGACCCATTAATAAGTAAACGGGTCGAAATGGATAAAATAAACTTTTGATATTGTTGTTATATATGTAATTATCAGGACAAGAATGTGGTGACTGTATTTAGTGCTCCAAATTACTGTTATCGATGTGGGAATATGGCCGCAATTCTCGAAATTGGAGAAAACATGGAGCAAAACTTTCTTCAATTTGATCCAGCCCCGAAGCAGATCGAGCCAGACACAACCCGCAAAACTCCAGATTATTTTTTATAAATATTATCGATCAATTACTGCGATATATATTTTTTTTATAAGTATGCATTTCTTGTTTGGATGCTAGCTTAGATTATGGTGGATGTTGTGTTTCTATTGTATCATGTTATTTTGGTGTAATGTGCGGATGCGTAGAACTTCGTTCAAACTGCTAAAACCTGCAAACCGTTGAATTAGATTAGCCGGGACCAGTTATGTAAGATCTGATTTTCGGTCCATGATAAGAAGTAACAAAATTTTACTTTTAATTTTTATGAAACGGGTTTTAAGGCGGGAATTAGGTTTAATTCATGTGTTCGAAACGGTTCAGTCTAGCCTGAAACTCTTATATGGCATCAGTTCTAGTTTTTTTAACATTTTGGTTCATAACTGAAACCGGCTCGGTTCAAATGGTCTAGTTTTGGATCGGTGCAGGTATCGGTGTTCACAAGTTGTGTTCAAGCTCGGTTTGGCTAATTCATGCTTGAGCTTGAAACTATACAAGCTTGCTTGGCTTGACTCCTAAAACCTATTTGCGAGCTGAAATTTGAGCTTGAACTCATCTCGCTTGCTAGAGATGAAAATATATATTATTTGTTGTCTTTACATTGATTTTATATTTTTATATATAATTTTATTATTATGTAAACTAGGATTTTGACCTGTGCCGCGCCTTGCGGCGGCTACGTCGCGTTATTGAATTCTTTTCACCCGGCACAATGATGTCATTAGCGTGTAGTGTGTGCACGTAACATTACGCGTTTTTACCTTGTTACACACGTTACTTCGTGACATTAACGACATTAGACGTAGATAAAAAAGAGTGCCTCAGACGTTGCAATGTAGTCGTAAAAGTAATTTAGACATTAACGTAGTTAAGCACGTTGCGGTGTAAAGTTGTAAAAGTAATTTAAACTTGTCGATGTTGGCTCAGTTTGTTACGCTACGCAACTGGTAAGTTACCGATACGGTATCACCAATCGTTAGCTGTAACAACCGAAAGGAAAAACCCACAAAATAAAATCCTAATATACCAAAAGTGAAATCTAATTCATTGATTAACTTAAAAATAGCTGTAACAACCGAAAGGAAAAACCCATAAAATAAAATCCTAATATACCAAAAATGAAATCTAATTCATTAATTAAATTAAAAAAACTAAATGATTTTTTCATATGAAAGAATATATTGATTTAGCAATTAAAAAGGTTGTGTGAATTTAAGTACTTGATTAATTTTGATGAAAAGATAAAGAATACTTGATTCTAGTGTAAAAAACTTTAGTTAAATAATGATAAAATAGTAAGTTAAATAATATATATTGGTTTTAATGAATCATATCTAATTGACCCAGAAATTTGATATTTTTGGCGGATGCTGGCATTGCAATCTCAGAGAAAAAAATAATAAGGCGGGGGGAATCGAACCCTATACTCTCGCTGCAATTCATACATACCAACAACCAGACCAAGTTTAAGGTTTTAGTTCCTTGTGTGGCAGACATTTTATATATATAGAAGATGGCGGTGGCTGTGGTGTGACAGCCACCGACCATTGATTTTAAGAATATAATATAATATAGTTCATATACTAAATAATCATCATCATTATCATTATACTCAGTAAATCCCACCAATAGCAAAGCTAAGGTATGGTTTGAGGAGAGTAAGATGTAGACAGCCTTACCTCTACCTCGTAGGAATAGAGAGGCTGCTTCCAGTGAGACCCACAACTCGATGGTAGTTTTGTATCAAGCCTTGGACATAAGGCACACAACACTCGGCAATTAAGATAAAGGCTTGCATTTCTCTTGAGAGATGCAACTTCAACTCTCACTTGGTGCAGAGTGAGGCATTGGTGGACAATGATAGGAGACCCAGGAAAACCTGGGTTCGATCCTTGAGCCAAACGGGTTTTACCGGTAATTTCACCGTCGTGCCTACGAGCGGGTGGGTTACCGGGTTTTCCCCGGAATTGGTGGTGGACTCGGGTTACTCTCGGAGTACTCTGTTTGGTCCAGTGGGTGCCCCGAGAGTGCTCGGGATTGATTCTGTTGACCGTTCAAAAAAAAAATAACGTTATTTTCACGAAATTAGTAAAATAACGTTAAAATTAGTGCACTTTCACTTTTGCCCCCCGAGCGCCCACACATATATATACTATATGCGCATACCACAAGCGGGGCGTTAACAAGCATATAAATAGACATTCTTAAACTTGTTTAGACTCATGAGCCTAGTCAAGCTCGATAAATGAAGCTTGGATTGGGGTTAATATATTAAATGAGCTTATACAAACTAAAGTTTGAGTTCGAGCTTGTTTAAGTTCGGCTATATTTGAGCTATTAGTGAACTGATTTCGAGTATCTCATGAGCATCTTAAGTTGTTTACAGACATGTTTACACCACCAACCGCAGGCATCGAATCTGATTTCATTCATACCAATTATTTAAGAAACACATTTCAGACGAGTAACAATCCTATTCCTGACCAAGTAGTTTATACATTAGAGCAAAATACACGGGTTGGATGCTTTGATCGACCATATTGTTATTTATTAAAGCTATATATGCTTATATATATTATAAATGGAATCAAATTCAGGTTTTAGCTTTTGCTTCTTATTTCAAAAGAACACGAGGTTTTTTCTATTCGTGAAATTATAAGGGATTCATAATTCTTTTCATAACTATCGACGCACAAGTTATAAATAGAGTAAATTACAAGTTTTGTCTTTTATGTTTATCCCAAATTGCAGGCGTTGTCATTTGTCTTTAAAATTGATGAGTTTTGTCCTTAATGTTTGCAAATCTTGCACGTTATGTCATTTAGGCCAAACCCAGTTAGATTTTTTGGTTAAATATGATCACCCAGGGGTATTTTAGTCTTTTTACCCTGTTAACTTGGTATTATTAAAAAATAAAACAAAATAATTTAAAGAGTAAATTGCCATTTTAGTCCCTGAGTTTTGTCCAAATTTTCCATTTTAGTCCAAATAGTTTTTTTTTTTGCCTCTGGGTCCCTGACTTTTACATTTTGTTGCCATTTTGATCATTTTGTCTAACTCCATCCAAAAACCCAGTTTGTAACAGGAGTATTTTGGGGATTTCCTTAAAAAATGTTTTCAGTTGCCATTTTGATCCAATTCCAAAAAATAAAAAAAAATCCAAAAAATTCAAAAAAATTTAAAAATCAAAAAAATTCTAAAAAATCAAAAAAATTCTAAAAAATCTAAAAATCAAAAAAATTCTAAAAAATCAAAAAAATTCTAAAAAATCCAAAAATCATTAAATGTTTCGGCCCGAACCGTTTCGACCCGTACCGTTTCGAACCCGAACCGTTTCGAGCCGAACCGTTTCGACGCGAAGCGTTTCGACCCGTACCGTTTCGACGCGAACCGTTTCGAACCGAACCGTTTCGACCCGTACCGTATCGAACCGAAGCGTTTCGACGCGAACCATTTCGAGCCCGTACCGATACAGTATTGCACATGTGATGCCTCAGGCATGTCTTAGAATATTAATATATTTTTGTTGCGCAGGCATGGACCGATGAAGAACAACAGAGGATAGTATATATGAATCGGTGTTTAAGAACAAGAACAGAGAGAGTTTTTCATATTGAATGATTGGATGTATTACACTCTGATTAGGGGTATTTATTGATAACAATAATAACAAACGGTAACTACCTATTTAATGGTAACTAACTAACTAATTAACTAACGGTGTTAAGGGTGAGACGGTATAGGGCTGCCTGTGGCTGTGACGTTTGGGCCGGTGGTGGTGAAGATTAAATTTGATCCAACAATTTGCACCACAATACATACTTTTACTTTATCAGTCCTACTAAGAATGTTGATTACAAGAAATTGAAAATGTGATCTTAAGCATGAGTTTTCAATTGTCATATAGTGAATCAGATAAGAAAATAAATATATTTAGTAGGATTAAGGGAACAGATGCCTATTTTTTAAATGTTTCTCTTCACAATCTAAATGTTTCGAGCCCGTACCGATTTTTTTTAAATGCCTATTTTTTAAATGGTTCAAAACGGTACGGGTAGAAACGGTTCGGCTCGAAACGGTTCGGTTCGATACGGTTCGTGTCGAAACGGTTCGCGTCGAAACGGTTCGGTTCGATACGGTACGGGTCGAAACGGTACGGTTCGAAACGTCGCGTCGAAACGGTACGGTTCGATACGGGAACGGTTCGCGTCGAAACGGTTCGGTTCGATACGGTACGGGTCGAAACGGTTCGGTTCGAAACGGTACGGGTCGAAACGGTTCGTGCCGAAACATTTAATGATTTTTGGATTTTTTTAGAATTTTTTTGATTTTTTAGAATTTTTATGATTTTTAGAATTTTTTTGATTTTTAGAATTTTTTTGAGTTTTTAGAATTTTTATGATTTTTTAGAATTTTTTTGATTTTTAGATTTTTTGAATTTTTTTGATTTTTTAGAATTTTTTTGATTTTTAGATTTTTTTGAGTTTTTTGGATTTTTTTTTGATTTTTTGGAATTTTTTTGATTTTTTAGAATTGAATCAAAATGGCAACTGAAAACATTTTTTAAGGAAATCCCCAAAATACCCCTGTTACAAACTGGGTTTTTGGATGGAGTTAGACAAAATGATCAAAATGGCAACAAAATGTAAAAGTCAGGGACCCAGAGGCAAAAAAAAAAAAACTATTTGGATTAAAATGGCAAATTTGGACAAAACTCAGGGACTAAAATGGCAATTTACTCTAATTTAAAAAAATATTATTATCATTATTATTATTATGGTATATTATTATTATTATTATTATTATAAGTGTATATATATATACCATACCGTCACCGTCACCACCACCCTCCATCGCCACCGTCACTACGGCCACCATCACCACCACCCTCCACCCTTCACCGACATCATCACCACCCTCCACCAAACACCCTTGTCAAAACCCCCTCCAATCCTAATCGAAAACCTATCTCAAAATCACTTGTTGAACCTTTTGAATCTAAGATCTGAATCACCACCCCCAAATTAAAACTTCATCAAATCTTCAACCATCGTTCATAAATAAAACCCCCAAATCACCACCCCCAAATTAAAATATCATCCAATCTTCAACCATCATTTTATGAAAAAGGTTAGTTTGACCAAAAAAACACTTGAATTATCTTCAACCATCGAACTAAGATCTGAATCACCACCGTCACTTTCATAAACTAACCTTTTTCACCATCATTAAAACCATCGTTCACAACCATCGTCGAACAAGATCTGAATCACCACCGTCACCACTCCACTATCGCCTGAACCAGATCTGCTTTAACAAGATCTGAATCACCACCGTCGTTCTGTTTACCACCGCCGTGAGTGAGATGAATAGGGTCAGAGAGAGAATGATATAGAGAGAAGGGTATGGCGGCGGTGGTGGTTGAGTTGAATCGGGGCATCCATCGTCATCATCATCTCAGTCAACATCATCATCGTCACCACGTCGCCGGAGTGACGGCCGTTCTGTTTACCGTTGCCGGGTTAGGTTTTTTTAGGTTTTTGAGGGGTAGAGGGGGGGGGGGGGGGGGTTAGGTTTTTGGGTGGTGGTGGGGTGGGTGTTTAGGTTTTGGGTGGTGATGTAGTAGGTTTAGGTTTTAGGTTATTGAACATTTGTCACTCTATAAATCCTTCTTACAATTAGGAGTCCTTGTAGAATAACTTAACCCTTGTCATAAACAAAATAAACTTTTTTTTCTTTTATCATTCATGAGAATCTGATACGAAAAGCCTCATCAATACGTTGCTAATCATTGAGATCAAATAAACGTACTTTGGCTGAGCAAATGACCTTGCTTTTAAGTGAGGATGGAATGGGCCTAGGAGGCTAGGATGGTTTCCAAATTCCAAGCGACATGAACCTCACCTCCGTCTAGAACCTCCATGGTGATGTTGGATTCCTCAATTTGATTTGATTTCATTTATCATTAAGTTTAATTGATATTTAGTAATTTGTGTTCATCAACTTTTTTAATAATCCAAATACGTATAATAAAATTAATAAAAATAATAACGATACTATCGTTATTTGTATAGGAAATAACTAGTACAATACTGTATGCAAAACCGGACGTAAAAAAAACATAAAATACAACTTTATGTGAATAAAGTGATACAAATCGGGCGTCTTCTTGTATGATCTTTCACGCTGTCTTCGACGAGAACTTGAACCACTTATTCTTGTATGATCCTTCGCTGCAAGAATGGACAAACTATTGTTGACAGTTGTGGCTGGAAATTCGTGTTCAACACACGTCCCTTAAAACAAATTTTGTGTCTCCTCTTAGACGAACATGTCTGTCTCCCATGGTACTAAAATCGGAGCAGTGTGTACTGCCGTAGATGGCTCATGCATTCAAGATTACACCGGGTAAAGGTGTTTTCGATTTATATGGAAAAATAAAAAAGATGAAGTTAGTGATGGTAGAAGAATTAGAGAGTAATCCTCTCTAAATTTCATTTTTTTTAACAAAATGCTTTCTCTAATTCATCTTTCTTTCATCTCATTTTTCTTTGTTCTCTCTTATCTAGATTTTTCTCTATTTTGTCTCTTATCTAGAAAACTTTATATGTAATTTTTTTTATTTAAACACAATTAAAATAATTTTATGAGTTAAATAAAACTTTTATTTGATTCATGACATGTTAATGTCAAATTAAATAAAATTACTAGATATAATTAAAAGCTCCATAATGATTCTTGAAAGAGTCAAAACAAAACAACCTTCTAAAGCAAAACAACCTTCTTTAAAGAGTCATCAAAGTTTGGAAAAATTCAATTCAACAACTTCGAGCATTGGTGTCGTATTCATCTTAGCTCTGATTTAAACGTGGTTTGGTTTGTTTGTAAAACTCTCACATCATAGAACACAAACATATGAATAATTATTTATTTAACTCATATATAAATACAATTATTAATTATCCAAAATTAGTAAAAAAATTTCCCTAATATTTTCCAACAATTCGTTACGAACCTCATTGTTACCCTCGTGTGATGTTATCACATTCCGAGTTGACTAAACTAAAACATATGAAATTATTTCTCTGACTCATTAGAGCAACAGCAATTAACAACCAAACTAAATAAATATACAAGGTCACATGTAACTAGGGGGAAGTATAGAAGGGGCGGGAGGGGGCGCCCGACCTCCGAACTTTTCGCTCAGTAGTGTTATATATGTAGTTTTCGTATAGAAATTTTTGGGTATATACGTTTTCGACCCCTGGTTCTATAGCAATTTTTGGATATATACGTTTTCGACCTCCCGTCATTCGGATCAAGCTTCGCCACTGCATCTAACTTTATAACATTAAATCAAAAGAAATACTAGAAAGTTTGCTAATGACCAAAACTTCCACTCCACCTTCTATGTGAATATAAAAATTACCAAAAATGTGTTCCTTTCACATTCACATACGTTTTTTTCAACATAAAGAAGTAAAGGATTCTACTTTTAACTTTACATTGTCCAATCAATTAAACATTAATACCATCAAGTTCAAGCGAATGAGAATAATTCCCACCTTTTGGACTTCTTTTCATATACAAAATTTCCTAAACACTTCCCAAACACATACTATAATAACCATGTGGATATTAATTTAGATCACTTAAGTTCACATGTTTGGATGTCTTTTTATATATCAAATTTCACTACACAAATGATATAAATACCCATATGAGTATCAATTTATATCATTTCAATTCAAACATGGCATTTGATGCTAGCCAAAAGAAAAGATCTACATGTGAGAAGTTCATGCAAATGGTGAGAAACATGTTTGGGCTCTCATCATTTCCCTTGCCAAGAACTAATGTTAGATCAAATAGTTCTCCGTCTCCGCCACATAAGCATCATCCGGCGCTGGAACAACCGAAAAAACAAATATCAGAAAAAGGAAATAGCATCCACGTGGACGGTTCAGATGGAAGAGGAAGCTCATCGTTCATAGAGATCCAGGGAACCGATCACCACGACATGAAAACAAGTGAGCTAAAGGATTTAGTCACAAACCTTATGGTTTCGGATTATATTAAAAGGTTCCATGAGAGGAACACGCGTGACAACATTGGTGATGCCTCCCCCATCATGCCGCCGCCACAACCATACCTTCGTCAAGATAGGTTGCTCTTCAAGTGATAAATATTTGCTTTCTTGAAATGTGTTATTGTGTTTTATGAACTTTATTATCAATAAATTGTTGGTTTGCAAGTATAAAGATCGTTTTATAATATGAGAGATGCATAAGGGAAAAGTTACTATAATTGTTTGAATGCAGTTTTAAGAGGATGATAAATGCCAACAATTTTATAAGTCAAAAATTCACATATCCTGAAATTGTTAGGTGCAAGGGTAATATATAGGAGTTCCTTATCCGAAGATATTGTGATTTTTTTTTTAACGGCAAAGATTACATAACACTACTCCTAAATCACACCAAATTTTACCCCGTGCCAGGAATTTGTGATTTTATTTTCCGTAATGTCAAGGCCTACAAACAAAACAAAACAAACGGGCACAACAAACACTTAAACGAACGGATTATCTTTTGTGTGTTTTTTTAAGAAAATGAACGTTCTCATGTTTGATAGTATTCTAAACGAATACAAACGAACAAATTAAGGGTTAAGCAATCTAAATGTTCTCATGATTGTTAATATTCTAAACGAATGCAAACGGGGTTAAGCGATCTATAATTTAAGAATTGAGTGAATGGACCAGAATCCAAATTGGGCCTAAATGAACTATTGTAATAAATTCAATGATTATGTAATAAAAGTAAATGGTGGATATAAATGAACCCAAATGAGGGAACAGAAAAAATATTCTTAGGAATGTAAATGAACGAACGGGATATATTTCCATGTTTGTTAGTTTAGTTATATAAATAAAAAAATCCAAATAATCTTCCTATACTAATAAATGAAAAATCTTTTTTTAGACGCATGTCACTTTCTGGTGCTTTCTCACCTTGTTTTTCTATAAATAATTTTAACAAATGTTTAGATAGGGATAAACGTTAAATGAAAATCTTTTTTAGACACCTGTCAGTTTATGGTGCTTTGTCACCTTGTTTTTGTATAAATAATTTTAAACAAATGTTTTGATAGAGATAAACGTTTGTTTTTTATATTAAATATTTATTTCTGATGTTTTCTCATTTTATTTTCCTATTTATCTTTTATATTAAATAATAATAAAAATTTTAAACAAAAATAGATAAGAATAAGTATTAGTTCTCTATAAATAATTTTAAACAAATATTTAGATAAGGATAAACTTTTGTTTTTTATATAATTATAAAGTTATATATATATCCCACTAATAAACGAAAATCTTCTTTGGACACATGTCACTTTCTGGTGCTTTCTCATTTTATTTTCCTATTTATCTCTTATATTAAACTAGCGGTAAGACCCGTGTGCAAACACGGGTCGTTTCTTAGAAAACCATGCATAACACATATTGACAGAACATATAGATATGTGTATAGATATTGTACCAAAACGTGTTATTTATTATAGCTAAAAGAGAACTATAAGTAAATATAAAAGATATTTAACAAAGCTAATAAAAGATGTCTAAAAGATGTCTAATAAACTTAAAATTTAGATTGTGCAAACATGGGTCGTTTCTTAGAAAACCATGCATAACAAATATAAACGATGATTATAGTTATATTTATATAGACTTATAAATAAAATAAATAAATAAGTCAGTCAGTAAATACTTAAAGTTTAGAGTATAAAAACTTAAAGTTTAGATTGTGCTGAGTCTTGTTTTTCTTCCGTAAATGTCTGAAAAACCGTTTTGATGATGTAATCTTATTGAGCCTTGTCTTCTTTTGTTAATTCATCCATCTGCTTTTCTTTCCTTCTTTGATAAAGGATGCTAGCATGTGGAGCAGTGGGTCTCCTGATTGGCAATTTTTGTTGTTTGACTGGAACCACTGCTTCCGGATAATCGGGCTTTTTAGGAGCAGTGGGATCTCTCTTCCTTAACTCTTCCAACTTTTTGTAGGTAGCAAACACCTTTTCTTCTCTCCACCTTGTAACTTGGTTCCTTGATCCATAATCAGCAGTTATCAGCTATTCTTTCATTCTTTTCAGTTTCAAGGTCCTTTCTGGTACATTTTTCTTGTAATTGGCCCAAACCGGAGGAGCTTGCTTTACCTTGTCTTGAATCATCTTTTGAATTATGGTTGTCTCCTCTTGCAGTTCACTGATGGTCCATTCTTTGTATTGATACTTTTCTGCCCTGTACTTCTTGTATGCTATTATGTATTCAAGATAGTCATTTCTCATGCTTTCATCATCTTTTTCTGATAATTTCTGACAAAAGACTTTTGAGAACTGCTCTAAAGTTCTAACTTTGGTGAGCAGGTATTGATATTTCTTTGAATCTCTTTGTCAGACTTTCCCTCTGTATCTCTTTTAGATGTATCCTCTGCTTGTTGGGCCTTTATTTTGAAATATTCTTCTATATTTCTTGGCAAAGGATAACCTTGAACAGATGGGAGTTTCCTCTTTTCAGGATCATCTTCAGAGTAGAAGGATTTGATTTCCTCCCTGACTGCTGAAAGATCTAGAGGATATTGTACTCCTGCAGGGTCAATGGCAGTGTTTTGATTGAAGAGTTGAATTGAAGATAATGGAACAGGGTTTGGAATGGTGACAAGGGACAGTGGTTGTGTAGATGTTAGAGTTGGGGAAGTGTCATCTTCCAGTACAATGTTTGTTATCTTTCTCCTTTTGGGCTTTGGAGAAGTTGCTGGTGTATTTGTGGGTTCAGTGGCAGTGATTGAAGTAGTTGGTATCTGACTAACAGCTGTTGAAACAACTGGTTTTTCAACCACTGTGGTCACTACAACAGTTGATGTGTCAACTGTTGTTTTCTGCTTTTTGTCAGCTGGTTTTTGTGGCGGTGATATTGTTTTTGGTATGGCAGTGGATTGAGTGTGGGTTGATGTAGTAGTGATGGCAGTTGTTGAGATAACATTTGAGAGGAACTTTTGGGAATTTGAGGAGTTTGTTTGGTGGTTTTGGAAGGTGTGGTTTTGCGTTGGCTTACTTTTCTAGTAGGTTGTCTTCTTTTAGGTTTAGAAGTACCCTGTTCTTCTTTTTCCATCAAAACTTTATTCTCCTCCTCAAACCTTTTAGACCCTTTCATGTTTGCCTTTAATGCAGCAAATGCATTTTGAGTCTCATCAACCTTTTTGGAACCATCTGGCCTTGGGATTTCTACCATAAGTTTGGACATTCGATCTGGTGGCATGTATAAACCATCTTCTTTTCCCTTCTTCCCTTTAGTTTTCTCCCCCTTTTTGACATAATCAGGATTTTCAACATAGATGATTGAAGGAGGAGCAGTGCCAGTAGTTTGAAGCAGATGAGCTTTAATGGCTTTGATATCTGCTTGAGTATCTTTGTACCTAGCTTCCATGACATTTCTGGCCATTTGAAGTTGAACTTCATGCTGTTGATCTGCATATTGTCTTTGTTTGTGAAAGAGAGGTTGAAACAGATGCCATAGCTCAGCAGCGGATGGATCAGATGTTGCGGATGGTGCAGCAGTGGGTGTAGCCTTTTGATCTTGTAACAAATGTTGCAGCGTAGTTTTGATTTTTGCAACAGATGTGTCAAGTTTATCAACCCTCTCCGTCAATTATTTGTACTTTAAACCATCACCCAAGTTAATGGGATCATCTGATTTTCCACCAGTGGTGGTTGTATCAGTGGTTGACTTAGGAAAAGTTTCCCAAAAATCATCCACTGATACCCCTTGTTCTCGGTACTAGGGACTTCTTTCTTCAGCAGAGCTTACCATTTTAAGGTCACCAGCGTATAATGGAAACACACCAGTGGACACTATGGTTCCCAAAGAAGAAATTGCCTTCAAGGGAGTCTCACTAATGAAACTACTGTCCAGGTGTAAACCAGTGGGTTCAACACCAGTAGTAGCAGCTGCTCCACTTGAACTACTGACAGGAATTACTTGGAATTCCTGCAGTGTAGCCTCCTCAACTGTTGGTGGGTTAACAGAGATAGAGACACCAGACTCAGTCACTTGTTGTGGTATATTCTCATTGACAGGTGATTGAGAAGAACTGATTTTTATCTGAGCTATATCAAGTGCATCCAACAGAGGTATCATTGATTGTGGTGTCCCTGTTGATACAACCTGATCCTTTTGAGAGGATGCAGGAGGAGTTTTAGGCTCAGGTTGAGATCTTTCTTCCATCTGCTGTGAGGAAGTAGCAGTAGTGGTTTCAGGTGACTTTTGTGTTGTCACAGGTGTTACCTCTGGAATCTCGTCTTCCAGAGTCACCTTTTTGGTGGGTTTGGGGGGGCTTTTGGATAGTTTTCTTTTTGGTCTTTTTGGTGATTTTTGGTGTGCGTTTCACAGATGGGGTTGTGCTTCTGTGATCACCAGGAGCAGTGGGCTCAACAACAGAGGCCTGAGGAGCAGTTGTTGCTGCTAAATTCTGCTCAGGTACCTCTGTTTGGGTTTTTGAAGGTTTTGACAGCCTTGTGAATGTTTCAGAAGTTAGTCTGTTTATTTGAATAGGATTTCCTTAGATAAGCACATGTGCATTATCCATTGAAAATTTCTTTTGAAGATAAAAACTTAAAAACCTTGGAAACAATAAAAATGATTTTTTATTAACATTCTTAACCATATCATTGAAAATTTCCTGAGAGTAGTTAAAATTTTGTTCAGCCATGATAGCATAGCCCAGGTATTGAATTTTCAATGGTGTTTCATTAAAAGTTGTTGTTTTATTTGACACACACATCAGGAGGGTATGGAATAAAAACCTCGGAGGAGGACGAAAACTGCCCTTTTCTAAAGTATCCTTTTTCATTTATTCTTCATACCCTCTCTCAGTGAAATCACTTTAGTACTATGTTTTTTGGGAAATAGCTTTTACCTGTAAGATCATTGATTTCAAAAACCTCTGAAATGGTTTGAGGTGTGATGACCACTGGAATTCCCCTTATTGATGAAGTAATAGCTAAGGTCTTTTTGTCCTTAGTTTCAAGCTTTGCATTTTTCCAGAACTCTCGTTGGGTATCCTCGTAGATGGTTTCATTGCAGGTCAACAAAGTTTTGTACTTTAAAGACGAAAGTGCATCAATCACGGAATGAAAACCTGTGTTTTTACTTGTTTTTGCAAGTGTACACACGTAGTTATGACGGATTTTGAATGGTAGATCCATGATAAATCAAAGGTAGTTAAGAACGAAGGAAGAAGATGAGTGATTTGAGAGAATTTGATGAAAACTGCTTTAGAAAGGAACTTTGAATTCGACTCGACAGTCAAAACCCTGTTTGGGGTTTTGATCAGGGTTTTATAGGTGGAAAAAATGAATTCTGACGTGGCAGCGGTAACAAAAGATCTGACGGCTAAGTACTGTCCACGTGAGAACCTCTGATGAATAATGGATGACAGTTGTTAGGAAACCACTGATGAATCAATATCAGTAGTTTACAGTGCTGAAAATGAAAACAGTAACTGACTATAACTATCAGTGGATAGACTATCAGTGAATTAAAACACTGACCTTTATCAACAGTCGTTATATAAACAGTGGTTCAAGCATGTTCCTTCTCCAAAAAAAAACAATATTTTAACCCATCAATCGTTTCAATCCCCTTCAACCTCTACAAAACACTATTTTAACCCAACACTGGTTTTAAACCACCATTTTAACCAAACAGCGGTTTCAACCACAGTTTTCTCAACAATAGTTCCAAACATCTATTTTCATCCATCTGTTGACCAAAGTCAACAGATGTACCAACCACTGTTTTATTTTCAAACATTTGTTCCCAATAACAGAGCTTTGATCATTTAAACATACCTTTGCCAATATTACAGTGCTGAAAATGAAAACAGTAGCTGACTATAACTATCAGTGGATAGCCTATCAGTGGATTAAAACACTGAGCTTTAACAACAGTCATTATATAAACAGTGATTCAAGAATCTTCCTTCTAAAAAAAACAATATATTAACCCATCAGTCATTTCAATCCCCTTTAACCTCCACAAAACACTATTTTAACCCAACAGTGGTTTTAAACCACCATTTTAACGAAACAACGGTTTCAACCACAGTTTTCTCAACAGTAGTTCCAAACATCTGTTTTCATCCATCTGTTGACCAAAGTCAACAGATGTATCAACCACTGTTTTATTTTCAAACATCTGTTCCCAATAACAGAGCTTTGATCATTTAAACATACATTTGCCAATATTACAAGCTTTTACACTCTTAAACCTAAATATTTATTTACTTAATTTAAATAACAAACATGGTTAATAATTTTAACACAACTAATTATATAAAAACTACAAGTGTCAAACAGCATACAAAGTTCATCCATCTGTTGACCCAAGTCAACAGATGGATCAACCACTGTTTTATTTTGAGACATCTGTTCGCAATAACAGAGCTTTGATCATTTAAACAGACCTTTGCCAATATTACAAGCTTTTACACTCTCAAATATCAATATTCATTTACTTAATTTAAATAACAAACATGATTAAAAAATTTTAACACAATTAATTATATAAAAAATACAATTGTCAAAACAGCAAAGAGCATTCAATAAAATACAGGATCCTAATTCCTAATCAATTGGTGAAACAGTAGTCTCGATAAGTAAAGCTCCTTTCGGACCATTGTAGTTGTCAACATGTTGGAGGTATTTCAGTATTTCGTTGCTCGGATCAACTTCAATCATATCCCCAGATGCTTGTTATCAGCCACTTGTTGTCTTCAATTATATTAGTCCTTCGGCGCCTATCTACATAATCAACTACACGAGGATTATTGAAAACAAACACCTTCATCCAGCCTTCTTCTTCATATCTGAGCAAATCAGCAGTTAGCTCGGCAGACTTTCCAATAACAATCAAATGCAACCTCTTTGCGATGGTCAAAAAATGCCATTGGCAAGGATTGACTACAATACTCTCTGGAAAATGAAGCATTCTGAAAGTCTCACTCAGAACATCAAAAGCAACGATGTTCCTCTCACCTAGTGGATACCAATAATTTGAAACCATAAAATATATGGTTTTATCAGCATAAACTCCTGTAGACCATGAATAACCACTTGAACCATAATTGTTTACGCTACCGAAATTTATTGTTCTCCATGACTCACGACGTCGTGAGTAAACACGAGCAGCAGTTACATTACGGTAACATCTGATGTTCAGCACTTTCAGATCATTGAACTGATCAAAATAAATTCCACCAGTATCAGAGTTTCGATGATGATTGTAATTGAAGTAGTCATCACACAAAACCTTATAGCGCCTGGTAGTTGGATTCCAAAGAATCAACTGACAGCAAATCCCTTCATTGCAAACTAACAACAAACCATTAAATGACGATAGAATACGTAAGTTGCTAGGGTGGACACTGTTAGGAAAACTTAAGGTTTTGCTTCTAACAACATCCAAAGTACCAGCAACTACGTCGTCAATGACAATTGACGTGTCTTTAAAGGATAGTAGTTTCTTTTGTACTGAATCTCCACTTCGGAGAGCATGCATCATCTGAAATGCATGACTTGACAATTCGCTATAAAAATTCTTCGAAAGACATTTGAAACGGCCAATATCTTCTGCAGAGAGCCTTGTGAAAATCTCGTCAACAATCACTTGAAACCCAAATTTTTCCATTCTGCAGAGAGCCTTGTGAAAATCTCGTCAACAAACTTTTGAAGATGATTGAGTAGATGGATGAAAACGGTAATGATCAAAACCACTGCCCAATGTATTTTACATACCCAATGAAGGCGGTTATGACTAAAGAATATGATGCGACACTCGATAGGCTTTTAATGCATTTACATGGGAAAAATATAAAATTAAACACGTTATTATAATTACAATTAACCTATTCATTTACCTATAAGACGCCTTTACCATTAGACATAAGTGATTGAGTGACGTGCATTAATTGCAAAGTACATATCCCGAGGCATTTTAAATTTGAAATTACCGGCAATTTCAAAACCACTGCTATGGTACATGTTTGCCAAAGGAAACATCTGCTAAGTTATACTTTCTTGGCTATGGGCTGTAGTTTGCACTCTTGAATGTGGGCCAGACCTTTGACATTTAAATATAGGGCAGTAGTTTGAAATTAAATGTATTTTAACTCAGATAAAAAATACCCGAGTCCGACGGGTATACCCGAAACCCGACACAAATGGGACGGGTATACCCGATACCCGACGGGTATTGGGCCGGGTATGGGATTAGTTTTAGAAATTATTGCGGGTATGGGTCGGGTATGGGATTAAGTGATACCCGACCCGATTACCCGAAACCACATACCCATTTACCCGAACTATATACCCGATCATATACCCGATTTTTTTTTTTAATTTAGACTTTTATTTTCCATTAACCCTTTTCTATTAGTGATTTATTTTAATATGTTCATAATGTGAAAATAAATTTTCTTTTAGTATATGCATTTGATAATAGTATTTGTATTTTGTATGTTGTGAAGTATGTGCATGTGAGTGTATAAGTATTATAAAGTTATTAATTTATGATAAAACTTATATGTATGTAATGTATATTTTTAATTTATAATAGTTGTTGTATAAATAAAATAATATAATAATTACAATAGTAAAAAAATGTATTTAGAAATCCCAACGTATATCTTTTAACAAACTAATGGGTAAACCCAATACCCGACGGGTATTGGGTCGGGTATGGGACGTGATTTTATAACCGGGTACGGGTATGGGATTACCAATACCCGGCCCAAACCCGACCCATTGCCATCCCTAATCCCGAGGCATTTTAAATTTGAAATTACCGGCAATTTCAAAACTACTGCTATGGTACATGTTTGCCAAAGGAAACATCTGCTAAGTTATACTTTCTTGGCTATGGGCAGTAGTTTGCACTCTTGAATGTGGCCAGACCTTTGACATTTAAATATAGAACAGTAGTTTGAAATCAAATGTATTTTAACTCAGATAAAAAATTGACACATCAGCAATCATCATTTAGTCATAACTCAGATAAAAAAATCTATTCATTTGGAATACAAAGATATTGCGAACATCTGTTAAAGCCTCTCTTGTTTCCAACAGTAGCAAGTCAAACAGATGTTGGAAACAACAGATGTTGGCAACTGACAACAGATGTTGGCAACTGACAACAGTAGCAAGTCAAACAGCCGTTAGATCAGCAGATGATGATTTAGAGCAGATATTCTCTATACACTAACAGAAATTGATACAATATCAACATACTCTAATTAAACTCAGAAACAATTTCACTTCTACATCAAAAGTACCAATCTGCAATAATCAGATGATATTAAAAATTACATAATCTATACTTATTCAGCTTAAAATTACAACGAAACTTTAAAATCTTACAACACCACCAAGAAATTTTCGAACCTAAAAGCAAAAATTTAGTGCTTTTAGCTTTAAACTCCATCAATGTATATCTTCAACAATCGCCATGAACTCCACGGAAGTACTCAATGCATCAACATCAGGTTTCTAGAAACCTGATCTCTCGTGAACAGATCAAGATGCAGTACATGAAAACACTTCTTCAGCTGTTGAAGAGTAGCCCTGTCCTCATATACGTAATCCTTAACTTTGTTCATAAAGAGCAGCTTTAAACCAAACTTTATGCTTCTTTTAATAGAAAAAAGGCAGGAAAGACCATTACTCAAGTAAGATAAAATCTTATCTTACAGCAGTAGCAGATCCTTTCTTGCGTTTAGTAGGAACTACTGCGGGTTCTACATCATCATCATCTGCCCAAAATCATATATATAATCATCATTTAAATGTACATTATTAATAATCTTTCTTTGTGTTTAATTTAACTTTATGCTTCTTTTAATACAAACATATAATAACCCGCAGCAGATTGTATGAATTTCAAACAATTGTGATTAGACTGAAATATAAAGCGAGAATTAGTGTATATCACTTCAAAATTAAGAATTCAAAATTTCAAAACTGGAGTAGCAAAAAACACATACTTTAAACGATGTTGAAACAATGACACTGGAAACAACCGTAGAACAATCATCATCATCATCATCATCTGCAGCAGATCATTCACAATCATCATTTAGTCATAACTCAGATAACAAAACTTTAGTAAAAATCAAAAAGAAAAACAAACATAATCATATATATCACATTACCATGATGAAGGCAAACCACGTATCCCCAAAAAAATTTCTGATAGTGGGACAGAGAGAGCTTCAGTTTTCCGTTATCCTTTATGAACAAATGCCGAGTATTGAGAAGAAGGGATTTGAGGGAGAGATACATTAAAAATGTGGTTTGAAAATACAAAAGTAGAGAACACGTTTATATAAGAAGATAATTAACATAAGTGAGTGAGTGACATGCATTAATTGAAAATTACATATCCCCATGCATTTTGAATTTCAAATTACCCGCAATTTCAAAACATCTACTGCTAGGTATACATTTGCCAAAGGAAGCATCTGCTACTTTCTTATAGAATGGCAGTGGTTTGCCCTTTGGAATGTGGGGCCAGACCATTTGAATCCAGTCTGAAATCAAATTAAAGTGATGTATATATTAGGCATTATGATGTAATAATGACATAAGAAAAGCCTTGTTGGACATGCTCTCCTGCTGACACATCAGTTTTTCTTATGTCACTTGTATTTCTCCTTTTATAGAAAGTATACATAATAATAATAATTTTAACAAAATTCGAAAAGAATAAATAATGTTTTTTCTATAAATAATTTTAAACAAATATTTAGATAAGGATAAACGTTTGTTTTTTTATATAATTATAAAGTTATATCTCAGGTATTATTAGTAGATATATACAAGGGCGTAGGATAGTGGGGGTGGGAAGGGGGCAGCCGACCCTCCGAACTTTTCGCTCAGTAGTGTGGAATATGTAGTTTTCGTATAGAAATTTTGGGTATATACGTTTTCGACCCCCCGTTTTATAGAAATTTTTGGGTGTGTACGTTTTCGACCCCCCGGTCGGAAATATCAAGCTTCGCCACTGGATATATATACTTGGAGTTAGGTGATTGAAATTATGGTAAGAGTAAAATACACAGATAGTCCATGTGGTTTAGTGAAATTTCACCTTTAGTCCCTATCTTTTCAAAATTACATGTATGCTCCCTGTGGTTTACACGATTGTTACTCGAATAGTCCCTAAAATGGATGAACGTTAATTTTCTCAGTTAAGTGAATGTGAAAAGACAAAATTACCCTTCCCTTTAAAAAAAATATATATAAACCATTGAGTAAATTGCCATTTTAGTCCCTGAGTTTTGTCCAAATTTGCCAGTTTAGTCCAAATAGTTTTTTTTGTGCATCTGGGTCCTTGACTTTTACATTTTGTTGCCATTTTGATCACAATGCCTAACTTCATCCAAAAACCCAGTTTGTAACAGGGGTATTTTGGGGATTTCCTTAAAAAATGTTTTCAGTTGCCATTTTGATCCAATTCCAAAAAATCAAAAAATTCCAAAAATTCCAAAAAAATCTAAAAATCAAAAAAATTCTAAAAAATCATAAAAATTCTAAAAAATCCAAAAAAAATCTAAAAATAAAAAAAATTCTAAAAAATCATAAAAATTCTAAAAAATCAATTAAAAAAATTCTAAAAAATCCAAAAATCATTAAATGTTTCGGCACGAACCGTTTCGACCCGTACCGTTTCGACCCGTACCGTATCGAACCGAACCGTTTCGACGCGAACCGTACCGTTTCGACCCGTACCGTATCGAACCGAACCGTTTCGAGCCGAACCATTTCGACACAAACCGTTTCGACCCGTACCGTTTCGAACCTGAACCGTTTCGAACCGTACCGTTTCGACACGAACCGTTTCGACGCGAACCGTTTCAAACCGTACCGTTTCGACCCGTACGGTATCGAACCCGAAACGGTTCGCGTCGAAATGGTACGGGTCGAAACGGAACGGTTCGAAACGCTTCGCGTCGAAACGGTTCGGGTTCGAAACGGTACGGGTCGAAACGGTTCGGCTCGAAACGGTTCGGGTTCGAAACGGTACGGGTCGAAACGGTTCGTGTCGAAACGGTTCGGCTCGAAACGGTTCGCGTCGAAACGGTTCGGTTCGATACGGTACGGTACGGGTCGAAACGGTACGGTTCGAAACACTTCGCGTCGAAACGGTTCGGCTCGAAATGGTTCGGGTTCGAAACGGTACGGTTCGATACGGTACGGGTTCGAAACGGTTCGCGTCGAAACGGTTCGGTTCGATACGGTACGGGTCGAAACGGTTCGGTTCGAAACGGTACGGGTCGAAACGGTTCGTGCCGAAACATTTAATGATTTTTTAGAATTTTTTTGATTTTTAGATTTTTTTGGAATTTTTTTGATTTTTTGGAATTGGATCAAAATGGCAACTGAAAACATTAGTGATTAAGTACAAACTGTTACAAACTGGGTTTTTGGATGGAGTTAGACAAAATGATCAAAATGGCAACAAAATGTAAAAGTGAGGGACCCAGATGCACAAAAAAAACTATTTGGACTAAACTGGCAAATTTGGACAAAACTCAGGGACTAAAATGACAATTTACTCTAAACCATTAGAACAAATGTAATTAATTAAAGTTTAACAAACTTGGGTGGGGCCCACATTTTTTTTTTTAACATAAACCACCCCACCCATGACTAGGGCTGTCCAAACTGCTCGACGATCGAAGATCGCTCGACGATCACTCGAAAAATGCTCGTTCGATTCCCGCTCAGTTTGTAAATGAGCCGATCGGATCGGTTCAATTCAAATTCAATCCAAGCATGAGCAAAGCTCCGCTCGCTCGTCGATCGCTCGGTTTCGCTCGAATTATTTTTATTAATAATTAATATATATATATATATATATATATATTATAGATTAAAAACCCAAAAAATAGCCCAAAAAAATTAAAAGCCCAAATAATATTAGCCCAACTTAATATTTAATATAAAAATCTAACCCTAAATCTATTTTCTAAAACAGATTTCAGTCATCACTCAGCAGTCGTATCATCTTCAAATTCATATCGCCGCTAAGTGTCTCCTACTCTCACTCTCCCTCTCCGGTCCACAGTCACACTCACACACATCATCGATTCATCGGACAATCAAATAAGTGAGCCGCTCCTGTGTTCATTCTGCAACAGGTCATCTGACAGACAATCAGCACACATCGTCGATTCATCGATTCAGTTCAAATATCATCGATTCATCGAACAATAACACACATTGCACTAAATGACATGTTTTGATTAAGTTAAAATTTGTTTCTGTTGAACGAAGCCTTATCATTCAATCGAGCGAAAACGATCCGCTCGATTTTTTTTAGGATTTGAAAAAAACCGAGCGAAACCGGAGCCGATCGATTCAAATTCAATCCGAGCATGAGCATCACTTTTGCGCTCGGTTTTACAAATTTGATCCGCTCGGATCGGATCGGTTGTAATTCAATCCGAGCATGAGCAGACCCTCGATCGGATCGGATCGGCTCATGAACACCCCTACCCATGACCCACCTTCTCCATCTTCTTCAATTCTGGTAAACACATGGCCGACGAAGATTTTGGTAAATTGTTCTTCCCAAATTGAAGAAAGATTGAAACTCAAGAAGTCTTCGTTTGCTGAGGTATTTGGTAGTCTTGGAAAGTGAAATGGATATTTTGTTCAACTGTTTTGTGCAAATACACAAACATGTTCTAGATTTTCGATCTTATTATTAGTTTTAAGAGAAACAAAATTATCATGACACATACACACAAAGAATCGGATTTAACACCGGAAAAACAATGAGGGGGAAGGCTTTCACATATCTAATGACGGAAAAACGAGGGGAGAAGACAGTTGCTTATCGAATCGGAAGAAGGAAGTTGCTTATCGAAGCTTTCGTCGGAGTTTGTTCCATTTTCCGGCCGGATTATTTTGCACAAAGACTTCCTTTCGAGCTAAAAGTTTCTTTGCTAAAAAATGATTAGGAATTATGACCATGAAAGCACAGACGGTGGTTTGATTTTGCAGGAGATGGTGATTTGATTTTGCTAGAGACGGTGGTTTGATTTTGCCGGAGATGGTGGCTTGATTCAGGCGTGACTCCAGAGATGGTGCCGGTGAGAGTATAGACAGTGGGTGTGGGGTGTGGATAGGGGTTAAGTTTTTTTATATAAATATAATAATAATAATAGGTGGGTTCAACTTGAGTTATTAAATGCTTAATTACATTTATATTAACTTTTTTAATGGTAATGGTAGTTTTGTCATTTTACACCAACTTAACACAAAAAACTAACCTCCATCCATGTTAGGGACTATCCAAGTAACAAGTTATTAAACCATAGGGAGCATACATGTAATTTTATAAAGTTGGGGACTAGAGGTGAAACTTTAACAAACCACAGGGACTATCCGTGCATTTTACTCTTATGGTAAATTAGGAATCAAAGGTTCCCATTTGAAACTAAAATGTTATAACACCAAAGTTCATTTTTAAAAGATAAATATTGACGACTGTATGTGTTAACATATGATATTATATTTTATTCAATGCAATGCATGAGTTTTTTTTTTTTTTTCAAACCTAGTTACTCATCAAATAAAAAGATATCATGTTGCAAATGGTTTTAGGATCGATGACTAAGTTGTGACTTTGAGTTATTTTTCTTGGGCTTTTATATCGGTTCTAATAATTGGGCCGCTAGCTAAAAAGTTCAAAAGTACTAATTGGAGCTTTTGATAGCACGACGCAGTACCCTTTGTTGGGTCGTTCTGGACTATGAAGGTACGCCAATCCATGAGCCACACCAATGCACGATCTAAACACAACCATGGTGGCATGGTGTGCTCTTAAGACCATTGGGTATAGTTTGGTTATAAAAGCATATTGTATATTTCCGAGATTTGGTCATTTAATATATTCACATTCCACCAATAGATTTGGTCATTTAATGTATTCACATTCACATCTATGTTCATGTTCACATTTCCATTAATATAATCGACTAATATTCCCCCGCAAGCTAAGGCCGGGTGACGACCTGTAGCTTGGATCTTAAGATATCAAAACGATGTACTGGAGCGACTTTGTTTGAAAAATAAAAACGTAAAACATAAAGATAGTAGGTCTTCATTCTTCTCCACCTTGCTTCCACCGTCACACGCCACGAACTATCACGATTTTTTTTTTCTAAAGTAAAAAAAAATGGGGATGTCAATTAGGTGTGGCGGCAGAAGACAACAAAAAAAGGGGATTGGCAAGAATTCTTTTCAATAAAAAAAAAAGATAGTGGAGGTGGTGATTATTATTGTTGTTAGACAACAGAAGTGGATGAAGGAATTTTAATTCCTATTTTCAACGACAGAAGCAATTGGTGGCAGAAAAGAAGGAACGAGAGAGCACAGGATTAGGCCTGGTCTCTTGATACCATGTAAAAGTGTGAAACATTAAATGACCAAATCTATTGGTGGAATGTGAATATATTAAATGACCAAATCTCGGAAATATACAATATGCTATTAGGTTAGTCTCTTTGAGACCACCCACCACGTAGGCGCCACATCACCACGGAAGGAGGACCATCCCCTTGGAGAGTACCCAACATAATAAAAAACCAATATATTAAAGGGGAGAGAGAGAGAGAGGGGCCCACCATCCTTGCAACTCAGCCAACCAGCATGCTCGTCGCCTCCGTCTTGCAGAGGACGCCTGCGACGCGACGACCCCGAAGGGGGCGGTGTGGGACGAGGGGGACGGTCCGGGACGGGTAGGGGACGGCCCCCATACCCTTTGGTCTAAAATTTTATAGTCTCTAATTGCATTTAGATGTTTTCCAGTTGTTTTATGTGGGACATTACATTTTATTGTTATATTAATGTTTGAAGGTATAAGGACTTATTGTTGAATTTAGGACATTACATGTTTCCGCTTATACTGTACAACTGAAAGCTCCAAAGACTTATTGTTGATTTGTTGGAGAGTGAGAAGGGGGGTATTAACAATCCAAATTCCCAAGTTGACATAACTTATTAATGACGAAAGCCATTGTGATTTATTTCTTTTTTTGTAATTCCAACTTGCTTTCAAAAAAAAAAGTATTTGCCTCAATAATTATTAATTAGTTAGTGTATGCTAATAAAAACAATTTAGGGTGGAGGGAGTGGTCTCGGGGAGTGCTTCGAGAGGGGGTTTACCGATTGGGGAACCATTGTCGGTGGATGTTCGGTGATCGGGGATAGGAGGAGGCGGTGACTACTCACCGAGATAGACACCGAAAGAGAAGAGAAGTGATGAAGGAGAGAGAGGGGGTTTACCGATTGGGGAACCATTGTTGGTGGATGTTCGGTGATCGGGGATAGGAGGAGGCGGTGACTACTCACCGAGATAGACACCGAAAGAGAAGAGAAGTGATGGAGGAGAGAGAGTGGGTTAATGGTGGGCCCTACCCTTTTTCAACCAATCACATTTTTTTTAATTGTTCACCACTCTTCGGTGATTGAGTGCAAAATGGAGAGTGGAGTGTAGACTTGACATGGCATGACATTATTGGTTAGAAAATAAGTTAAACACTCCCCAAATGGTGATCACTCCCTCCACCCTTATCTTCCTCCTCACCCCAACTTTAAACATTTCGATAGTTATATTCTAATTGTATATGCTGAGAGAAAGCAACCTTGAATATGCTAAGACAAAATAATCAACCATATAATGCCAACTCTCTCTCTCTAGCTTATTTGTCATTTATACTGCATCCAAATTGCTCTTACCAGATTCATTTCCTTACTTAGGAATAAGCCTATAGGAATAAGCCTAGCAAAAAGATGGGCTTTTCGGGTAGTGGGTCGAATTCGGTTATGACCGAAGCACTCGACCTGAGCTAGACATGTCGTTTTATATATAAAAAAAAAGCATCAAAATGGTCCACCCGCTATGTTTATTTTTTATGGGGGCTAATGGCGACGGCTGGCTAAGGCGTTGGCGCTGATAACAAGGGTGACAATGATGGTGCTGGCGCACAGTGGCAATTGGTAGTGCTTCCCATTCGGACATGTTCTAAGCCAATAAGTTTTATATGAGCAACTTATTATGGCCTAATGTATAATTTGATTATATCTAACTAAACAATCAAGCAAATAGAAACTATATACGAGGATCAAGTTGAGTCTTGAGATGTACACAAGTCTTTCACACATGTAAGGCAAAATAAACAAGACATATGGTGTATGAAAAATGTTGAAAAATATTATGAACCCCTACACATTTATATAAATTAAAGTTTTGAACTTTGTCAAAAACAAGATATAATTAAACCATACAAAGCTTTCAATAAACATACCCTAATTTAATCTCTTAAATAATTAGCATCCCACCTAACTAATTCAAACTTAATTTATAAATACCTCTCTATCTTGCTCTCTTCACAACTTAATTTACATATACAAACACTCAGCATGTTATTAATCCACCACATTCATAATAAGATCATCATGCAACACTAATGATGCTATCCCCATTGTTACTATTAAAGCTACCAGATATTTCTTGAAAAGGGGCAACAGTGTGTCTTGTCGTTGACGATGGTGATGATTGTTGCTCGGAAGATGTGGATGGCGTGGGGGTTGAGAGGTTGAGTGTTAGGGGTAATGGCGGCTCGCAGTGGTCCTCTGTGGTGGTTAGATTGAGTTTGGCCATTTTGGTAGATGGCGGTATGGGAATTGGAGGCATGAGATTTCCCGAGGTTTTGGTTACCTTTTTTGTAGGTGCAAGTCCGAGCGTTAGGCTCTCTAATGAGTTATGACATCCGATGAGTTGTGACCTTGCCGGGAATGGCGACGTTGGATATTTTACAGGCTCGTGTTTGTCTTCGTTCATTGGTGAATTCATATGCTGCAAATGTGGAGGTATTTAAAGAAAACAATCAATTATGTTGGCTAGTAATAAATAAGATGTACAAAATCACAGGAAGGACATAATAAGCGAACATAACCGAAAATTGTTCTTCGGTTATGACTAGTTGTATGGACTAAATGAAATTTGCAATTTGAATTTTTGTTGCATATATTTTAACCAACATTGATAAATTACAACATAAACTACATATTAGCCAGCGGACAGGCGGGCCCACATATATGACACTGGCAAAATAAACTTATATATGTTTTATACTTTTATAGTATCCGATACTTGTTGGTAGTATGTTTTATATGTTTTATGTTGTAATTATAAGTTATAATTACAATAAACCAATAAAAGTAAATTTGTTGGTCCATAACCAATAAATGGGCTTTGGCTCCAAATAGTGACTATGGACCGGGTCCCGGGCCTAGAGTTGTTTTTCTTGGGCCTTTGTTTTTCTCTGCCTCTCACAAGTTATTGGGCCCTTTTGAAGCTAAATTCTAACACTTGTTATATTGTTAACATATGCGCTTAAATTAAAAGTTAAAATTATTTTATAAATTATATAATAAAGTAGTGCTTAGACCACAAAACTTACACTTACATAAAATAACCTATCAATTTATTATTTTAAGTTTTGACATATACCCCTTACAGATACAAAATGTAACAAGTCAACACAAAAACCTGTCATGTTGGTCCAAGATCGACCCGTTTAGCTAGATGTGTTTGTAGGTTTGACCCAAAACTAACCCGGACCAATTTAAAATCATGTCACTTATGATTTATAAACCCTTGGTTGTAATAAATCTTTGTGTTATTAATTGTGTATATATATATTGTGGAAACTGTTTACAAGTATTTTTTTATTATTAGTTTAAAGTTTAAACGATTTAAAGGACAAGATTTAATATTTATGTGGTGCAACGCCATTCAAACAAGTAGGTGGGGGATGTGATTATCTTGGTGGCCTGGAAGAATCCATCCATCCATGTCAACTTTTCGTACTAATTATTATAACCAGTCATTTCATATTTTTTAAAAAGATATGATATCAGAGAATCGTATTACGAAAACTTCAAAACCAATAAAAAACATAATAAATAATTTAATAAAAGACTTATTGGTATAATGGTATTCGACCACAAATATAAATACTTCGTTTTTAGTATATTGAATATTTATATGGGTGAGTTGACACCATGTGCATACAATGATTCTATAATACCATGAGATAACTTATCTTTTTGTACGAAAAGTTTACACAAATAAATAAATGTACAAGGATAAGATTTCAAAATATTATTTAATTGATGAGGCATTTTACAAGTAGCAAAAATGCCGGTTTTATGTTTTACGGGAATCTATTGTATCACTTTGTCTGGTATTTGTCTCACATGTATTAAGCACTACCATGATACAATAAAAGTGATTTGTATTATACGTATTGGTTCCGTTTGTTGCTTAACTCTAAAGCAATTGTCTTAAACTTAAACTAATAATACTTCTACCATTTGATAGGTTAGATCGTATATTATATATGCAATGAAAGTTAAACAATATAAATCAATGAACAGGAAAATAATAATAATGATATGCAAAATGGTACCATATCAGTGGTAATGTTGAAAAGGCTGGATCTCCGGCGACGCCTATTGTGATTGGCTCGCCGGAGAAAGTACTTAGGTCATGCTCAGAAGTAGGGGTGCAAATGAGCCGAGCGGCTTGCGAGCTACTAGAGATCGGCTCGAGAAAAAGCTCGGAACGATCCGAGCCTTATCGAGCCCGAGCCGAGCTTGAGCCTAAAATAAAGCTCGTTTGTTTATCGAGCCCGAGCTCGAGCCTCACATGTGAAACTCGTTAGGCTCGTCGAGCCTTATCGAGCCTTAGTGTAAACGAGCCGAGTCGAGCTTATTTAAACTTGTTTACAAGCCGACCTCGAACCTAAAAATAAGCTTATTTAGTAAACGAGCCCGAGCTTCACTTATCGAGCTCGCGAGCCTAAAAAGTCTATTATTTATATTAAATATATTAATTAATAGATAATAAACGAGCGAAGCCGAGCTCGAGCTTTGAAAACAAAACTCGAATCGAGCCGAACTCGAGCCGGAGCTCTCATAAGTTAATCGAGCTCGGGCTCAGCTCGGCTCGTTTGCAACCCTACTGTCAGAAGTACAATATAAATCAATGAACATGAAAATAATAATAATGATATGCAAAACGTTACCGTATCAGTGGTAATGTCGAACAGGCTGGATCTCCGGCGACGCCTATTGTGATTAGTTCGCCGGAGAAAGTACTTCTGAGCATGACTAGCCACCTGAGTCGGTGTTCGAGTTTTCACGAAGTTTCTAGAAATTCCTCTCCAATCTCCTTTTCCTACCTTCTGTAATCCGACTAGAAACAACCGGTGTTCTTCCTCCGTCCACGGTACACCTATTCAACTCAAAATCAATCGGACATCAAAATTAAGCCACAGATAACAGATTACAGTTTATAAAATTGCTAAATCACAATAAGCGAATTGAAACTATAATGTTATATATAGAATGAAATTGATGTTAGTGATTGCAGGATTGATACACCTATTCAACTCAAAATCAATCGGAAATATAAATTAAAACTACAGTTAACAGATTACAGATTATTAAATTGCTAAATCAGAAAACACAAATTAAAAGTATAGTATTAAATTACAGATAGCGGATTATTGAATCGCGAAATAGCTAATTCATAAAACTGAATTAAAACAATAGATGAATAGAATGAAATTGATGCTAGTGACTGAAGGATTCGTACACCTATATATTCAACTCAAAATCAATCGCAAATATAAACTAAAACTACAGATAACAGATTACAAATAACTAAATAGCTAAATCAGAAAACGCGAAGTGAAATTATAGAATGAAATCACAGATAACGAATCACTAAATCGCTAATTCGCTAAATCAGAAAACGTAAATCGAAATTATAGAATAAAACTACAGATAACGGATTACTGAATCGATAAATCACTAAATCAGAGAAATCGAACTAGAATTACAGAATGAAACAACAGATAACGGATTACTAAATCGCTAATTCGCCAAATCACAACAAGCAGATTGAACTCATAACACATAATTGACGTTAGTGATTGCATGATTCGAGCATCAAATGAACCGATCGGTGAATAAAAGTATAAAACTACCTCGCTTCCTTTCACGACTACGAGCAGAAGGATGAACAACGTCATCTGAAGCATATCCAGCAGCATCAGCGTTAGAATCCTGAGGCTGTTCATCAAACTGAGCTAGATTATTCATGCTAGCACTCTTCCTGAACGACGACGATCCTCCTCCTCCTCCGCCTTCCGTCAATCTAACTCCGAACAACATGATACCTTTATTACCGCCGTTTGCGACGGAAGAAAACGATGCTCCGCCGCTAGAAGCATCTTCCGAGCACTTTCCAGGCACAATCGCCATTGTTATTTGTCTCTCACTCTAGAGAGAGAGAGAGTTTAGAGAGAGAGAGAAAGAATGGATTGAAATGTGGATTTGAATATTTGATAGGTAAGTTGTTGTTAAATATGGGCATTTTCTAGGTTTTTAAGCAACTTGTATACTTTAATAAGTAATAAGTATGACTACGAAATAGGTAGTGGTGGAGTGGTCGGAAAAAAATTTGGTGTTTCTTGTGATTCAGTTTCGACTCCCACTAGGGGTGTAAACAAGCCTAGAGGCTCGAGAGTTACTCGTGATCGGCTCGGTTAAAAGCTCGAACAAGTCGAGCCATTACGAGCCCGAGCTCGAGCTTGAAATACAAAGCTCGTTTAGGCTCCCGAGCCCAAACGAGCCTAAACAAAATTTTAGTTTATATATATATATATATATATATATATATATATATATATAATATAATAATGATGATAACATTGGTGAGCCGAGCTCGAGCCGAGCTTTGGCTCACTTAATCGCTGTTGAAACGAGCTCGAGCCGAGCTTTTAGATCATTTAAGGTTGTTCTCAAAATAGCTCGAGCCGAATCGAGCCGAGCTCGAGCTTTAGGTTTTACTCGCGAGCCTAGCTCGAGCTCAGAGAAGTAGGTTCGAACCGAGTCGAGCTCGAGCTCGAGCTTCATAAAAACATAACGAGCCGAGCTCGAGCCAAGTCGGGCTCGGCTCGGCTCGTTTACACCCCTAACTCCCACTCTTCCCATTATTTTCTACGGCATCCAGGTGAAGGGTGAATACGGGTGGCGCCGGTTCGTCTTGGATGGGAGGCGAGGTTTTACCGATTATTCCACTGTCGTGCCTTCGGCCGAGTGGAGGTCGGGTTTCCACGTATCTGAGAGAGCCAAGGGGCTGACGCCAGTCGATATTGGCCATAGCGCGTAGCGCCCGGTATCACGGTGATTCGCAAGTCGTTTGCCGTTAAAAAAAGTAATAAGAAGTATGACTGGCTAGAGTTTTGCTTAGATGTTACGCAGGACCAGTGGTTCACATGTACCCCCGTGCTCATCATCACCGTACAAATGGTTTACTTTGTTATCTTTGTTTTCTCCACCTCTTATTATTTTTCTTTTGAGTAAATTTCGTTTTCTCTCACGTGTTTAATAAGAAGTGTTACATCCAAATTTATTTATTTGTTTGTTTGGGGCATACACGGTTTTGCATTTTCTTACTACTTGAATTTAGCTCATCAAGACCACACTTTTAAGTCAAGTGAATACAAGTTAAGAGTGTCACATGTTAGACGATACATCAACACCACATAAGTAGATAAGAAAACTATACTCAAACAGATAGAGCAGCGCCACATGAGTAAATGAGGAACATATCTAACATTATCTCACATGTAATTGTAATATACATTTGAAAAACAATCCATACATTAATATAAACGAGTAGGGTGCCCATGCGATTTGGTGGTGCGATACTTTGCACTGGTGTAATTTCCGTCTCCTCAAGACGTCATGAAGCCCTGCGTTACATCGTTTTTGAATTACGTTATCATTTTGTTTAGACCTTGTTTGTTTGTTAACCAATTCCGTGCGACGACTCAAAATTATTAATTATGTCACAAATTTTATTCAAAATTTGGTAACAAATTTATTCCATATATATATATATGAGGGGTTCTAAAGTGAACACTAGTGTATTTCTGAACTGAGTAAACATCGGTACCACTTGACTGGTTCACGGCTTCCGCTCCCAGGGTGGGGTCGGGGTTTGTGACACACCGCCTCATGGCATGACGTGGAGGGGTGGTGGGGTGGGGTTTCTCACGCGGCGTGGGGGAGATGATGGTGGTGACGTGGTGTGGCTGCTTGGTTGGTGTTGTTTGGTTTTGTTTGACGAGTTATTCTTATTTTAATTATTTATTTTTTAAAGCCCCTTCCTTCTGCTAACGTGGTAGCCACATGTTGCTCTAAACTCTCCCCTTAAACCCCTACACTCCAAGTAGTCTAAGAATTGGAATGCTAGAGATGTAATTTGACTTTTGTTTATAGAAATTAGATTCTAATAATCTAAACTATAACCTATTGGTTGACGATACCTCATGTTTATAATGTTACTAAAGACACTCATAACTTTCACTTTCGTCAAAAAAAAAAAAAAAAAAAACAGTCTCACACTAACAAGAATGTTTCCTCTGTTTGCCTCAGATATAATTAATTAATTTCTATCCTAATCAGGATATTGTAAATTGTTTTCCAAACGACATAAACGAAAGTCAGGAGCTGACAGGGTTACGCCTTTACTAGAGTGTAGGTGTCTTTAACAACAAAATAAAAGTTGGGATTGTCATTGGTCGCATCGTAATTAAGTTATATAAGTTATTAAAAATAAAAATATATATTATATTTCTATATCAAGTGTTTTCTATTCTTTTGGTTCTTAAAGATGCTTTTTCCAAAAAATTATATTACATTTCTATATCAAGTGTTCTCTATTCTTTTGGTTCTTAAAGACGCTTTTTTTTTTTTCCAAAAATTGCAAATATAAAACTCATATGTATTAATAAAATCACGGCATAAAGAAAGGGCATGAAAAAAGGTACGAGCAAGAGCAACTCCACACCGTCAACTAGGAATATTCCAATATAATGTTCCATTTGGACAAAATGCGGATTCTTTATTGCTAAGCTATCCTCAATTTATATTTTTATAATTTATCTACAAATAATTAATTACTAATTCAAGAGAATATATTGCCAAAGCTCTTTCAAATAACATATTTCGTAAACTCGGTAATTATTTATTTGTTAACGGTAAATTTGGATTACTTACGGATATTGTGCCAAAAACGGAGTCACCCAATTATATCCATCACTACTAGACAATAATGTCTATACACCAAACCTAATAAATCTAGAAAAAAAAACCTTTGTAGGAATCGAACCTAGGATCTCATGATTCCTAAGACTTATTTCACCCCCAAGATAGTTATAAGATCGATAAAGTTGAAATTCCTATTTAGATGGGTTTACTTTTTTTCCTTCTATGGTATGAGTTTCTTCGGGGAAGGTCGTTGGTTGAATTTTTGTTCGTTTCAAATAGTCATGTGTGAGTTAGGGGTTTTATCAAAATGGGTGTTCGGACGATAGGTTTTCTCTGGAATTAATGACGGATCACATTGCTAGCGTTGTTTATGATCAATGAATGTGAGGGGCATTTTGCATATGGGTGATTAAACCTATATAACACATAAAAGATGTCATTTTTTTGGGTGGGTGTAATTTGGGAGATAAGGGACGCATTAAGTCATAACCCCACCATACAACCCAATTCTTCTAAATCTCACCACTTTTTATCATGTCAATCTATTTTTTTAATTAGTCAATGATTTTGATGGTTTAGTATGTGGTCCTTATTTATCAGACGCCATTAGAATCATTGTATATGTATAATAATATATTATCATAATATTACTTGGTTGGGTTTTTACGATTAACGTTTTAATCTTTAAGTGTGATGTATTATATGTTTATTATGATTGTACTTTTTTCTTGTCTTTAGGCACATCTTTTTTATGACTTTCATCAAGTTTTTATATAACACATACAAAATAATGGACATTCTTTATTTATAACTAAGTCGATCTACGACACACACGTTATGTTAAACCTGTCAAACGGGGTAAAAATAGACGATGTAAAAACGTTCATCCACACACGCACGTTGCGTCGTGTTAACTCGCAAAATTTAGAACGAAACGTAAAAACGTTAAGCCAAAGACGCACGCTGTGATGTGTTAAGTCACAAAATTTAGAACCAAGCATAGAGCGCAAAACTGTTATGACCATGACTTAATTGTGACCATCACAGCTCGACGAGTCATCAAAAAACAAGTCAATGACATGAATTTACTTATCATGGTCATGAATTCACTTAGTAAGCCGTATCTATGTGATCATTTTACGAATTATGAGGTTTAACCATGGTAATCTATCTAATTTGGATATTTAGTAAATCACTTAAGGAAATAAGTATGAACTTTGAACCTTTAGTTAAATGCGTCAAGAATAATTCATTGTTTTAGTTCACTAATATCGTCTCGTCTTAATTTTACATATTTTATATAGTGTTATCATCACATTAACTACTTTATAGTGTTATCCAGAAAGGGGTAGCGGCGTAGCTTGTTGCTCGCTTACCTGCGATATTGATGTAAAGTGCATTTTGTCGAATATATTATGACACTACCTATTAAAAAAAATGTTAGTACTTCGTTATTTAAATATTTGTATACAAAGCACAAAATCAATATTTGATGATAAATAAGTTAAAAATCGTCAAAATATTATAGAGTAATCGAAGTCAATACAAACAACACATAACTCATGGTCTAGTTATGACCATGACTTAGTTGTGACCAACATAACTCCTAATAGCAAGGCATCAAGCCAGGAGTCATCCAAAGACAAGTCAAGGACTTGAATTTACATGTCACGGTCATAATTCATACGATAAAAGAATCGTGAAGCTTTTGATCTACAAGTCATGTATGGGACTTGCCTCTAACCTAAGTGATATGTGTCAACTCCCATGTCAAGGTCGTGAAAGTTGCAATAAAGATACCCTAGGAACGGATCATGGCCAAGTCACATTAATTGTGGCGTGCTCGTGAGGGGTCATACGTTAGCCTTATTTCACTTGAAAGTTAGATTTTTAGGGACTTTGAGGTAGAAATTGAGAATGATAATAGAGAGGGATTTTGAGGGAAACAAGGGGTTAACAAGGGATTTTGGTGATCAAGAAGAGGGCTTACCAAGGGGTAGTCTAATCAATATTATGCACGATATGGCATTCTTATACAGTGGCGAAACTTGAGATTTTCGACCGGGGGCGGAAGTCAACGGACCTAAAAATTTCTATAAAACCGGGGGTCGAAAACGTATATACCAAAAAATTTCTATACGAAAACTACATACTCTCCACTACTGAGCAAAAACTTCGGGAGTCGACTGCCCCCTCCCGCCTCTTAAAAGCTTCGCCCATGTTTTTTAGAGCCTTTATTTTTCTCTATATTATGTGATACAAGTTGCTTATTAATTTCTGTTATCAGTTTACTATAGTAAATACTAGGTTAAAACCCTGTGTATTACACGGGTTGCATAAATATAATTTTATGTAATAAATAATAGAAAGATATATTTAAAATAAAACTTCGTATATTACACGTGTTGAATAAAATATAATGTCATAAGTTAATACAAACAGACATCAAGATTTATCTTTTAAAAATGAAGATTGATATACTATTTACTTATTATAACATTTTACTTTGTTTTTTTTTTTTTTTTTTGCATAAATGTAATTTTATATAATAAATAATAAAAAGATATATCTTTTAAAAAACTCGTATGTTGCACGTGTTTAATAAAATATAATGTCATATGTTAACACATATAACGTCAAGATTTATCTTTTAAAACTGAACTTTAATGTATTGTTTACTTATTATAACATTTTACTTTGTTAAATATGTATTCTTAACTAATTTTTTGTTTAAAATTATTGTTATTATTTAATATGATCATTAAAAAAATAAACGTTTATATTCTAATTTATTTTTTGTTTAAAATTATTATAATTATTATTATTTAATATGATCATAATAAATACAAATGTTTATCCTTATCTAAATATTTATTCTTATCTAATATTTTTGTTTAAAATTATTATTATTATTTAATATGAGAGATAAATAGGAAAATAAAGTGAGAAAACACCAGGAAGTGACACGTGTCCAAAAAATTATTATTATTATTATTATTTAATATGATCATAATAAATACAAATGTTTATCCTTATCTAAATATTTATTCTTATCTAATATTTTTGTTTAAAATTATTATTATTATTTAATATGAGAGATAAATAGGAAAATAATGTGAGAAAACACCAGGAAGTGACACGTGTACAAAAAAGATTTTTGTTTATTAGTATAGGATAGGATTATTAAATAATATTTAAGTTACGAAAACCAAACAAATTTTGTCACAAAAAAAAATCATCAAATAAGAAGTTCCGAGAACTTGATTCTAATTATGCTTCCAATTTAGGATAGACTTATTTAAATCACAACATGATTCAAACAAATTACATGAATACAGATTTAGTTTCAGTTTAACGGTGGACGGTATCATTGCGGTAAACACATGCGGGGAGGGGTTTTACCGATCGGTGATGGAGTGCCGGGTGTTGGATCTGTGAGCGGGGAGAGCTTCAGGGGTGACTACTCACCTATGCAGGAAGAGAAGGGGTAGAGGAGAGAGAGGGGGTTAATAGTGGGTCTCATCATTTTTCAACCAATCACAATTTTTTTAAATTTTTTACTACTCTCCATGTGTTTGAATCATTGCCAGTGATTGAGTGCAAAATGGGGAGTGGAATGGGGACTTGACATGGCATGATATTATTGGCTAGAGAATAACTCAAACACCCTAAGTGATTGAACGACTCCCTCCACCCTAATTACGTGAATTAGTCGACGACATTTCTTATTAGTTGAGTTAAGATTTTCAGGTCGATTCCATTCATACACACCCCTACACTAACGACAAATTTTGATCACTTACGGACCACTAGTGTATCATCGTGTTAGCAGTGGAACCACCCGATCATATCCATTTCCACTAGACTATAATGCCTATACACCAAGTTAGGAGAAAACCCAATAAATCTGGGAAAAAACCCTTGTGGGAATCGAACCCAGGAGCTCATGGTCACTAAGCCTTATCACACCCTTAAGATGTTACTAGGCTAAACGAGAATTTCGATAGATCTTAAAGAAATTGAATTATTCTAGATCTAGTTCCAACCCACAAATAAAACGACCTTCTATGAATCAAATTTCAGAGGTTGAGTATTAATATAGAGCTTTGGCACAAGTGCAATAACCTTTTTAACTCTCTCTTAATTAAGTTTATATATTCATTCTCATATTTTTTTATTCCATATATAAGTTTGTAACTTTTTTGTGCATTAGTACTTGGACATTGTGCTTTGGGTGACTTTCAAAAAAAAAGTTGACTTTTTATTTTTAACCTAAAGGATTTTACTTTTTACAAATTTAACCCTACATAATTTGTTTTTTTAACTTTAACCCAAACTTTTCATTATTTGCAATTTAACTTCACAACTTTTGTCACTTATACTTTTCATCTTTCGCAAATTTTCGTTTTACGTATAGTTCTAAATTTTTCGAGTTAATACGATGCAACGTGCATGTGTGGTTCAACGTTTTTACCTCTATTTTTCCATGTTTGAAAGGTTCGTCGCAACACGCATATCCTAGGTCGAGTTAGTATTGGTGGCTGATGACGGTTGTGTGACATTAGTACTATTTGACACCATTTTACGCCCCGCTGCAACACGGGGTGAGCTTTGAGGGGTTTTCAAAGAAAAAAATGGTTATGCATATGGTTGTCGTAACGTTGGCTTTAGGGGTTTTAAAAAAAAAGATTTATTTTTTTACTTTTCGCCCAAAAGTATTTCATAAATTACTTTTAATTCAAGACTATTTGTTTTTTTTTTACTTTTAACCCAAAACTTTTTATCTTTTGCAATCTATCCTCATAACTTTTTTTACTTTCAACTTTGCTCCTTTATAGTTTTCATTTTCCGCAAATTTTTCGCTTTATGCTTGGTTCTAAATTTTGTGACTTAACAAATCGCAACGTGCGTCTTTGTTTTAACGTTTTTACATTTCGTTTTAAATTTTGCGAGTTAACACGACGCAACGTGCGTGTGTGGGTGAACGTTTTTACATCGTCTATTTTTTCCCCGTCTGACAGGTTTAACATAACGTGCGGGTCCTAGATTGACTTAGTTATAACTACAGAATCCCCGCCGCATTGCGGCGGGTCGCAATCCTAGTTACTCTAAATAAGCAACAAAAATATGTATTGGAACTTGTACATTGTGCTTTGGGGTTTTTTCAAAAAAAAAAAAAAAAACTTGATTTTTTATTTTTAACCTAAAGGTTTTTACCTTTTGCAATTTTAACCCTACATAATTTGTTTTTTTAACTTTAACCCAAAACTTTTCATTACTTTTAACCCAAAGGTTTTTTCCTTTTGCAATTTTAACCCTACATAATTTGTTTTTTTAACTTTAACCCAAAACTCTTCATTATTTTCAATTTAACTTCACAACTTTTGTCACTTATACTTTTCATCTTTGGCAAATTTTCGGTTTACGTATAGTTCTAATTTTTTCGAGTTAATACGACGCAACGTACGAGTGTGGTTCAACTTTTTTATGTTTTGTTTCAAATTTTACAAGTTAACACGGCGCAACATGCATGTGTGGACTTTTTTACCTATATTTTTTCATGTTTAACAGGTTTGTCGCAACACGCAGATCTTAGGTCGAGTCAGTGTTGGTGGTCGATAACGATTGTGACATTAGTATTATTTGACACCGTTTTACGCCCCGCCGCAACACGGGGTGTGCTTTGGGGGTTTTCTAAAGAAAAAATAGTTATGCATATAGTTGTCGTAACCTTGGCTTTGGGGGTTTTCCAAAAAAAAATGATTTTTTTTTTATTTTTCACCTAAAAGCATTTCATAAATTACTTTTAACCCAAAACTATTTGTTTTTTACTTTTAACCCAAAATTTTTTATCTTTTGCAATCTATCCTCACAACTTTTTTTACTTTCAACTCTGGTCATTTATAGTTTTCATTTTCCGCAAATTTTTTGCTTTATGGTTGGTTCTAAATTCTGTGACTTAACACATCGCAACGTGCGTCTTTGGTTTAACGTTTTTACGTTTCGTTCTAAATTTTGCGACTTAACACGACGCAACGTGCGTGTGTGGGTGAACGTTTTTACATCATCTATTTTTTCCCCGTTTGACAGGTTTAACATAACGTGCGGGTCCTAGATCGACTGCGTCTTTGGTTTAACGTTTTTACGTTTTGTTCTAAATTTTGCGAGTTAACACGACCCAACGTGCGTCTGTGGGTGAACGTTTTTGCATCGTCTATTTCTTCCCCGTTTGACATGTTTAACATAAAGTGCGGGTCCTAGATCGACTTAGTTATAACTAAAGAATCCCCGCCGCATTGCGGCGGGTCTCAATCCTAGTTATATACTATTATTTTGCAATAAGGGTGAGAGGGGCACTCCCCTAAGAGGGGAGTCCCCTCTCTTACGCACCACCAATCAGCAGATGCCACGTCAACTCCCCTCTTAAACTCCCCTAACACCCCAATTTGATGGCGCCACTCCCCTTGTTTTTTTATTCAAAAAAAAAAAATGTTTTGATTGGTTGAAAAAATGGGGCCCACCATCTCTCTCCCTCCCCGCTCGCGGTGAACAACCACCGAAATTGGTCCCCGAAATTGGTCCCCGAATGGATGGCAGCACCATACCGCTCGGCAACTTTGGTCCCCGAAGGGAGTCACCGAGGGTGCCCCGACCACCCTAATGTTGTGCAATAGGAGTTGTATTCTTTGCATTGTCTTTTGTAAGGTGATTTTCTACTTATTATCTACCATATACAATCAATCAACTCTTTATCACCATCACTTTCACTGCTTACATTACAAGTCAACAAAGAGCACACAAAATGATTTCAAGTTGAAAAAACATAAATTAAGATAAACATTTAATATTAGCCTGGCTTTCCTAAACCTAACAGAATTATTTTGTGCATTTGACAAAATACAACAAAAAGAAAAGAAAAAAAGTATGTTTTTTTTGTTGTAATTTGTGCTAAAGTGGTTGTACCTTATTTATACTATTAATTTAGAAAATTTGTATGCATGTTTGGTTGTAATTTGTGCTTAAGTGATTGTACTTTAATCAAATAATGGTTTCATTACCTTATAAAATTTAATATGTTTTGTATGCATGTATGGTTGTAAATTATGCTTAAGTGATTGTACCATAATCAAATAATGGTTTCATTATCTTACCGTATTCAATCGATTTGATCCATTCAAAGTTGTGTTGTTTTATTTGTAAATTATTATTAGTTATAATAATCTAATTAATTTAGCCAAAATCTTGTATAAATATAATTTGCAACATATTGATGCAATGATTGTTGTAATGTATGCATTATAGTTTGTATAGTGGTAATGATATATATTATATATAGATTACGATGAACCTGTCAAACGAGAAAAAATAGACACGGGTTCATCGTAACCTTCGAGTCCTAAATCAATTTAGTTATTTTATTCTATGTTTTACGTTTCTGTTTAATTTCTTCGCATTAACACGCCACAACTTCAGTGTCGGTGGTCGCTGACAGTAGTGTGGCATTACTGCTCGCCACCGCCGCAACGCAAGGGTGCTTAATACTAGTTTTTATTCATTTAAACAACAAAGGATGATCATCCACATTAAGTATTGAAAAGAGGATTCTTTTTTCCCAATCACACATCAAAAGTCACCCACACAACTCTTTCCTTGCACTTAACATGCTTTCCGAAAAGGTTAAACTATGAAACATTGACTATTATGTGATGTGGTTCGGCTAAGTGGTGCTACTTATATATATTTATTTTTGTTCTAAGTTTTTTTACCGGCAAATTTATATTAGTGACGGAACCACCCGTTTATATCCATCTTCACTTGACAATAATATTCATACACCAATTCAGGGGGAAATTCAATAAATCCGGAAAAAACTCTCTTATGGGAAATCGAACCCATGACCTAATAAGTAACACATACGTTTTTATTGTTATATAACATATACAGTTGTATATAGGGATAAGTATGGTACCAGAAAATGAGAAAAGTAGGTACCGCTAGCATTATTTACCAGTAAATCAACCAAAATACTAGTACCGGTCCAGGAAAATGAGTACCGATACCAAAAATGATTGATACGATACGATACTGGTACCGGTACCAAATGCTCATTTCTAATTGTATACATTTATTCCGTTCTAAGTAACACACACCATTTTAATACTATGATGGCACACAAGCTTTGAAAACTTGTTTTTATTATTATGGTATATATAATAACCGGCTACCACATGAAAAAGGTGTATGTTTTAAACTTATAAATTATGTTCCGTTGTGATACATGAACTTTAAAAAGGTTTCACAATGGGTCCTCTACTTACATGAATTGTTTCGAAGTGTCATGTCATAAATTGTTAGCATGAGAAAGTGGAGTAGTGGACGATTGTTGTGACTTAGGAGGTACAAGCACTTGGTTTGGACATTGTTTCACAATGATATGTCACATCGACATCCTTATTTGGTGAGCAATTTTATATATCGTAATAACACATGGTATTATGTTGTATGTATCATCTTTCTATCAAAATAGGTACATATACCACCTTAAAACAAATATGAAACTATATTACTATGTAGTAGAGTTGTTCACAAACGTAAACGAGCAAAGCCAGTTACGCACAGTAAGCTCGAGCTCAGCTCACTCTGATGTGACTAGAGTTTTAATAAATGAATGTAATAGCATATGCGCGACTAGGATTCCAAGTGATTTGGTTTTGATCACCGGTTGTTTGGTTTAAAACCTGAGTGAAGAATTGAAGTTTTCTCCTTAGATCGAGGGGGAGAATGCTTATGTAAAGCGTGATGTAGGGATTTAGACGAATCATTGGAGAGGAGCTTCAAAGGCTTAATTTTACCCCAATGAAGGAGTTCGTTGGCGACGGGGATAGAATCATAGAAGGGTCTTTTAGTTGTCTGTTAAAGTTGAATGTAGAATTGTTATCGACGTTGTCTTGAGATTTAACCACTACTCGAATGGGTCGGTTAGTGCGTTATACAATACATTAGGAAAACGGTGAAGTAGTTGTATTTATACAGTTTTACCATAGGATATTTTATTAAGAGTACTACTTCAACAATTTTGCAACACTATTATGTTATGGAAAATACACTTTACATGTGAAGAGAAGGTTATTGAAGTCGAGGTCTCAACGGGAATAACTTCTTTTATCTTCGGAATAAAGGAACCTTCATCCTACCATGTTCATGTATGCCATTCCTTTGATATGTTTAGTGTTTAAAGGCATTTTTAGGGTATTTTAATGTATGTATGAGTATGTGAATAACACGAATGTATATGAGTATGATTTCAAACATAAAATAAATGTCAAGAATGATTCAGATTCGTGTATAAAATGCGTACATGTATCATGTATGTATAAAAGACACATGTATAAATTGAAATGTGTTTCCACTATGATCAAAGTCTCAAGCTTACAAATATTGAAATGAAATACGAATACAAGCTTACTAAAAATAGAAAGTACAAAATACGGATCGTTATAGTATACTCGTAATGACCATACATATTTCTGAAAGCAGTTTTAGGAATATCCTCTTCCTGTACTTTCAGTTGATGGTATCCGGAGCGTAAATCGATCTTGGAAATATACTGAGCTTCTTGGAGTTGATCGAATAGATCATCAATCCTCGTAATGGGTACTAGTTCTTGATTATGACCTTATTCAATTCCCTATAATCGATACACAAACGCATCGATCCATCCTTATTCTTGACAAACAACACAGGTGCTCCCCAAGGGGATGAACTTGGTCGTATGAAACCTTTCTCTAGATGGAATCCATGGAATCCTTCTTCTTGACAAACAATATAGGTGATCTTTGTCGCGTCACGCGAGGAATCCATGTTTATCCAGATGGAATCGGGTGCTCGTCGCGCCACGCGATGAACCAAAAGAGCCAGGTCGCATCACGCGAAGAGGCAAGCTAGGGCATAGGAGTTATGAGTCAGCCACGTAGGCTTGCCACATGGCGACACGTGGCCTTCGGTGAATCTCGCTCTGTCGCGCCACGCCACGCTTCAAAGCTTCAAAAACTCTTTTCGTTCTGGATTTTTTCGGCTCGGGGTTTCGATTATGGGTTTTTGTGGGACCTTTTTTAGAGTTGTTATAAGAGCACTCCCCGAAGCAAACTTGTGTAACTCGAAGAGATCGTGGGCTAAACACAAAAAACAGCAGAATTCGAAACCATTACACAAATTTTCTCAAATCACTATGGCGACGCAACAAGAGGTGAATGTGATCCACAGTCTCATCACCATCCTACACATATAGTGCGCACACACATATACATATATATAGGCTAGGAGTTGGCTACACAGTCCAAAATTCCTAAGAGGTGTCATAAATTTTGTTTTGTGTTTTGGATGATATGACTCTGATTATCCAGTCCAAAATTCCTAAAAGGTGCCATAAATTTTGTTTTGTGTTTTGGATGATATAACTCTGATTATCCAATGACTAACATCATGTGTTTTATGTTGATTATCATGTTGTGTTTTATATAGTTCTACGATGGTGTGATTGGAGTTTTTATGGACTGCTAGGGTTTGAGGATAGTGTTTTAGTAATTTTCACTATGTTATATGTGGGTTTTGGGTGTGTTTTAAGGCTGGATTATGATGTTTTATGATTTTGTACACTTTTTAGGAGTTTTAGACTTTGTAGCCAAACTCCACCATATATATATAGAGAGAGGGGGGGGGGGGGGGGGGAAAGAGAGAGAGTGTGAGAGAGTTGGGTTCATGAGTGTTGTTTGCCCCTTCTACGCATGATCTTAATTGCATATTGGACAGACCTTTCTCCCCCCCCCCTGGTAAATGAGTGTGATTATTGTATATGGAATACCGTATATAAATCTTTATAGAATATTTCAATTAAATACATTTTAATATAGAAAAAAGCGAAAACAATTTCAGAGTGATCATTATGTTGTTACGCGCTTAAGTAATAAATAAAACCGTATTAAACTAAATCATTTTATTGTATTTGTATCATAACTACGCCATTTTGAATTAAATATTTGGAACTACATTTGTTATCATATCATCAACATCAAATTTCTCAAATTCCTTTCTATCACAATGTATCATTGATTTGAAAAATTATACTTTCTATTACACAAGCAACACGCATTATAAGAAACATTATAAAGTAAACAAAATTACGTGATCTTAACCTTTTTCCCTGTTTAAATTGTGTACCGAAACTTAAGTGCGTCCGTAATAAAGAGACTTTTTACATGTGTCCAGATTCCCCTTAATATAGCGTCATTGTTACCTCACTGGCATATCAAAAAGTTAATTAAGATCTTATATTGCATTATGTGAAAGAATCTTAATCTAATCTTAAAGCATAAATGTTTCGGATTTCTCCAAGAATCTTATCAATATTAGCTAGCTCATTGTCGAATACAAGTTTATTCCGGGCTCGCCAACTGCACCAATAACCAATCAGAACCATTGACTGAATAATTTTCCTAGAGAGCACTACCTAGAGCAAACTTGTGTAACTCGAAGAGATCTTGGGCTGAAAACACAAAAAAACGGCAGAATTCGAAACCATTACACAAATTTTGTCAAATCACTATGGTGACGTAACAAGAGGTGAATATGTGATCCACAATCTCATCACCATCCCTACACATATAGCACACACACATATAGGCTAAAAGTTGGCTACAAAGTACAAAATTCCTAAAAAGTGTAAAAAGTCATAAATTTTGTTTTGTGTTTTGAATAATAAGGCTCTGATCATCCAGTGACTGACATTATGTGTTTTATGTTGATTATCATGTTATGTATAGTTCTATGATGGTGTGTTTGGAATTTTTTTATGGACTGTTAGCTTTTGAGTATAATGTTTTAGTAATCTTCACTCTGTTATTTGTGGGTTTTGCGTGTGTTTTAAGGCTGAAATTATGTTGTTTTATGACTTTGTAGCCGAATCCCAACAAATATATATATATATACACATTCGTCTCTTAAGCCCATCAAGAGTATAAATACGGTACGTCGCTATTCACCAACCAAAGACGTTAACCTTTAATGGAACCTATTTATTCCATGTAAATATCTTGTTCATCGGGATTGAATCATGGTGGATCAGTAGTTTCTTCACATAAGAAATTGAGAAAACTCTCGTGTCACGAGCCAAATCCAAGAATTATTATCAGCCTCAACACAAAAGCAGGTCAAAGTATTTAGTAGGCTAGTTAACTCACTAGCTTCTTCCACACTCAAAGAATTCCATTTCCATCTCTACTTATGAATAGCAACACTATCACTCATAACCACATGATGCACCACATAACATGTTTTGTTTGAACCAGGTGAGCATCTCATTAAGCATTAAGGGACCGCCGAGAATCTACCTTATTTTCATGAATGATGGCTGGTCATCAAGAATGACCGAATCCAACACTTGTTTGAGCCTATTGACTAAACATAAGGTTTATTGAACGAAAATCCTCTAGATTGGTTCTTAAAAATGACTGAGTCAACCTCCCCTCTAGCATGTGAGTGTTGTTTGCCCCCTCTTCGCATGATCTTAATAGCAACAAACCTTCCCCCCTCTTATTAAATGAGTGTGATTATTGTATATGGAAGACCGTATATAAATCTTTATAAAATATATTAATTAAATACATTTTAATAAAGAAAAAAACGAAAACAATTTCAGAGTGATTATTATGTTGTTACGATAGCCCAGTGGTTGGAGGGCCGGTTGTCCTCCTAGAGGTCACCGGTTCGACTCCCGCTTGTGGCGAAAGGGGGCGGGACGTCCCAATGATAGATCGTATCCTACCGAGGCATGGTGCGGTCTTGAGGGCAACCCGGTTTTCACCCAGCTGTTACCCCAGCGGTTTTACCCGTGTGGGGGCAGTATGGTTTCCGGGCGAAGGTCAGCTTACGAGACGGCCGGGGCCCAATCGAACATCGCGCCGGAGGGCGGAGCTGACGGGGGATTGTCTTCGACAAGAACCCGGTGACACTGAGTCACGTACATAGAAAGTCACCCTTCAAAAAAAAAAAAAAAAAAATGTTGTTACGTGCTTAAGTAATAAGTAAAATCGTATTAAACTAAACCATTTTGTTGTATTTGTATCATAACTACGTCATTTTGAATTAAATATTTGGAACTACAATGTTATCATATCATCAACATCAAATTTCCCAAATTCCTTTCGATCACAATGTATCATTTATCGTTGATTTGAAAAGGTTATACTTTCTTACACATGATAAGAAACATTATAAAGTAAGCAAAATTACATGATTTTAGCCTTTTTCCCTGTTTAAATTGCACACCTAAACTTAAGTGCGTTCATAATAAAGAGACTTTTTACATGTGTCCAAATTTCTCTTAATATAGCGTCATTGTTCCCTAGCATATCAAAAAGTTAATTAAGATCTTATATTGCATTATGTGCAAGAATCTTAATCTAATTTCAGAACTTAAATGTGTCTAAGTGCAATGTATCTAGAATTTTAGATTCTGTAGCTCCATTAATATATATATATAGAGAGAGAGAGAAAGAGAAAGTGTATCGTATAATATGCCTCAACGTACGAAGTGTATGTCTTAACGTACGAGGCGTAAACAATGTCAAATTCGCACGTTATAACAAAAAGTCGCATGTTATAAAAACAGAAGATCGCATGTTAAAAAAAATGAAAATTGCATGTTTATAAAAAAACATATATCGCATGTTATTAAAAAAAATTCGCATGATGTTAAAGAATACCAAAATCGCATGTTATAAACCAATTTTCGGATGTTGATTCTGAATCTCGTACGCTTCGTACGTTAAGGCATTTTGTACAATAACCGACCTCTATATATAGATGTTAACACCTTGAGCTTCATTTCTAAATCATCTAATTATATGTTATGATTAGACTAAAAAGTGCTATTTAAAGTGTCATGTTTATATAGACTTTGAAGCTTTGATTAACCCATCATTTAATAAGTGAGTTGTGATTTAACTAAACTTCAATTATTTCCTGATCATTGATTAATTATTTTTTTATTTAATAAAATGACACAAAAATCTATTAATTATAAAATGCTTAAATTAAAATTAAAAAAATTCAAACCAAATTTCATTAAAAAAAAAAACTACAATTGAAAAAAAAAAAATAAGAATCTACTAAAATTAATCTTTGCGATATTTGGCTTGGAATTCTTATTTCTGTGCTTCGAATATAGCTCGGTCCTCTGACGATAAACGTGTGATGTCTTTCTCGAGGAACTTAAATTTTTTTTCTATTTGTAATAGTTTCTTTTTTCCATTTATGCTTGTTTCTTTAACGAGAATAATTGAGAAATTGTATAGAAAATAATATATATAAGATATTTGTCAATTTAAACAAAATACACGACAAAATTAAATCATATATTAAAGAGTAAATTACAAAAATTGTCTTTTATTTATATAGCAAATTGCACTCTTTGTCCTTGTCTTCAGAAAGCACGTAAAATGTCCTTTATGAATAAATTTTGCATGTTTTTTACCTTTTAAGCTAACTGATGTTAACTTTTTAATTAACTTTAAGGTAAAATGACTATTTTGCCCAAAAAACATAATCTGAAATTTATTTATAAAGGATATTATAATATGTAATTTACTTTAAGTTCTTTTCTCTCTTTTTATTATGATCATTGTATGTGGAAGACCATATATAAACCTTTTAAATTAAACCAGCTTAGTATCATACCATGTTAGCGGATCTGTATTATAACCAAGACATTTTGATCAAGTATTTAGAACTAGTTTTGTTCCTTTACTCTCACATCAAAATTTCTTTAGGTTACAAATTACAATCTATCATGGACTTGAAAAAGGTTGTACTTTTCATTACGCTAGCAAAACCCATGATATAAGAGAAACAATTATAAATGAAAAACATTTTGAAGTGAGAGTAAAACAAAAATGATTAGCCTTGAGTATCTAACATCTAACTAAGGTAATATAGTTTTTTTTTTTTAATAATCTCAACTTTCACTAATTGGCCGATAACACTCTCAACTTTCGGTTTGTACCACAACACTCCCAACTTTCAACTTATTTTCCTCTAGCACTCCCAAACTAACTGAATGAATACTAACCCAGTTAGCTAACGTCAACTGCCACATCACTAATTATCACATTAGATGTCATGCCAACAAACAACCATGTCAGGTGCCACATTAGATGCTACGTCAGCAAAAAGTATCATATCAGTTGTCACGTCATCAAAAAGCCATGTCAGACACCACCTCAGCAGAAACTGAGTTAGGGTTCAGTTAGTCCCAGAGGAAAATAAGTTGAAAGTCGGGAATATTGTGGTACAAATCGAAAGTTGAGAGTGTCATCGACCAATTGGTGAAAGTTTAGGTTATTCAAATTCAATATCCCTTTAATATAAAGTAAAGGGAATTACATGATTTAAACTTTTTCCAATCTGTTTATCCCTTTAATATAAAGTAAACAAAATTACATGATTTGAAAACTCTTTTTTTCTGTTTAAATAGCAGCACACCTAAACTTAAGTGCGTCCATAGTAAAGAGACTTTTATGTCGACAAGTTACATGTGTCCAAACTTCCTTTATATAGTGTGATCATTGTTACCACACGACATATCGAAAGTTAATTAAACACGTCGTAGAGGAAAAGAAACATGTGGCGGCAAATGCATCTACTAAAAACCTTTGTCGTACGCCTTATATTGTATCATGTACACGAATCGTAAGCTACCTTCGGAACTTAATGTGTGGGATGCAAACAATTACCAAGTGCAATGTATTTAGAATTGTAGATTCTCGAGTTCTATTAGAAAAGAACCATAGAAGTAAAGAAGTAAACAAGTAAACAGTAAACGAGTTGAGATTGTAGATTCTCAAGTTCTATTAGAAAAGAACTATAGATGAAACAAGTCGAGACACACAGAAAATAATTAAATATTTAATAAATAATAAACGACCCAGACCCGAGTAAAGCTTAAAGATTATACACACATTAATGGGCTAATCTCGAGCTTGACATTGAGTTCAAAACAATACAAGCTTAAGCGCAACTCGTTTACAACCCGAAAAAATTATATTCATGTTACATATTTTTAGTTTTTTTTTTCCTGAAGGCAAACACCCTGCAATCCCACACCTATGTCCACCACGAGACTCAAACCGTCAACTATATACGATCATTATCAAACACATTGATACAACAAAGCTGCAAGCCCTTTGGTGTTGTACATACTTTTAGTTGATTTGCTTCTTGTGTACGTTGAAAAAACACACAACAGTTGAGTCGAGTGTTGAACCTACTTATAACGACTGACGACATAGACTATAATGTAGAGACACAGATTTTATAGCTGAGAAATAAGTATAAGTATTTTATTTGTATAACAAATAATAAAAAAAACAATTTCATTATTCACACCGAAAGAAACATATTAATTAGATAAAATTGGAATAACCATCATCACCAAGATTACAAACTGATAACGGTATTAAAATTCTTCGCTTTCTTATGGTTTAACCTAAAACCATCGCCGACAGAGGCATAGGGCAATTAAAATGAGTATATAAAACATTGTCTCTCTAGCTACCCTTTAGATATACTGTATTTGTGAAATTTCTACTAGTTTTTTTATACAAGTTTGAAGAGGTGTATATGAAGTTGTTGCGGTTATATATAGAGAAATCTCATGTGTGGAAACACGAGGTTAGATCGAATAAGAAATGTAGTTTTTAGGGAAAGATTAGGAGTGGCTAGTATATCGGATAAGATTAAGGAGGGGAGATTGAGATGGTTTGGGCATGTGAAGCGGAGGGAAACGACGGCACCAGTTAGAGTAGTGGAAAATCTCACTGTGGAGGGGAAGAGAGGAAGAGGTAGACCCAGACTGACCTGGGATGAGCAAATTAGGCATGATTTATTAGAGTTGCACATTTCTGAGGACATGGCCCAAGATAGGACTTCGTGGAGGCGTAGAATTAGGGTTAAAGATTTCTAGAAGATTTTGCAGTAGGGTCTTAGGTATATTTAGGGACGTAGATCTTTCTTATCTTTTAAGTGACTTTACAGGTGATTGCCTTCTTGTGTTTATACCCATATGATTTGGTATGCTATCATACATGTTTTACACTATATTGTGTCACTCTCTGATCACTTTCTTGGTATGTTGGTATGTTGTGTGTTGGTATACTCTCTGACTTCTTATTTATATATATTTTTTTTACTTGGTGCGTGGGTATGTTGATGATTTTAGAGCCGGGGGTCTCTCTGGAAGCAGTCTCTCCATCCTTAGGGATGGAGGCAAGGTCTGTCTACATCCCACCCTCCCCAGACCCTATAAGTAGCTTTGCTATTTGTGGGATATACTGGGTATAGTTGTTGTGGTTGTTGTTGTCAAGTACAAAACCAAATTTTAACATAAAACGGCGACTACAGATACAATATATAATTGCATAAACAATATAACCTTGTAACTTTGTGAACATAAGCTGTGTATATGGGTAAAAAGGGACCTTCTCTCTATACATAATCTATCTTAGATCAGATGGCAATGCGTGTTTTAATATAACACAAAATGTATATTGTACATTCGTACCTGATCCCGCCAAATGCTGATACTCATTACCCTTCTTCGTAAGCGAAAATATCAGCTTTCAGATAAGATCTGCGACGATAAATAAAAGACGGGCTCAAAAATTAATAATATAATGTTTTGAATAAACGACTTAGAAGCTTTATTATTAAAAAAACAGTTCAGTCAACTTTCAAGTTTTGATCCATTTCCTAAAGGTTTATTTGTTATTACAGGTTAAGGGCTGCAAACGAACCGAACAAACATGAACAAAACCTTGTTCATGTTCGTTTGTTAAGGAATATATGTGTTCATTAACTGTTCATGAACGCTTACCGAATGAGATTTTATGTTCATGTTCGTTTGTTAAGGAAATGAAAGAGTTCATGTTTGTTTGTTAATTTTAGGCAAAGAACGCAAATGAACGTTCATGAACACAAACTAATGTTCATGAACACAAACTCAAATGGAAACAAACGAACATAAACATGCGTTCATGAACAGAATATATAGTAAACTTATATTTATTATATATTTTATTTGCCATAATTTTGAAGTAATGAAATAAATATACAAACTAAAAACACTAATAAACGATATATTTTATTTGCCAGATTTTTGAAGTAATGAAATAAAATATAAAAAATAAACACACTAATAAACTATAGAGCATAAACGAACACGTTACCGAACGTTCACGAACATAAATGAACGAATGTGGCCTCTGTTCATGTTCGTTCACTTAACTAAACGAACGGAATTTCTTGTTCATGTTTTGTTCATTTATTAAACGAACGAACACAAACGAACTTCCCGCCAAACGGTTCCAGGACTGTTTGCTAAACGCTCGGTTCATTTGCAGCCCTACCAATTATACATAAAACATAACCCAAGCCAACCCATTCATAAGTAAATGGGGCCAAAATTATACCTGGTTTAATATTTTCTAATGTATGTAATTGGCTAAAGAGCCCCCATCAAATCTGTCAAAATTACGGTTATGCCCTTGTGCAGCTTTCTTCTTTCGAGTACTCAATAACGACTCACTCAATAACGACTCAAAACTTCCCCCTAAACACCTGTTGGACGATGATTGGTGACTACTGCGGAAAGGCGACCATGGATTATGAAATGGCCCTTCTGAGCTCCACCAATTAGGAGTTGAAAATTCGGAACCCGTACAACATGAATCAGTGCTTGAAACTCTCCCGGTTGATAAGGCCAAATCGTATGACATTTCATCCAATGCCTTCTCTAGACCATTTACTCGTGACTCCAAAGAGTTCATTCCACTACGTGAACTTCCAATAGATTTCTGAAAATAAATATATAGAGGAACGCTCGATACCAAAACAAGCTTAAGTAGAATTGTGTGTGTGTGTTTGTATATATATAAAGGGGTGGTTCAAATGAAAATCACTAAATTTGAGAACCGGTAAATATTTACGAAACACTTTATTCACCGGTGAATACATTGTTTGTTGAATAAACAATACTTATAGTATATCACTAGTGAATACACTCGTAGTAGAATCATTACAATATTATCGGTGAGTAAAATGGCTCATGGAGTCATGGTGGTTCTTAAATATTAAGTGGTTTTCATTTGAACTCACCAATCAATTTTTAAGTGGAGAACTGCATAAGCACTTGTACACCGTCACATGTCATGGTAGAGAAAGAAAGGTAGTTACGCGGTTACAAATAACCGCCTTATATATCACGTATAAAGCAATAGGTACCAATGAGTATACAATTCCCTACTTAAAACCAATTATGTATTGAACGGTCATCTCTTTGTCTATGCCTCTCTCTCTCTCAATATATATATATACTAGTTTACAAACCCGTGTATTACACTGTCGACCCATATTAAATAACGCACGTATAATCTAACTTGGCCCAAAGTTAGATTTTTCGGCTTTGACAGCTCGTTTCAAACCGTGACACCAGTTTTTCAAACCGTAAACCGAACATAAAACGATTACAAGGTAAGAGTTTATAAATAATATAAATTTAATCTATTTGTAAAATAAACTTCAAATTAAGCTTTTTTTGATAAAATATAAACGAAATAATCAAACTAAGAATCAATTTAAAATAAAAAGTTAATAGATAGGAAATCAGTTAAAAATAAAAATATAATATTCTAAAGTTAATCCCATAGCTAGTTCAAAATAAAAATATGAGTAAATTACTTTTTGAGTCCCCCGTGTTTTAGTGGTTTTAACCACTTGAGTCCAAAATCAAAAAGTTTAACGCCCCGAGTCCCTAACCACTCATTTTATAACATTTTGAATCCAACTTTTTAATACTTGTACTTTTGATTTTGGACTCAAGTGGTTAAAACCATTAAAACACAGGGACTCAGTACGTTATAAAATGAACGGTTAAGTACTCAGGGTGTTATACTTTTTGATTTTGGACTCAAATGGTTAAAACCACTAAAACACAAGGACTCAAAAAGTAATTTACTCTAAAAATATTAGTTGTTTATAAAAATATTTATATTATAATAATTATTGAGAGAGTAAGAGGTGTTGTCACGTGGCATTAATTGAAATTGTTTATTAGAATTTAGATTTAGATTAGATATGTGTGTGTGTGTGTTAAAGAAGAAACAAAATACCTCATGACAAAACAAGCATACAAAATACCTGCAAAAGCTTCATGAGATTCGACTGTTGGTTTTCAATCTGAACAAGCTGTTTTTGGATCCGAGATAGATCCTCAACCTCATCCTGATTGCCATAAACATATTCAATTGGATTCTCGTCTATATCAAATTCACAGTCATCAATAGATGGAGCTACACGAGAACCAAATCTTGATTTATTAGAAGGTAGTCTTTTTTCCGTTTCTAAGATGATGCTTTTATCAGTATCCACTGTATCAGATGCAGCTATGGGTACGGAAATATTGACTTTTATATCAGTTTCTTGATCAAGATCCATCTTTCTAGCAACTGAAGCACTATGTTTCCTGTAATTTGTCTTCGGAGGGCTTCTACTTTGTGTTTTAGTTGGAGATGAACGTTGAATAAGAGAATGCTTGCTAACGGGAAGTGTTTCCTCTGGTGAAGTTTCCAAAACCGTAACTATAAATAGAAATAATTCAGGTTTTATCCAAATATGAAAGACATAAAAACGAACACACATATATTTTATTCATGTCCAATCACCAATGCATCAACCCTACCCCGAACACACATAAAAAAGTGTAACATGCACACGGAACCCATTTATGATTTATAGAGTAAAATACCATTTTCGTCCCTAAGGTTCGGCCAGTTTTGCAACTTTCGTCCAAAGGTTTGTTTTTCGCATCTGGATCCAAAAAGTTTGAAATCTTGCCATTTTATCCATCTCGTTAACTCCATCCATTTTTCTCCGTTAAATCAGGGGTATTTCCGTCTTTTTTGTTAACTTAAAGGGCAATTCGGTCTTTTTCACTTTATGTACGACAACACCTGACTTAACGGAGATAAATGGATGGAGTTAACGAGCTGGAGGAAAATGGCAAAGATTTCAAACCTTTTGGATCCAGATACGAAAAAACAAACCTTTGGACGGAAGTCGCAAAACTGGCCAAATCTCACGGCCAAAAATGGCATTTTACTCTGATTTATATAAAAGAGTTAAAATGGGTTGACGGGTTGTAAACGAATTGGCAGGTTGTTAATGGGTTATAATAGGCCATATACGGTTTGTTGGATTGTAGTCGGGTTGTAATATATTGATTAAGTGGGTCGTACATGGGGTAAACAGGTCAACCCAAGCACAACGTGTTTAATTAAACGGGTTGAACAAGTCAACCCATACACACATGTTTAGTAAATGGGTTAGACACGAAACTAAAAACCATATTATTTTCATGCCATGTTCCATATCACGTGAGAAATTGTCACTCCTACTCAAAACTCCAAATTATATAATAAAGAAATCAACGAAAACAAAATGTCTTCATGTTCTAACTTTGATTAATATTTTCCAAATCTAAAATCTGGGACATCTAGTTATTGAGCTTTATGAATAATCTTAGCTTAGATCACCTAAAATATTTGCCAGATAATCAATCGCCAAACATACTGCAATCACATAAGCAAAACATAAACAAGAACTAATTAATTGCTAATCAATCATCTAATCATTTTACCTGTAGTAGATGAACTGCCATTCAATTGAGGTGAAGCCAGAACCTCATCCAGATGCCCCGGAATCTCCTTCCACAACTCTAGTGTCTGATTCATCGATTCACGAACTATCTTCACCTGATTAAAGGCCCACATCGATTTAAACAGAAACACCAAAACACAAGATTAAACAAACTCGCTCAACTCTTTTTTATCATAAATCAAAGCACCCAAATTACAATAACCCTAACCATCTATTTATTATTTATACAAACCAAACATCTTAACCTAAGATACAACTCATAAACTATGATGCACTGGGACGGGTACGGGAACGGGGTACGGGGACGGGTACGGGAAACGGCAAAACTAAAAAATTCAAGAAGCGGGGACGGGACGGGTACGGGAATAAAAACATATAAAAAAATAAATATATATTAAAGATAATGTAACACAAAACCCCAAAATAGTTATATATTGATGTAAAGTTCAAAAATCTCATATCTTCCTAAATGATAATGTAACACATCTCAACCCCAAATGATCTTTTAGAATCAAAATTTTCTTTCAAGTTATATATATTTTTGGAAAACAATAAAAATATGAAAAAATAAACTCTATATCAAATAAATTAATAAGTATATAAAGTAACTAAATATCTAATGTAATCAAAAAGTTTAAAGTATAAAACAAAATAGAAACGGAGAAAAACTGTTAAATATTAAATAGTAAATAAGTTTGTGGTGTAAATTTTACCTAGTATTCTTTTTACTTATCCCCATAAATGCACACAAAACAAAGTGTACCACAAATAATATAATATTACTTTTTAAATCTTTTAAAAAATCATCGTCTTCTCTACGCAGAAGACTACCGGAAATCAGAGAGGAGCCCACCGGAAAGTCGGAAAAACCCAAAAAAATAAACGGAAACATGCCGGAAACGTTTCCTGCACGTCCCCAAACGCCGTCCCCTTCTGCATCACGTTTCCACGCCGTACCCTACATGCCGGGGACGTTTCCCGGCCGTCCCCGTGCCGTTTCCGTCCCCTAGCAGTCCCCGGGACGGGAGACGGCACCTCATAGGCGTTTCCGTGCTTCCGAGCTCATAAATATAAACTCCTCAAATAAATAACCCATCTAAAAAGACATTTATACCCCTGACCCCATTCGGTTAGGCTTGGGGTGTACTCTAACTTCATTGGTGTTAAAGATGACATAGCAAGTTAACATGTCTTTTAAACCAGTCCTTCCCCATGTTATGGGGTCCCTTAGTTAACGTGTTAACTTAGACAAAAAAAATAAGAAACTAATGCTATTTATTATCATCGTTTATATTTGCTAAGAAGTTTAATGAAATGGTATTATTATTATGATTATTATAATTATCATTTTTATTTTGTATTTAATTTAAATATTTTGTATTAAAATAATTAAAAATATTAAAATAATTAAGAAAATGGTGGGTGAGATAGAGTTAACAAGGTTAAACCATTTCCTTAGGAATTAGGATGAGGTGGAGTAAAAGGGGAAAAACGGGTGATGCGGTGCTTAAATGGAGTCAAGACAAGAAGGGTTAAGGATACCTCGTGACCTTATGTGAACTGAGCAATTAACGATTAATGACTAATGAAACAGTATGATTAATGAAACAGTAATGACTAATGAAACAGTATGATTATCCATCACTTGTGGTCTAGTGGTTGGAAAGACTTGGGTTCTCCTTGGAGACTCAACTTCAATCCCCACTAGTGCCATATTTGGTGGATAAAGGCAATGAACGCTAGTTCTCCCAGACCTTAGGTCAAGAGTTCGAGCCAGAGTCACCCCGGGTTTTGGTCCACCGTGCGTTACGCCAGAGAGATTCTCTCTTATGGCAGCGCAAACCCTGCCACTGGAAGCGGGTGGTATGGTATCCCGGGGATCGCCGTTAGCCAAACTCAGACGCCAGCGTGGGCCCTAAGACAACATAGTCTGGCCAGAGTGGGACTAGGGCTCTCTGTTTGGGAGTGTGTGAGATCTCTCTCAACTGTTAAAGATTCTCACCGCTAAAATGAAACAGTATGATTAATGATTAATGAAATAGTCATTAATGACTAATGAAACAGTATGATTAATAATTAATACCTTATCAAATCTCCTATTCTCTAATTAATGGCTAATGAAACAGTATGATTAATGATTAATACCTTATCAAATCTCCTATCCTCTAAAGAAGCAAGACATGAAGACCTAAACGCCGTTAAATTCTCCTTCTCCGTTACCGCCAACCGCCCCAGCGCCTCAACTGCCGCCTTCCTTGCCGCCCAATCACCACTACTCAAAAACTCAACCAAACAATTCACCAACAAACTCAACGAATTCCGGTTCAAACCGGTGCCACCAGCACCAGCAATACTCCCAATAACACACAACAAAGCCGGTTTCGCCTTAAAACCATCCGATTTCACCAACTTCAAAACCCTAGGCAACAGCTTCTGCAATTTATCCGGCTCAGGATCCGGCGCGGCTTCAATCGCCGCCGATAAACACAACGCCGAGCCGATCTGCGAGTTCTGATCCTGCTCCGTCATAACCGCTTCAACTAACGGCTTCGATAGGTTAGAAAACGATAATGACGTAATCTCCGACGCGATTGACGTCACGGCATCGACACAGGCGGAGCGTATGGCGGAGTCAGGGTCGCGTAACCGGCGGACGACGGCGGAGATCATTTTATACACGTGAGGTGAGAGAGCATCGCCGTGTGTTGTGGAGAGAAACCCTAGGATGCGGATGCATTGCCGGCGTACCGGAGATTTGTCGGAGGATGATGTGTTGGTGAGGTAGGTGAGGAATGGAGCGAAAGAGGTGTGGTTGAGAGTGAGAGCTATGGATTCGAGCTCTGAAGAAGCGACGGCGACGGTGTCACGGTCGGAGAGTTTGTTCAGGCAGGTGGTTACTCGGTGTTTGAGATCTTGTGGTGGTGGTGGTTGTGGTGGTAAGGAGACTCGTTTGGAAAGAGGCATTGGTTGAAATACTGTGGAATTTAACGGTGAATGTGGTGGTGGTTACGGTGGTTGTGTGGTCAGTGGTGGTGGTTACGGTGGTGGTGTGGTGGCGGTTGAGGGTGGGTTTGTTTACAGGAAGTAGGCGGATATTTATGGCTTATAAATGGAGAGATAACAGAAGATATTTCCAGAATTTTTTAGAAAAAATAAAATATATTTATTTTTATTTTTTTTAGAAATTAAAATAAGTTTTTTTAACACTTAATTAATCAAGAAAACAATGACGGGATTCTGAACGTATTATTTATTGGAGACATCTGTTTTTTGGGGTTTTCGTCTCTCTAATCTACTTGATAATGAATATCTATCTTTTTAATTAAAGATAGTTATTATATCGTTAACCAAATGAATTTAATATTAAGTTAATTATTAGTTTTTTTAAATAAACTTATATTTTCACTTAAATGTTTTGTCAAGTTTGAAATTATGTTGATTTGAATATTAAGAAATGAAAAATATTATGATAATAGTTTTTATGAGTGGTTTTTTTTTTAAAAAAATCAAATATATAATGTGATTGGTAAAGATACAATCTGTTTAATAATGAAAGAATTGATAATATTAAAAAAAGATCAAAGTTAAAACCCAGTTAAAAGAAATAATATTTTCAAAAAAATAACTTAACAAAATTTATAATTATCACGTCGATGTTCATTTTTTAAGTACATATTTTGATGAGTGTATATGTTAACAAATTACATTATATTTATTTAATTAGAATAATACATAGGTTTATTCAACTGTGCATTGTATATGTTTTTTTAAAACATAATTTTTTAGATATAACATTACATTTAGCAACCAGTGTAATATATGAGATTATAACCTACTTATAAATAAAAATGTTGAATTTATACATATTATTTTTCGAATATCAGATTTCCGGATTGTTAGATTGTAGAAGTTGGAAGCATGTTATTATCGGATGTGATGAGAATTCAATGTCAAATAATATATCCCTTTCTCCCTTTTTATATATCGGTAAGACATACGTTTATTATTTTGTTTTTAACACATTATAGTCTTAATTATTGAAGAAGTTTATAAACATTATGATCTTAATTATTGAAGAAGTTTATAGTGTTAATTATAGTCGTAAAAAATATAATATGGTTATGATGTATAAAGTTTTGTGTTAGTAACATTTGTTTTTGCTATGAATTTTTGATCTACAATGCATACTTGATATGTATAGTGGAGGCCCGTAGGTGCCTTAGCCCTAAGCAGTTAAAGCGGTAAAATAGCGGATAGCGGTCAAGGTCCGCTATACGATATATAGGTTATAGCGGTGGTATAGCGGTGATATAGCAGTAATTTTTATACCATGCATAATTTATGTATCTTTATATATATTATATACATAAACCATTAATTTTATATTGTTTATATATAAATTCACAAGTATGAGGACTAATGTCACACCCCGATTTCCACGTGTCACCGGTGGGCCCGGTGGGGGAGTATCGTGACGTGGTTGGCAACATAGTAGTCAAACAACACAATAAACAATATGCACAGCGGAAGCAATTTAAAAATATGATACAACCGAATTTAATATTGTAATATCAAAGTCACAATATCTGGAAGTTTATCCACAGACGGATCAAAATTAAAAATGAAATTTATAGTTCAACAGACTTCAGACATCTTAAGCTTGCGAGACTTCTAATGATGCTAAGGAGAAATCCCAGTCAATTTCGCTTAGTACCTGCATTTAATCTTTTTGGGAAAATACGTCAGTTTACACTGGTAAATACATTCAACTGACTCATTTTGGAGAATGATTGAAAATCGGTTTGGATGCACATGGCATAAACATTTTATTTAACTTGGGAGAATTATTTAATATTATAATCTTGTGAACGAATTACATGTTCCTTGTGCGTTCAGTAGCCCGGATCTTGTCCGGGTTAAAGATCAATAGACACACCACAATATACTTTTGTGCACTGACGGGTGTACGCCTACACCCCGTACTTAAGTCGTGGCCATTTCGTAAAATGATGCCAAGGATATCCGGGACATGGTCATTAACCCCCCAAAGGCTTTAAGCAACAAGACTGTTTAAACGAGCCGATCAAATTTATTCAATTACCCACTCAACGGTGGAGGATTCGATGCCCGATCAAGCGGTATTCTATATACCGTAACCCAAGCCCGTATAGGGAAAATAAGTTAAAAGTATTTACCTGAGCAAAGTATAATTCACAATTAGCAAAATGCACGTAGCTTTTACTGGTCCTCCTAATCTGGAACGAAGGTTTTATAATAACCTATTAGAATCCTAACGGGTATTTAATTAAGCTTAATCTTAGACCGGCTAGTTTCAAAGATACGGTTCGTACGCACGATTAAGCGAAGACCGGATAGAATGTGATTTAGACCCGACAAGTTTGAAGACTTGTTTAATATGGGTTTATTATTCACATTCTGGATTTTGAGATAAAACCGTTAAGGTTTGACCCGTTTCGGCTAATTTATGTAAACTTGTTACATAAACCGAACCGTACGCGTAATAAGCGTGACGGGTATTTATGAGAGCTATATACAGGTTTCCTAAGTTAATTATGCCTCAAATATGTTGTGACATCAGTAAGATGTCTTTCATTATGCCCGAAACGTGTTTAGACACAAACTAGGCACCGTAGGGGTAGTTTGGTCATTTAAAAGTTTATAAAAGAGTTTAAGTAACAACCTGAGTTACAGGTCTGATGTAATCAGCAAATATACTCAATTTGCTAAGTTATATCAGTAGGTTAAAGCATGTATGTGAAATTTATCATTTTTAACCAAACTATGCCCCGTAGGGGTACTTTGGTAATTTCACATAAGCCGAAAAGCTCAAAACTGAAGTCTGAGTTTATCAACCTTTGCTTACTGTTAAAATATTATAATTTGCCTCATATATCAGTAGGTATCAACCCGGGTATGTCCAATATAATTTTAATACATACTTTGCGTTAAAAACGCTTAATAAGGCGATTAAAGGTCATTTCCGGGTTCGATACTTAAATCTGATATTTTTATATTTCCAGAAGGCTTTAAATAATTTATTTATCATATGTGATCAGTAGCAAAAGGTTTGGAGTCGTTTTGATATGTAAAACTCATTTTATGGCCCGTAAGGGCAAAACCGACAATTACCGGATTAAGCCTACGACTACTAGTTATGCTCAGCCTAAAATTTATTAAAAATATTTAAAAATCCAAAAATAATATATTGCATCAGTGGGTAAAATATTTGATATCAAAAAGCAGGCTTAACTAGGCTATACGCTAATTACGCCGTTTTATTAACATAAAGCTTTAATTTTGCGATATTGAGCATAACTCTAAATCTACAATTCAAACTGATGTCAAACTTTGCATACAAGTTTATATATCAGTAATTAAAGTTTCTACTCTTTTACATTTCCAAAAATCACGTTTTAAGGTAATAAGGGCATAACGGTCAACATATGAGCAATTAACGGAAACATGCATATTAATTGGATAACTAATGAACCAAGGTGTAACATTACAGAGGGTTATTCTAACATGTAACCTAGTCCAATTAAAGCTCTGAGGCATTTCTAAAACATGCCTTAACGGGTCAGAACTGAAAGTCAAAGTGAAAGTCAAACTATGTGACTTTCGGTTCCGAACCGGGTATTTACAGGAATTTGTCGGGTTGAACATGTTTAGACATGTTCTTACACTTATTACCAAGTTATAACAATGATCAAACAGGTTGTATATGATCTACATTGCTAATCATGCATAAATTGCAATTAAAACATTCTGTTGACTTTTTAAATACACGTTTGACCCGACATTAGACCTAGTTAGAGTGGGAATCAGGGGGAACCCTTTTGAGGGTTTATTACCCACATAATTACCAACTTATAACTACTTTTAATTCGAGATATGACTGAGCCATTGTTGACTAATCTCGAAGTCAAACCGTAATTACGACGGTTTGACTTTTAGCTAAATAACTAAGCTAAACTCAATAAAAGAAAGGATTAGCAACTTACTGAAGTCCTAAGCTTGGTTAGTGATCACTAGGAAGCAGACTTGAGCTCCAGGAATGATCAGATAGCTTGAATGAAGGTGTGAAGACTTGTTGCAAGTTCATGATCCTTTTATAGTGAAAATTTCACCACAAATCTTTGACACTTGGGGTCTACAACTCTCCATACCATTCCAACAAGTGTCCTAGATGTTTAGGGGTCGTTTAGGGGCCAAGGGAGATGTGAAAAATCGATTAGAGGTGCGCACAAAGGCAGTGGCAGACAACAGCCCAAAGAATTCGGAGCTGGGCACCCCTCGCGTCGCGCTAGGCCTAGTCTGATCAGAACTTTTGATTTTTGCGATTTGATCCTTGGCTCTTCAAAATTCGATTAGGCACTTGTTTCTTGCATTGTAAACTCTCATAATTGATCTATAAAGGCTTTAAAACATATACCCACTTTGCTAAGTCCCCGGTTAACTTTATTGTTACCCGAAAAGTCCTAACTTTCAACGTTTACGCTTTAACCTTTCGCACACGAATTTGATCATAACTTTCTCATACGACAACGAAACTTTACGAAATTTATATCGTGCATTCTAGTGAGCGTAATTAACAGTTACAAAGCTTCGGGTTTGTCAAAAGGTCACTCAGAGGTATAATTTAAACATGTTGACACATTTAGTCCCTGTAGTTTGAAATCTCTCACTTTTAGCTTCGTATGATCCATGATTTATTCGTTTGAAGGTATGAGCATCATGTAGGGTTAATGTACATTATATTTATTCACAGTTGACACTTAGAATACGTATATTCACATACTTTCCATGTTTGTCAACTTTAGTCCTTCTATAATATTCTTTCACACATTTTAAACATATGACACGTGTCAACACATTATAGGACGTGAATTTTCGAGGTGTTACATCCTCACCCCCTTAAAATAAATCTCGACCCGAGATTTACTGAAATAAATAAGGGTACTTTTCTTTCATCGTGGATTCAACCTCCCACGTGTATTCGGGACCTCTACGGGCATCCCATTTGACCTTTACAATAGGTACATGCTTCCTTCGAAGCTTCTTCACCTGTCGATCTTCAATCGACAAAGGTTTTTCCACAAATTTCAAGCTCTCGTCTATATGCACATCTGTATGCGGTATTACCAGTGATTCATCAGCGAAGCACTTTTTCAGATTGCAGATGTGGAACATATTGTGAATTCCACTGAGCTCTTCCGGTAAGTTTAACTTATAGGCAACTGACCCGACACGTTCGATAACCTCGAAAGGTCCTATGTATCTCGGGCTTAGCTTGCCTTTCTTACCAAGCATCACCCCCTTCCAGGGTGATACTTTAAGCAACACTTTATCACCTACTTCGAAGTGAAAAGCTTTACGCTTTGGATCAGCGTAACTCTTCTGCCTATCTCGGGCAGCTTTGAGGCGGTCACGAATCTGGACAATCTTGTCCGTCGTTTCAAAGACTATCTCTGGTCCTGACAATTGGACATCTCCAACTTCTGCCCAACAAACGGGCGATCTACACTTTCTACCGTATAATGCCTCGAAGGGCGCAGCCTTAATGCTGGTATGGTAGCTATTGTTGTAGGAGAATTCGACTAAGGGTAGGTGCTTATCCCAACTACCACCCAAATCGATCGCACATGCACGTAGCATGTCTTCCAACGTTTGAATAGTACGCTCACTCTGACCGTCAGTCTGAGGATGATAAGCCGTACTAAAATTCAAACGTGTGCCCAAAGATTGTTGGAAACTCTTCCAAAAATGCGACGTGTATCTAGTATCTCGATCAGAGATAATAGACACAGGTATGCCATGTAAGGCTACAATCTTATCAACGTATATCTGGGCTAACATGTCGGAGCTATAAGTCTCCTTGATGGGTAGGAAATGTGCTGACTTAGTCAGTCTGTCAACTATAACCCATATCGTATCATTTCCTTTCCTTGTCTTGGGTAACTTGGTAATAAAATCTATAGTTACCATTTCCCACTTCCACGTAGGAAGTTCAGGCTGTTGTAGCAAGCCTGACGGCTTCTGATGCTCGGCTTTGACTTGCGCACATGTCAAGCATTTAGCTACATGGGTGGCTACAGACTTTTTCAAGCCTATCCACCAATAATTTGCCTTTAGATCCTGGTACATCTTATCAGCTCCAGGATGAACGGAGTATTTGGAACTATGGGCTTCTTGGAGGATGACATCTCGAAGTCCTCCATAAATTGGAACCCATATTCGTCCATTTAATCGTAAAATTCCGTCCTTGCTAAGAGTTAACTGCTCCTCAGTTACTCCTAACTTTTCGTTAGGATAGTTAGCTTCCAACACAGCTTCCTTCTGTGCAACTAACAACCTTTCAATTAAATTATTCTTTATCTCCATGCGCTTGGCGTTGATTCGGATGGGTTTCACCCTCTCCTTTCGACTCAAGGCATCGGCGACTACATTCGCCTTGCCGGGATGGTATTTGATTTCACAATCATAATCATTTAAAGTTTCCATCCAACGGCGTTGCCTCATGTTTAATTCCTTCTGGTTAAACAGATGTTGGAGGCTCTTGTGATCAGAATAGATCACACACTTGATTCCATATAGGTAGTGCCTCCAAAGCTTCAGTGCGAATACAACGGCACCCAGCTCCAAGTCATGGGTGGTGTAATTCTTTTCATGCACTTTCAATTGTCGTGAAGCGTAGGCAATAACTTTGCCTTTCTGCATAAGCACACACCCCATGCCAGTGTGCGAAGCATCACAATAAACCACAAATTCTTCTATTCCATCTGGCAATGTCAGTACTGGGGCATTGCTCAGCTTTTGCTTCAGAATATCAAAGGATTCTTGCTGCTTAGGGCCCCAAACAAACTTAACCTTCTTCTTAGTTAGGGAGGTTAGGGGTGCAGCAATCCTTGAAAAATTTTCAATGAAACGCCGGTAATATCCTGCCAATCCCAGGAAGCTACGAATCTCTGTTGGCGTCTTTGGCTCTTGCCAGTTCATAACTGCTTCAACCTTAGCGGGATCCACTTGGATACCACGCTCACTGACCACATGTCCAAGAAATTGGACTTCTCGTAGCCAAAATTCACACTTAGAGAATTTGGCATAGAGTTTCTCCTGATGTAGGAGTTTGAGAATACAACGAAGGTGTTTCTCATGGTCAGCTTGATTCTTAGAATAAATGAGAATGTCGTCGATGAAAACGATGACAAATTTATCTAAGTACGGCTTGCAAACGCGATTCATGAGATCCATGAACGCGGCCGGTGCATTAGTGAGCCCAAAAGGCATCACTAGGAACTCGTAATGACCATAACGAGTCCTAAATGCTGTTTTGTGCACGTCTTCATCTCTGACCTTCAGTTGATGGTAGCCTGACCTCAAATCAATCTTCGAGAAATAACTTGCCCCTTGTAGTTGATCGAACAAATCGTCGATTCTGGGCAGAGGATACCTATTCTTTATCGTGACCTTATTAAGTTCACGATAGTCGATGCACAGACGTATCGATCCATCCTTCTTCTTCTTCTTCTTCACAAATAGGACTGGTGCTCCCCATGGAGACGAACTAGGTTTAATGAAACCCTTAGCTAGTAATTCGTCTAGCTGTGTCCTCAATTCTTTCATCTCCGTTGGAGCCAACCTATAGGGTGCTCTGGCAACTGGTGCTGCTCCGGGGATGATATCAATCCTGAATTCCACTTGCCTATCTGGTGGCAAACCAGGTAGTTCTTCCGGAAAAACTTCTGGGAATTCAGAGATGACAGGGATGTCTTCTATCTTCGGTTTGGGCTCGTCAATAATCACTTGTGCCATGTAGATGACACAACCCTTCTTTAAACACTTGTAAGCCTTGAGCATAGTCACTTGCTCAGGCAATCCATACTGGGTATCTCCCCGAATGGTAAGTGATTCACCAGACGGAGTCTTTATCACCACTTGCTTTCTGTTGCAGACAATTTGGGCCTTGTTATGAGATAACCAGTCCATACCCAGAACTATGTCAAAACCGGCCAACTTAAAGGGAAGCAGAGACAGAGGAAAAGAATGGTTCTTAATGGATATAACACACCCATCTAACACAGTTGAGATGGTTTCTAGTGTACCATCTGCTAATTCCACCTCATAATTCACGTTTAAGGTTTTGACAGGTAATTTCAGCAATTTGCAAAATTTATGATCTACAAACGACTTATCAGCGCCTGAATCGAAAAGGACTCTAGCAAAGACGTCATTTACAAGGAAAGTACCTGTAATAACATTGTCGTCTAGAATCGCTTCCTTTGCGGCCATTCTGAAGACTCTAGCATTAGTCTTCTTGGCCTCTTCAGGCTTCTTGGTGTATTTAGGGCAGTTGGTTTTAATGTGGCCCTTTTCATTGCAACGGTAGCACGTTGCGTCTTTAATCTTCTTGCAATCCAAGGTTTTATGATCCGTGGAATTGCATATACCACAAGCATAGGTTTTTGATTGAGTCTGTGAGTTCGACTCAAGTCTGCACTTTCCAAAGTGCTGCTTCTTGCAAATTTTGCATTTGGGCTTCTCACCAGAATTATGCCCATCTTTCCTTGACTCCGATCCTTTCTTGTGGTCACCGTTCCCACGGTGCTTCTTGTTCGATCTACGTGAACCATCATCTTCACGTTTTCTCTTCTCAGCCTCTTTGTTTCTCAGCGACCTTTGTCGGACCGCATCCAAAGTGAGTGACAAAGATATGTCAGCTACAGACCTGAAGGTAGCTGGCCGAGAAGCTTTTACGCTTGCCTTGATTTCCGGGGCTAAACCACCGATAAAACGAGCGATTCTTTTTGGCTCCGGGGTTACCAGATATGGAACCAACCGGGACATCGTGTTGAAGCTCGTTAGGTAAGCTTGACAGTCAAGGTTTGTCATCACCAGTGATAGAAAATCAGATTCTATCTTCTCCACCTCATGCTGAGGGCAGTAATTTTCCCTGATAAGGGCAACAAATTGATCCCACGACATGTTGTACAATGGGATTTTTCCGGTGGCTTGAATCAGAGATCTCCACCATGCTAAAGCTTCACCCTTAAAAGACTGCGACACAAACTTGACCACGTCTCTCTCAGCGCATCCGCTGATGTCTACAACCGTATCCATCTCATCCAGCCACGTCATACAGTCAATGGCTCCCTTCTCCCCAGTGAAATCCCGGGGTTTGCAGGAAACGAAATATTTATACGAGCAACCCTTGTCACGGGGTCCCTGATTTAGTATAATCTGCTGAGATGGAGCACTGTGGTTCGAGGAGCGTCGATCATCATCTTTCTTCGAGTCGTCCTTCTTGGACGGTGGCTTTGAAGGCTGCGTAGATAGGGTCCTACTACGAGTCCCACTATACTCTTCGTACTGCCTTTCCAAGGCCTGTGTAACTGCGCCGTCTATTATTGCCTTCAATTCAGCACCCGTTAAATTGATTCGGGCGTTCTGGTTATTCTCCACTGGATGACTATTACCCTCGTCCGAGTTAGCCATTTTAATTGAACTGTTGCAGAAAACAAGGACAATAGTTTATTTGGGAGTTTATTATGGAATTGTTCTTTATTGCAATTCATTAACCATGGTAACAGAGACCATATTTGGTTAATTTATTAATCATAATTATTTAGGATTTCTATTATAATTTATCCTAATTATAAAACATTAGCAGTTTTAATTGTGGCACAAAAGGCCTAGTCACGTGGACATTTTTAATTTAATCTATGATTTCAGAGAATCAAAACATTAAGGTATACTGGCACAATAGGCCTAGTCACAAGGACGTTTATAAATTATAAGCTATGATTTTCAGAGAATCAACGCATGAAGGTTTGAACCTAGTTCATTACCTTTATTTGACAGGGAGTCATAGCTACCACTGTCTTTTGGCTCATATAGAAATGAGCAAGGCCCGTAGGCATTGTACTACCAACGTATGGTAAAAATATGATCACCTTAATTGATGATCTTAACCCTTGATTCAGAGATCATTAAATTGGGTTAGGAATCTTCTAAAGAATCCTTATACATATAAAATGACGTGTGATTTTAACGAATCACGTCTGCCAGGAGTGTTAACATGTTTTCAGATGTTAACTTGGATTTGAATCTTTTGAACAGGTCTTACCATCTTGGCCTGGTCATAAAATGACCCGAAGGCTAGGTTTCACTCTTTAAGATTCTTAATTAATAATTACATAGGCAGATTATTTCAAAAGGAATGATTTTAAATTTATTTATTTCATTTATAATCTATATATGCACATAATGGCAAACATGAAATTTATAAAACAAACATTCCATTAATTCATTATAATATTACATGCTGCCCTAAACGGGTCTTTTCAACAAACAATTACCCACGCAGGGGTCAATCAACATACTTGTCCACGCAGGGACTTTAAACAAACATAATAGTCCACGCAGGGACCTTAAACAAACAAACTAGTCCACGCAGGGACTTTAAGCAAACATCATACCCTCGTAGGGGTTAACGGAAGATAGACCCACGCAGGGGTCAAAACAAACACACATACATACCCACGCAGGGGCTTAAACAAATACAGCAAAGTATGCCCACGCAGGGGCTCAACAACAATTGGAAGGATTCAATGATCCTTCTTGCTCTTCCCTTTGATCAAGCTTGCTAATCCTTGGAAGAAGCTCTGTCTCTCCCTACGGTCACGGTGGAAGCCCCGCTCTACTTCATCCAACCTTTGTAGGATTTCCTCCCTTTCTGGGGGAGAAAACCGTGGCGGCTGCGATTGCGTCCGAATAATAGGCCTAGGAGGTATCTGGTACCCCTGTGTTGGGTACCCTACTCCCCATGGGTCTCCATAGGGTCCTTGGGTGTTGTAGTTAGCCGCTACCATGTAAGGGCCGGCCTCCGCGTAACCATAGTTGTGGTGAGTCGGCGGTTCAAACGGGTTATACGTCATGGAACCCGTATATGCCGGAATTGGGTTGTCAAAACCCATTGGCGGTGGCTGTGGTACAGCTGGGTTGGAGGGTCCACCCATTTGTGGGTCCTCCTGTTGTGGCGGATAGTGGCTGCCACTGGATTGACGTGGGGAACTGAAATGGAAATCCCCTGCTCGTGAAGACATGCGCGCACCGGTTCTCCTTCGCCTTGGCGGTTGCGGAGGTGCCGGCTACACTGGCGGCGGTGGAGGCGGTGGCGTGACTGCCACGAATCTGGAATCCACAGACGGATCCTGTTGTTGCTGCGGCTGCTGCTGCTGAGGCGACGAATGGTGAGGAGGTGTATAGTACCACTCGTGCCGAGTGAACATAGCTTGGAAGCTATCTGGACCAACATAGGGTGATCCATGGAACGAAGATCCATCGGAGATCTCGATCGGGTGGTTTGGAGTGCCACTTGCAGGTTCGACGGGACCAGTATCCTCGTCCATGTCGTCCGCGTGATCGCCAGAGAAATGGTCGTCTGGCCCCAGTGGGTTAAAACCCACGGGTTCTTGTATGTAGCCTACCAGATTAAACCGGCCCCGAAAAGCAGGTGTGGGGTCCCCGAAAGAATGATGCGATAAAGATCGCTGTAATGGTATATATGAGGGTTGAGGGTTGTTGGGCTTGTATTCTGGTTGCGGCCCATAAGGGTTAGGAGGTGTTGAGCTGTGTGAGACCGACCGCCTAGCCGACTCAAAGAGGTTTCTCCGGTTTTGCCGGGGATCGTCACTCTCTGTCGTAGATGGAGCTCGAACATTCGAAGGCCCAGCTTCATTATCGTTGGGGGCGGTGACTGGCCCCTTGCCTCTTCCCCTTCTCCTGAAGAATCTTGGCGGCATTTTCAAATCCTATCATTATAATATGAGATAACAAAACAAAAATATATGCAATCAAAGGACAACACAAACAAAGTGGAATTTGTCCTATGTTATATGTCTAGACTCGAAAGTTTAGAAATGTGCAATTGTGTAACTGAGATTAAACACAAAAGGCTAGTGTTTAATTCACTCAGTGTTGGCTCTGATACCAACCTGTCACACCCCGATTTCCACGTGTCACCGGTGGGCCCGGTGGGGGAGTATCGTGACGTGGTTGGCAACATAGTAGTCAAACAACACAATAAACAATATGCACAGCGGAAGCAATTTAAAAATATGATACAACCGAATTTAATATTGTAATATCAAAGTCACAATATCCGGAAGTTTATCCACAGACGGATCAAAATTAAAAATGAAATTTATAGTTCAGCAGACTTCAGACATCTTAAGCTTGCGAGACTTCTAATGATGCTAAGGAGAAATCCCAGCCAATTTCGCTTAGTACCTGCATTTAATCTTTTTGGGAAAATACGTCAGTTTACACTGGTAAATACATTCAACTGACTCATTTTGGAGAATGATTGAAAATTGGTTTGGATGCACATGGCATAAACATTTTATTTAACTTGGGATAATTATTTAATATTATAATCTTGTGAACGAATTACATGTTCCTTGTGCGTTCAGTAGCCAGGATCTTGTCCGGGTTAAAGATCAATAGACACACCACAATATACTTTTGTGCAAGGATATCCGGGACATGGTCATTAACCCCCCAAAGGCTTTAAGTAACAAGACTGTTTAAACGAGCCGATCAAATTTATTCAATTACCCACTCAACGGTGGAGGATTTGATGCCCGATCAAGCGGTATTCTATATACCGTAACCCAAGCCCGTATAGGGAAAATAAGTTAAAAGTATTTACCTGAGCAAAGTATAATTCACAATTAGCAAAATGCACGTAGCTTTTACTGGTCCTCCTAATCTGGAACGAAGGTTTTATAATAACCTATTAGAATCCTAACGGGTATTTAATTAAGCTTAATCTTAGACCGGCTAGTTTCAAAGATACGGTTCGTACGCACGATTAAGCGAAGACCGGATAGAATGTGATTTAGACCCGACAAGTTTGAAGACTTGTTTAATATGGGTTTATTATTCACATTCTGGATTTTGAGATAAAACCGTTAAGGTTTGACCCGTTTCGGCTAATTTATGTAAACTTGTTACATAAACCGAACCGTACGCGTAATAAGCGTGACGGGTATTCATGAGAGCTATATACAGGTTTTCAAAGTTAATTATGCCTCAAATATGTTGTGACATCAGTAAGATGTCTTTCATTATGCCCGAAACGTGTTTAGACACAAACTAGGCCCCGTAGGGGTAGTTTGGTCATTTAAAAGTTTAAAAAAGAGTTTAAGTAACAACCTGAGTTACAGGTCTGATGTAATCAGCAAACATACTCAATTTGCTAAGTTATATCAGTAGGTTAAAGCATGTATGTGAAATTTATCATTTTTAACCAAACTATGCCCCGTAGGGGTACTTTGGTAATTTCACATAAGCCGAAAAGCTCAAAACTGAAGTCTGAGTTTATCAACCTTTGCTTATTGTTAAAATATTATAATTTGCCTCATATATCAGTAGGTATCAACCCGGGTATGTCCAATATAATTTTAATACATACTTTGCGTTAAAAACGCTTAATAAGGCGATTAAAGGCCATTTCCGGGTTCGATACTTAAATCTGATATTTTTATATTTCTAGAAGGCTTTAAATAATTTATTTATCATATGTGATCAGTAGCAAAAGGTTTGGAGTCGTTTTGATATGTAAAACTCATTTTATGACCCGTAAGGGCAAAACCGACAATTACCGGATTAAGCCTACGACTACTAGTTATGCTCAGCCTAAAATTTATTAAAAATATTTAAAAATCCAAAAATAATATATTGCATCAGAGGGTAAAATATTTGATATCAAAAAGCAGGCTTAACTAGGCTATACGCTAATTACGCCGTTTTATTAACATAAAGCTTTAATTTTGCGATATTGAGCATAACTCTAAATCTACAATTCAAACTGATGTCAAACTTTGCATACAAGTTTATATATCAGTAATTAAAGTTTCTACTCTTTTACATTTCCAAAAATCACGTTTTAAGGTAATAAGGGCATAACGGTCAACATATGAGCAATTAACGGAAACATGCATATTAATTGGATAACTAATGAACCAAGGTGTAACATTACAGAGGGTTATTCTAACATGTAACCTAGTCCAATTAGAGCTCTGAGGCATTTCTAAAACATGCCTTAACGGGTCAGAACTGAAAGTCAAAGTGAAAGTCAAACTATGTGACTTTCGGTTCCAAACCGGGTATTTACAGGAATTTGTCGGGTTGAACATGTTTAGACATGTTCTTACACTTATTACCAAGTTATAACAATGATCAAACAGGTTGTATATGATCTACATTGCTAATCATGCATAAATTGCAATTAAAACATTCTGTTGACTTTTTAAATACACGTTTGACCCGACATTAGACCTAGTTAGAGTGGGAATCAGGGGGAACCCTTTTGAGGGTTTATTACCCACATAATTACCAACTTATAACTACTTTTAATTCGAGATATGACTGAGCCATTGTTGACTAATCTCGAAGTCAAACCGTAATTACGACGGTTTGACTTTTAGCTAAATAACTAAGCTAAACTCAATAAAAGAAAGGATTAGCAACTTACTGAAGTCCTAAGCTTGGTTAGTGATCACTAGGAAGCAGACTTGAGCTCCAGGAATGATCAGATAGCTTGAATGAAGGTGTGAAGACTTGTTGCAAGTTCATGATCCTTTTATAGTGAAAATTTCACCACAAATCTTTGACACTTGGGGTCTACAACTCTCCATACCATTCCAACAAGTGTCCTAGATGTTTAGGGGTCGTTTAGGGGCCAAGGGAGATGTGAAAAATCGATTAGAGGTGCGCACAAAGGCAGTGGCAGACAACAGCCCAAAGAATTCGGAGCTGGGCACCCCTCGCGTCGCGCTAGGCCTAGTCTGATCAGAACTTTTGATTTTTGCGATTTGATCCTTGGCTCTTCAAAATTCGATTAGGCACTTGTTTCTTGCATTGTAAACTCTCATAATTGATCTATAAAGGCTTTAAAACATATACCCACTTTGCTAAGTCCCCGGTTAACTTTATTGTTACCCGAAAAGTCCTAACTTTCAACGTTTACGCTTTAACCTTTCGCACACGAATTTGATCATAACTTTCTCATACGACAACGAAACTTTACGAAATTTATATCGTGCATTCTAGTGAGCGTACTTAACAGTTACAAAGCTTCGGGTTTGTCAAAAGGTCACTCAGAGGTATAATTTAAACATGTTGACACATTTAGTTAGTCCCTGTAGTTTTAAATCTCTCACTTTTAGCTTCGTATGATCCATGATTTATTCGTTTGAATGTATGAGCATCATGTTGGGTTAATGTACATTATATTTATTCACAGTTGACACTTAGAATACGTATATTCACATACTTTCCATGTTTGTCAACTTTAGTCCTTCTATAATATTCTTTCACACGTTTTAAACATATGACACGTGTCAACACATTATAGGACGTGAATTTTCGAGGTGTTACAACTAAATATAAACTAATGAAGATGGAGGGGGGTTATATGTTAAAATACCCAAACTTAAATAACCATAATTATCCCCACTTTCATCATACGCCGTTTTCTTTCCCGCTCCCCTTCTCTTCTCCATCAGGCGTACCCAGTTATCTCTACAATGGTTCAAAATCATGGAGCAACAACTGATTTTTGTTCAAATTAAGGTAACAATTCGTTTCACTTAACCGATTTGGTCAATTTTTTACTAATATCTGATCCAGTTTTGACCGATTTGGTCCGATTATAGGCGACTTTTGACCGATTTTTTCAAACTTTGACCTAATTTGACTATGACCGCTATACCGGTTTCCAAATAGCGGGCTATAGCGCCGCTAATAGCGGAACCGCTATGAGCCACCGCTATTTGGACCGCTACAACCCCAGACGTCCGCTAACCGCTATAGCACCGCTATAGCGCCGCTTATTAACTGCTTAGCCTTAGCCCTTGCCGATTTTTCGCGCATAGCGTTATTTTTACCGAAAATTTCTGAAAATTTATTTTTTAATGTAAAATATTAGATTTTTAAGTGACTGGCCCCCACCGATTTGGATTTTTAGAGTCCGGCCCCCAACGAGTTTTCGTTCCCGCTAGAAGACATAAAAGTTTGGGGTTTGAAGGCGGATGCTATACCAAAGGCAAATTTTGGATCCATACCTTTTCTTTATGATATATACTAGCTTAGAACCCCGTGTGTTACACGGGTTGAATAAACGTAATTTTATATATTAAATAATAAAAACTTTTATATCTTAAATAAACCCGTATATTGCACGAGTTAATTAAAAAAAAGTATTAAACAATTTGAATAACAATAGATCTTAGTTATCGTTAAAACATAAGGATAAAGATTAGTGATATTCATATATTAATTATAAAAATAATTAAAATAAAATATCAGTATAATTTTGAGGTTAAAGGAGATAATGTCATGTATCATTAATTGGAATCGTTTATTAGAATTTTGATTTAGTTATATTTGTTATTGTATTAAATAAAAGTTATTATATTCATATAAAACCATAGGTTCTAGCTCAAGCTCGATATAAGAAGCCAGGCTCTACATCGTTTACTAAATAAGCTCTCGTTTATGCTCTAGCTCAAGTACTTAAGTTCAACTTGATTCGAGCTTTTAGTTAGCCGGTCTCGAGTAGCTTACAAATGGTTCAGCTCATTTCCAAACTTAGTTTCGGTCGATATGTTTGACCCGTTTAATTAAACATGAAGACCTATCAACACGTTTAAAGTTCAAATAAAATAATATATTTTATTAGTGTCTATACATTTAACCATTTTTATTACAAAACATCTATATGTAATGACATTTTTAACTTGGTACATAACAATTTTAAATATGTTTTGGATTAAAGTTTAGGTGTTTCGAAACAAATAAAATCAATAACAAGTCTTATTCAAATCTATAATTCAACCTAACTAATAATCATAATCATGGTTATCCCTATTTATAGGTGGATAACTATGTGAAAAATGATGCCACGATATTAGGGATGATAATTATGTGAAAAATGATCTAATTTGGTTTTTTTCTTCTAAATATCGTAGTCATCACAATGATCTATTTTTTTTTCTTCTAAATATCGTAGTCATCACAATAACATTTGTGGTCAACTAACATTCTAGAAATCCCGTATTTGATATAAATAATAATTATTTATAATTCGGTAGAAGAGATAACTAAATAATATTTCGGAGATTATCGATAATTAATTATTAGAATATATTAAACTAAATGATAATTATCCATAGAGTACATGGCCTAATATGATGACAAGTGTCCCAAACATGGTTTCTTTTATTATATAGTATAGATATAGATATATGGAAGAAGCACTTTGTTCGCATATGATTTTTCGGCTAAAAACGAGATGACATAGGAAGGGTCAAAGTTAGGTTAAAACAAAAGTGATTACCCTTGTGACTTGTACATAAAGGAAGAACAACAAAAGCAAACACGGGAAGGACATAACAAAGATGGCAAGAAAACTCGATTCTTGACAACTAGCCAACCATATGTGACAACGTGAAAGATGTAAAAATAGTTGCTTCATATAGTAAGCAAGCATTATAAGATCTTTGCATACGTGCATACATCTTCATTTTCATATTAAATTTTATATTTATCTACTTAACTTTCACATTCGTGACACGCATTTTTCTTAGAAGTTGATAAACAAAGTTCTCATGTCATATTTCGTATTCAACTATTTAACTTTGTCATCAAAGTTATTCACCACGAGACACATTTCTCTCATGAGTTAATCATTAAAATTCTCACATCACATTTTGTATTCAATTAACTAGCTTTGGCGTGACCGCGTGAGAGTCATTTACCACGACACACATTACTCTCCGAAGTTTTTAATCGAAATTCTCTTGTTTCCATTTGAAGGGAATTCATACTTTCTGATCCAAAGATACTTGCTCGAGATGAAATTTTGGTATTGACAATATAATTCTTTGGGTCAATCATAATATTTTCTCTCGCATTCTTTATATATTTATATTCAATGTTTTAAAAACCGGTTTTTAAGTCATACCGGGTTGTGCTCTAAAATGGTTCAACCGGTTGAACCGGGTTACTAGTTAACCCTATAAATTCCATAAAATACAAATTCATATAAAAAACAATTCAATCTCAACTAGGATTTATGTAACTGATCATTGTTTTATCTAAAAACAACTATTTTTATTGTAAACTATTTAGCATTTTAAGAATATTTTTATTAGTTATAAACAATATTGCATTGTACGAGGTGAGTAACAATTTCAACAACAACGAAATATTGGAATAGAAGACACTAGGTTAATTACCGGAAATATGGAAGATCAATATCACCTTAATATTGTATTTTATTAAAATTAAGAAATCATATCTTAAGATAATACAAACCGGTTCAATGGTTTGAACCGGTAAAACCGGATTTACCGCCGGTACATAAGACATACCGTATTCGGGTTTTACCGGCCTTTATCGTATCGGACTCGTGTCTGATATCTGGTTTAACCGGTATTACCGGCCGGTTCATACCAGTATTTAAAACATTGTTTATATTTATAGGGTTATGTTCATTTGTGAACAATCTCTCTGATAGTGAATTGTGTGAACTAATCCTAGCCGTTGATTATTAATACATAAGTGTAAATTAATGGTCAGAATTTGATGATTAAAGTACACTAGTGTATTTTACGATTTGTGCCTTTTTTTTAACTATATTTTTTTTTGTAACAAAATTTTTGGTTTTTTTTTACCATTTTGCCACAAAAGTTAAACAAGTTTTGTTTTTTATTGGTTGTATTTTACGTTTTTTTATTAGGTTACCGTTCGGTTGCTACTTAGTACGATATTTGGTGGTCACATTTGCTCCCTCGGGTTTTTTTTACCCTCTCGACTTTCTAAATGTGTCGGTATAAATTCGACTCCATCTACTTTTTACATAACGTGAGTCACTTGGTGTTAAAAATTTTTGTGGTGTTGCATTACGTTTTTTTCTCGGTTTTGGCAATCGTTCAGTTGTTACTTAACACGGTTTTTACGCCTCTAACCACGCAACACTGGTAATACGGTTTTATGTCCCCGTCCGGCAATGACTTAAGACTAGTAGTAATAAATTATTGAGATTAAGCTTAATCATGTGAAAGAAGAAAAAGAAGTACATCTACCAAACATGGAAGGTCACACCTAATAATAGCCACGGGATCCAATTTTATAGGGAGGATAACCAAACCCTATCACTTGTAAGTTGTAAGTTGTAACATGAAAAATGTGATACATGTGATCATGAGGGTGCCTAATGTCAATCTTGTTGGTCTATTTTATCCCCAAATTAAGTAGGTGTCTAGTGTCTACTAATTTATATGGGAATATTATATCATCAGTATGGTGTGCTGACCTTTTTTTTATCGACAAATTTGGATTACTGATAAATTATTGGAGTATTGCTGACCTTTTTTTATCGACAAATTTGGATTACTGATAAATTATTGGAGTATTATAGTGTCATTGACAGAATCATTCAATCATATTAATAATCTCCATCAGACAATAATTTCTATACACCATATTAGGATAAAATTCAATAAATCTGAGAAAAACCCCTTGTTAGAGTCGAACCCAGAACCTAGTGGTCCTTAAGAGTTAAGACTTATCTCATCTCTCAAAATGTCACTAGGCTATACTACTTGTTATCCCGTTTCTATATTATATATAGAATTTTCCTCGTAAAAAAAATATATCAGTGATACTCATAACATTTATGTTTTGATAATGTAACCATATTTAAAGGACATTCTGTTTCTTTTTACATCAAGGTTCATGGTGAAACCAAAATTTGTTGGCATGTGATTATAATATGGTTATTTCTTTATCGTCTACAGCTAAGTAGACAGGCTTATAAATTAAAAAAAAAATATTATAATATTTACAGTATTATACAGAGACAGATTTACCCACACGCAGTGGCGAAGCTTGGATTTTTCGGGCGGGGGTGTGAAAACATATATACCCAAAAATTTCTATAGAACCGGGGGGGGGGGGGGGGGGGGGGTGAAAACGTATATACCCACAAATTTCTATACGAAAACTACATATATAACACTACTGAGCGAAAAATCCCGGGGGGCGGACGTCCCCCCCCCCCCCCCCCCCCCCCCCCCCCCCCCCCCCCCGCCCCCATTAAGCTTCGCCCCTGCCCACACGTAGCATCCATTTTAATATATAAATTTCAAATACTTATCATTTCTATCATTCATGAACCTTGTCAAATTTGTAATGAGTAATCATGTTTGTTTATTTTTAGGATGTTAGCCAAAAGAGAATATAAATTATGAGTGTTCCATATATGTTCTGTCAAGCATAATTTCCGTATTATGTGGGTGAAAACATTATCTTTGAATATCCAAATTCCAAACCTTAGACCATCCGTAGTGGAGTTTTTTAGCGTTTTTTCCCCAAAAAAAACGCCCCCAACGCCGGAAAAACCGTCCCCTGGGCGTTTTTTTCAATAAAATCCTCCAAGACGTGCTTTTATCAACGCCTTTCTTCAAATTGTTTGGCCAATGAGATCATTCCAAATCAAATATCATTAGTTTTAAATTAAAAAAAACAAGAAAATAATAATTGGGTAATCATTGGATTGGGTATTGTTAGACTAAAGGGTATGGAGATGATGGGTTCGGATGGGTTGAGCCGCCACGTAGGCGCCACGTAGGAGTGGCTTGGATGGGATGAACCTAGAGGGGTGGAGAGGGATGGAGGATGAGGCCCCACAACAATAAAAAAATATAAAATTTTAGAGAGAGATAGAGAGAGAGGAGAGACAAAGATAGAGAGAGAGAAGAAAGGAGGCTCGTCTGAATCGGCGTGGGGGAGACGAATGAGCTGGGCCGGGGCTAAGGGGGGCGGTGTGGGGGCTCGGCGCCGGACCTAGCCGGGGCTAGCCGACCCCCATACCCATTAGTCTTAGGCATTATACCACTACACCCATTTTAGGAAAACAAACCTCATAATGGCTCATTGTTGACTATACCGCCACATGGCGCAAAACGCTCAATGGTAGGGACATTATCTTTCACTCCCACTACACATGGTCTTAGAGCTTTTAAAAGATAAACAACTTTTTTTTTGTCTATATTAGGTTATAATTTATAAAGTTGGTGATTATCAAAGGATTTTCGTCACCCTTCAAAAAAAAAATCAAAGGATTTTCGTCATAGAGTGAGAGATCCATTTTACATATACTTTTTTTAACGACAAAACTTCTATATAAAAATAGAAACGGCCAGCAAGAAGCTGAAAAACCCAAAATTACATCACCAAGTCATGAATATTTTAAATATACTATAGTCCGCTTTCAAGTTTCGAATTTGAATAACCCAAAAACCGACTTGATGAACACACATATGTTCGGGGATATCTAGACTTTCTTGCAGGACAAATTTTCTATTGATATGGTTATCCAACGTTATCCTTTCCTTGTATTGTGAACTCTCAAATTACCATTTGTAGATTATTGAAACGAACATATCTAAGCTACTGTGACCCAGTTGAAACGTCATAAATTTATAATTCTACCATTGTGTGTAGGTCCATAGCACATATATCTTTAGAGAAAACACTAAGAGAATGAATAAATTGATGTATGAGGAGGTTGATGGTGAGAGATGATCAATTTGGTTACATTCCATGTGACATTTCTTGGATTATTCGGCAATCTTTTGGCCAAATTGAAGGTTGTGATGTTGTTTTCCATTTGATAAGGTCCCAACAAGTTCCATGTTACTTACAAATATTGGCCTTTTGTGCCTTTTTATATCATCAAACCATAAAATAGAACAATGGTGAATTCGATAATTTTAAAATTTTAATATCATCAAACCGTATTTGATTACTTGACCCGGTGGAATGAAAATTTTAATTACGGGTTAGAATAGAAAAAAAAAATACATTTCAAACATATATGGTCAATACTTTTGGTGTTAAACTATAAAAATTGATAACTTTAAAACTTTATTAATAAAAAAAGTTGTGAAAGAAATGGTCATTGTTTCCCCAACCCTCTCTACTATTTTCATTAAGTAAAAAAAGAGTTTAATACGAGAATTTAATCATTAGTTAAAACGAATGAAATAATTAGAAAATGACTTAAAGAGTTTTAGAACCGATGTCATTAAAAAACCTTGTTCTAATATGAACGAAAACTTCAATTAATACAACTCTCCTTATCAACGTGAGGCTAGTCTATTTGATATAACCATATGTTTTTTACAAAAGAGATTTCAGTTTAAAAAAAGGGTGCTACTTTCTACACCCCCCTATTTACTTTTTTCACCCCCTTCTCTCACATACTTACAGGTGGGGCCTGCGTGGGACCGACAGTTTTCCTCTCACAGGGGGTGTAATCAGGAGGAGGAGGGTGTGTGTATAGAATGGGCCTAAAAAAATTATTACGTTATATATATCTAGCTCTCACCAAGATCTTGATGTAATATCTAGTAGGGGTGTGTGGTTTTTTTTTTTTTTTTTTTTTGTAAAAATATATATCCAACTCAACTTTATAATATTAAATCTGCTTTTCTAAGTTTTAATCAACACAACACACAATCTTATAAGTTTTAAAAACTAATAAACTGAATTCTGACCAATCTTATAAGTTTTAGGGTGTAAGGAGTGTTAAACACTTTGGAATGGTAAACTAAAAAACTGACCAATCAGAGTGCGCCATGTCAATCAAGCAAAAGTGTTTAAACTCTGCTGAAAAGTGTTGGTAATGGTTTAAACACTTGCTGAAGTGGTAAACTTTAAAAAAAAAGGAAAAAATTGTGATTGGTTGAGATAGGAATGGACCCCACCCCACCACACACACACATACTCTTCCCCGCATCGGTAACCAAATACCAATCAACAAAGAATGCCGTGCGTCAAAGTTGTTGGTGGTGGTGTTACCGAGCGGCAATCACCTTTTGCCGATAAGGTTTGCCGCCCACTCCGCACAGCCTTAAAATAAGTGTGTGACTAGAATTCAGTTTATTGATTTTTGAGTTTACAATGATTAAATTAAAGCACAACTAAAACTCTAATACTGAGTTTACAATACAATATAACCAAATGATTAAATTTAAGCATAACTAAATCATCCGAGGTGAGTAATCTAATTTCTTGTTTAGGTTGGATTGAGTGGTAAGAGGAGAAGAGAAAGAGAAAAAAAGTTTGCAGATGTAGGATAAAGAGATGAGATAATCAAGCACTCTTTTTATAACACTCCGCAGACATTTGGTCCACCTCTTCTCGTGTAGACGTCTACAGATGTGGTCCGCAGACTGCAAACCTTTTGTATCTGAAAAAACAAACACCACCTATAACTTTTAATACCGTAAATTAATATACCATTCTTTAGTCCTTACGTAGAAGTCTCCCATCTACCCATTTCATTATCAAAAAAAAAAAAAAAAAAAGAGTAAACTGCCATTTTGGTCCCTGTGGTTTGGCCAGTTTGGCCATTTTAGTCCAAATCTCAAACTTTTTACATCTGGGTCCCTGTGGTTTGCATTTTGTTGCCATTTTAGTCCAAACTAGGATTGCGACCCGCCGCAATGCGGCAGGGAATCTTTAGTTATAACTAAGTCGATCTAGGACCCGCACGTTATGTTAAACTTGTCAAACGGGGAAAAAATAGACGATGCAAAAACGTTCACCCACACACGCACGTTGCGTCATGTTAACTCGCAAAATTAGAACGAAACGTAAAAACGTTAAACCAAAGACGCACGTTGCGATGTGTTAAGCCACAAAATTTAGAACCAAGCATAAAGCGAAAAATTTGTGGAAAATGAAAACTATAAAGGACCAAGTTGAAAGTAAAAAAAGTTATGAGGATAGATTGCAAAAGATAAAAAGTTTTGGGTTAGAACTAATAAAACAAATAGTTTTGGGTTAAAAGTAATTTATGAAATACTTTTGGGTGAAAAGTAAAAAAAATCAATTTTTTTTTTTAAAACCCCTAAAGCCAACGTTAATACAACCATATGCATAACTATTTTTTCTTTGAAAAACCCCAAAGCACACCCCGCGTTGCGACGGGACGTAAAACGATGTCAAATAGTACTAATGTCACACAACCGTCATCGACCACCAACACTGACTCGACCTAAGGTATGCATGTTGTGACGAACCTGTCAACCATGGGAAAATAGAGGTAAAAACGTTGAACCACACATCCACGTTGCGTCGTATTAACTCGAAAAAATTTAGAACTATACGTAAAACGAAAATTTGTGAAAGATGAAAAATATAAGTGACAAAAGTTGCGAAGTTAAATTGCAAATAATGAAAAGTTTTGGGTTAGAGTTAAAAAACAAATTATGTAAGGTTAAAATTGAAAAAGGTAAAAACATTGAGGTTAAAAGTAAAAAAATCAAGTTTTTTTTTTGAAAAACTCCCAAAGCTCAATGTACAACTGATAATGCACAAAAAACTTACAAACTTATATATGGAATAATTTCAAAAACCCCATTTTTTTGACTGTTGCAACCTCCTGTTTTGTCTTTTAGTTCAGGGGCATTTTGGGCATTTTGCTTTTCATTTAACATTTTCTATAAAACCCCTCTTTATTTATCTCTCTCTCAACTGACTCTCTCCCTTGTACTTTCTCTCTCTACAACCATCATCTTCTTCTACAATCATCATCATCATCATCATCATCAGGACACCAGTACCCACCAACACCATCGACCACCGACATCATCTCCATCACCATCACCTTTGACCTCCATAGGCCCTCCACCATTAGAATCCAACCCCTCACGTTCTTCGGTGGTTGCAAAACTCAGATTTGATGAAAGATCGAAGAGGCAACATTCTTATGTTAGTGGACAACGAAACAGATCTGGATTGTAACCTCGTTTTGTTTACCACCACCGCCGCCACATAACCACCGCTGTCCAGATTTGTTGTCGGAAACGATGTTGGTCATCTGCATATGAGAGAGAGAGAGAGAGAGATGGGGGGGTTGGGGCTGGTGGATGAGTGATCGGCGGTGGTTGGGGCCGGTGTATATTGACATTTTGGGGGTTTGTTAAAGAGAGGGGGTAGAGAGAAAGAGAGAGAGAGAAAAAAGAGAGATCGCCGGTGATTGTTTTGGCCGGTGGATGAGTGATCGGCGGTGGTTTGGGTGTCTCTGATAAACACCCTCAGCACATTCATTCTTTCCAGGTTTGTCTTTAATTGGTCTTTAATTGGTTTCAATCTCATGAGAATTGTTAGGGGAATGCACAAATCGTTTCAGCTGGGAGACGAATCTGGACGGCGGTGGTGATGTGGCTGTGTTTGTTCAGATAGGCAGTGGATCCTCATTTTTTTTTGTTTTTAGGGTTTCAATTTGGGAAATCATGACTCGTTTGTTGATTCTGTTCAGAAATTGAATCGGATTCAATTTACATTAGGTGTTGAATCCTTTTAGTTTCTGTGATTTTGAAGCACTTATGTAGTGAATCTATCAGTTGTTTGTTTGTTCTAGAGAGAGAAGAAACGTGGTGGCTGGCGATTCTTAAACAGGTTGACGGTTAGGGTTTGGAGGTGGATGATGCGGCGGTGGGTGAATGGGTGGTGATGGTGGAAACAGGTGGTTGTGGAAGGAGGTTATGGCAGTGGTGCTATAGAGAGAGAGAGAGAGTGGGAGGAGGTGGTGGTGCTATAGAGAGAGAGAGAGAGAGAAGAGAGAGAGAGCTGATTATTTTTAGGGATGATGATGATCAGTTTATAATAAAACATAAATGACCAAAATACCCCTGCACTAAAGGACAAAATAAGCAGCTTTCAACAGTCAAAATAGGGGGGTTTTGAAATTTGGACTAAAATGGCAACAAAATGCAAACCACAGGGACCCAGATGTAAAAAGTTTGAGATTTAGACTAAAATGGCAAAACTGGTCAAACCACAGGGACCAAAATGACAGTTTACAAAAACGATCATTTTCCATATCCTTTTTCGTAACAACCGCTAAAAGCAATCCATCATCACATATGTTTTAATTTAAAAGTAACACTAACAGAAACGCAAACACAAACAAGGCATTATCACTCTTAAGCCTTAAAAATAAATAAAGGGTCCTAATAAAGCCACACTCCAAAATCTTAATTTCACACCCTATATATGGGCCGATAATATGGCCCACATAGAATAATCTGACATGATAAATATTGGGCCGTATAATGTTACATGACTCATATAGATAGAGAAAATATTAGGTCGTATAACATTCTATACGGGTCGTATAACATTATATGGGTCGTATAACATTCTATACAGGTCGTATACTGTTATACGGCCAGTATACATGGACAGGGGCGGATGTATAGTGTATCAAGGGGTAGCCTCCGCTACCGCTTGGTCGGAAAATTTTTGACATTTTTAGTGTAAATTTTGGAAAAAATTGACGTTTTTTCGATTTCGTTACCGCTTATTTATAAAACGTTCCCGCTTGGTCGGAATCCTAGATCCGCCACTGTACATGGAGACAAAAAAAAAACATTTTCTGACATTTTTTTGCAACAATAAGTTATAGTGCTATACGACCCGTATAACTCTATACGAACTTTATAAAAGTAGGGGTATGAAAATAAGATTTTAGAGGTGTAATAATAATAAGAGATAAATAAATCACTAAATAAGAACACAACTCTATTTGAGACATCAATTATATCAAGATTCAAGACAAGCAAATGTCTTGATAACATGAAGAAAGCATGTGCAACACAACAAAATAGAAGTCTTGGAGAATAAAATGTCAAGATCTGAGTAGACATAGCATACTCAAAATTTTAAAAATATTTACTAAATCATTACTGGGAACCCAACTACAATTATCTCGAATTAGTCTCGTTTAATTTTATAAAGCTTAAGCTCGGCTTGATCTAATAATGAGGCTCATGTTGGGTTATATTGGTGGGCGAGATTATTATCTCGGGATGTCATGTGGGATGACATGATGGGGCATCGAGACGACTACTCCTCTAATAGGGTTACCTAAGAATGTTGTTCGTTGCATGATGGAATCGAATAACCAAATAGTAGTGGGCTAACCCACGAAGAATTGTGGTCGGATGTTATGACAACGGATTTCACTAGCGAGAGCAAGGAACAAACTCTAGGAAAAAAGTGGTTTTTACACGTTAAGATTGATCGTGTGAATGTCGAGCGTCCCTTTAGCCATGAAGCAAATGTAAAGCCAAAGGATTTTAGTTATCGGGTCTAGTACAATCATACATGAGGATGAGGGTGTTCCTATATGGGGTTGTGAATATGTGATACATGAGTTATTGGTCAGTCTAACTTATCTTTTGAAGCGTCCTAACGTTTTAAGGTGTATTAAGTGTCAAGAGCATATACTTTTTAGTCTTTTCATCAACACAGTGTTCATGAATTAGTCAAAGGCACGACACAACAAGTTGGCGAATTGTTTATCTTTTTTCACAAAATCAATGTAGTTTCCGAGTTGAACCGGAAGCCTTCGTTTTTCGGCTTCATCGAAATCATATGGATACTTTCCGGCTAACTTTAGTATATTTGGAATGTCAAACGCACTAAAATTATCACACGGACTCAAACAACTGATACAAAGAAGTAGTTCCGATGTTACCTCGTTAAAACGGTTCCCAAATTCTTGAATTTGCAAATCTAGAACCGCATTGAAGCAATCATACTCATAATAGTGCCGATTTGAGATGTTCGTTTTTCTTCTTGGCCATCTTGGGTTAATATATTCATCGTCTAAATTTTTCACCTCAAGTTCATACATGTCACAAAAAGAGTTAACCTTCTCCAAGAACTCATTAAATCCTTCCAACCTAAACTTTTCAAGTTGGTTTTTTGTGGAAGAAACCAATTTAACCGCATTCATCAAATCTTGTTCTTTTCTTTGTAGACATTGGGACAATGTGTGTGTGATGTTTAGAATATGCTCCATCAAGTGTATGTAAAATACAAAGTCGTATTTTTTCATATCCTCTAGAAGTCCGTCCGCTTGTCTACTACAAGGAAGAGTTTGACTCGTTTCTACTATACATCCAAGAACTTCCATAATGTTTGGATATAAAGTAATCAAACGCGAAAGCGTTTTATAGTGGGAATTCCAACGTGTATCTCCGGGTCTTGAAAGTGTCATTTCTTGATTCAACCCACTTTCGGTACAAAGCACGTCTTCCATTTTTTCCAGTTGTCTTCTTTGGCTTTCACGAAGCATGTCTTGTCGCTTAGAAGATGCACAAACGGCATTTGTTAAACATGTTATCGTTTTAAATACTCTCCAAATAGGTGTGTGTTTGTGTGCAACTGCCACAACAACTAATTGAAGTTGGTGTGCAAAACAATGAATATAGAAAGCCGAAACATTTTCCTTTAAAATAAGAGCTCTTAAGCCGTTAAACTCGCCCGACATGTTACTTGCCTCGTCGTAACCTTGGCCTCTAATCCTTTTCAAACTCAACCCATAACGTGCCAACATATCATCAATAGCCGATTTAAGTGTTAATGCGCTTGTCTCTTTGACATGAACAAGCCAAATAAAACGCTCCTTAACAATCCCAACTTTATCAACATAACGAACAAGCCCGATTGGGTTTATTTGGGTAATTGGGTTATGTTTTGTTAATTGATTTTGTTATTTGAGTTGGGTTTTACCATAAACTTATTCAATTGGGCTTGATGTTGGGTTATAGGAATACAAATTTTATTTAAAGAGATTTGTTTACATAATTGGGTCGGGTTTAAATCCGTGTTCACAATTTTTTTTATATAAATTTCTAACATTTTTTTTTCTAAGGGGTGCGGTCAGAATTTTCCAAGGGGTGCGGTCGGGATTTTTCGCGAAAAAGAACACTAAATTTTTTTTTTCAAGGGGTGCGGCCGCCCACCCACGGACATATGTAGGTCCGCCCCTGATTTGGTCCACCTCTTCTCGTGTAGACGTTTACAGATGTGGTCCGCAAACTGCAAACCTTTTGTATATGAAAAAACAAACACCACCTGTAACTTTTAATACCGTAAATTAATATACCATTCTTTAGTCCTTACGTAGAAGTCTCCCATCTACCCATTTCATTATCAAAAAAAAAAAAAAAAAAAAAAAAAAAAAAAAAAAAAAACGATCATTTTCCATATCCTTTTCCGTAACAACCGCTAAAAGCAATCCATCATCACATCTGTTTTAATTTAAAATGGCTCAACCTATTCACACACCATATCTGCCTATTTAGACACCCTTTGCCTCGTATATGCCTCATATAGGCCTATATGAGGCGTATAGGGTTACATCAAAGTCAGTGTCTGACTCATGTCACTTCTGGTTTGACTGCTTCAATATGCCTCGTATAGGCCTATACTGGGCGTATAGGGCCCCTCATATAGGTCTCATATATGACCCTTTGCCCCTTATATGTAGACCCTTTAAAATTAACACTAACAGAAACGCAGACACAAACAAGTCATTATCACTCTTAAGCCTTAAAAATAAATAAAGGGTCCTAATAAAGCCACACTCCAAAATCTTAATTTCACACCTTATATATGGGCCGATAATACGGCCCACATAGAATAATCTGACATGATAAATATTAGGCCGTATAATGTTACATGACTCATATAGATAGAGAAAATATTAGGTCGTATAACATTTTATACGGGTCGTATAACATTATATGGGTCGTATAACATTCTATACAGGTCGTATACTGTTATACGGCCTGTATACATGGAGACAAAAAAAAACATTTTCTGACATTTTTCTGCAACAATAAGTTATAGTGCTATACGGCCCGTATAACTCTATACGAACTGTATACAAGTAGAGGTATGAAAATAAGATTTTAGAGGTGTAATAATAATAAGAGATAAATAAATCACTAAATAAGAACACAACTCTATTTGAGACATCAATTATATCAAGATTCAAGACAAGCAAATGTCTTGATAACATGAAGAAAGCATGTGCAACACAACAAAATAGAAGTCTTGGAGAATAAAATGTCAAGATCTGAGTAGACATAGCATGCTCAAAATTTTAAAAATATTTACTAAATCATTACTGGGAACCCAACTACAATTATCTCGAATTAGTCTCGTTTAATTTTATAAAGCTTAAGCTCGGCTTGATCTAATAATGAGGCTCATGTTGGGTTATATTGGTGGGCGAGATTATTATCTCGGGGTGTCATGTGGGATGACATGATGGGGCATCGAGACGACTACTCCTCTAATAGGGTTACCAAGAGGGTAATGGACATGCTAAGTAAGAATGTTGGTCGTTGCATGATGGAATCGAATAACCAAATAGTAGTGGGCTAACCCACGAAGAATTGTGGTCGGATGTTATGACAACGGATTTCACTAGCGAGAGCAAGGAACAAACTCTAGGAAAAAAGTGGTTTTTACACGTTAAGATTGATCGTGTGAATGTCGAGCGTCCCTTTAGCCATGAAGCAAATGTAAAGCCAAAGGATTTTAGTTATCGGGTCTAGTACAATCATACATGAGGATGAGGGTGTTCCTATATGGGGTTGTGAATATGTGATACATGAGTTATTGGTCAGTCTAACTTATCTTTTGAAGCGTCCTAACGTTTTAAGGTGTATTAAGTGTCAAGAGCATATACTTTTTAGTCTTTTCATCAACACAGTGTTCATGAATTAGTCAAAGGCACGACACAACAAGTATATCTCGATTATATGGTAACCGGAATGCTGGTCCTAAGACTCACAAGGATCCACACAAGACCCATAACATTGGGCCCGTATGACAAAAGCTATTCGTGTGAGGATTTTAAAACAAAATATATTAATTTTTAATGTCATTTCTTTGTGACCACATTTTGTCTGTTTGAATAATGGATTTAATGGGTTACGAGTTGATACAATGGCGATGCTCATTAGTCATTAATTCTTCATTTATAATTTTATATGCATTTAAACTCGTTAATATATGACCATTATCTTTTTTCATCATAATTGTAAAATATCAAGAATGGGTAGCATCGTAGCTTATTGCCGGTTCGATGTAAATTTCATTTGGAGAGTAAAAAGAGGTAATCCAAAGAGAAAAAAAAAAGAAGAAATGATAATCAACATGAAATATGGTTAAAAACAATATAAAAATTAATAATCAACCATTTCAAATTTAAAAAATGCAAAATAAATAAAATAATATCTTTTAGAAATAAATATAAACAGGCCCGCTTTAAGGCTGAATGGCTGATGCGAAGAATAAATTGTATAAAATATGGTAGCCCAACAGCCCAGGCCCTTTATTGTGGGCCATTAGGTTGACTTCCTTTAAGAAAAACCTTGATAAATGATTCATTTATTTATTTAATTTATAAACTGTCAAGTAAATCTTTCAGTTTGAAAAAAAAAAAAAAACTACAACCTTTAAATATTTATAACTAGTGGTTGCCCCATCCGTGTTGCGGGGTGACGGCCAAATAATTCTCAATCAATTAAAAAATGCTACTATAATTTTGCTAGGAAAAAAACTAAAACGATGATAAGACCGTAATTTTCGGCTTAGGGCAAAACTGTAATTTTTCAGGACTAATGAACGAGTGTTAGGCAGCTCCTTGGCTCGGGAATAAATTAAATGGAGTTAACCAATTAAAACAAAAACCTTTTATAGTTTTGCTAAAAAAACTAAAACGATGGGAAAAAAGTAATTTTTAATTGAGGGCGAAATCATAATTTTAATTCAAGGATAAAACCGTAAATTAAATGGACCAATGGGGGAGTGTCAGGCAGCTGCCGGCATGACTGAAATTTTACACTGGGGGCAAACTTGTAATTTAACCAGAAAAACAAACAAAAACGATGGAGAAAATGTAAATTTAAGTTGAGGGCAAAATCGTAACGTAGTTGTGAGAAAAAAAACCTAATAACAAATCTGTAAATTTAAATGGAGCAAAATCGTAACTTTGATCCGAGGGCAAAATTGAAATTTTTAGCTGAGAGCAAAAGCGTAAATTTATTTTTATGTGGGGTTAAAAAGATAATTTTGAACTGATGGCAAAATCGTAATTTTAAGGGAAAAAAACTAATTGCAAAAGAGTAAATTTAACGGGCAAAATCGTAATTTTGAACCGAGGAAAAAATTTAAATTTTTAGCTCGGAGCAAAAACGTAAATTTATTTTTATGTGGGGGTAAAAACATAATTTTAAACAGATGGCAAATCGTAATATTAAAGCGGAATAAAAACGTAAATTTGTTGGGCCAATAGGGGAGTGCCAGGCAGCTGCCCGTTTCAGCCAATAATTGGCCAACACTTTTACCGCCATCTTGAGAATGTAGATATTGAAAATACTTAACTTTGAAAGTCCTTGTGATAAAACTGAACATAGTTGATATTTTTTTATCATCACAAACGAACATATACCGACCAAACAACATCGGTATTCAACCGGTCATGTATAGTTGATTTTTTATCTCCACAAACCGGACATATACCGACTAAATACACCAGTAACGATACTGTATTCGTTTTTATTGAATTCTCGACGTGGCGGTATAAAATTCACTTAACACAATGTAATATTCGTAATAAAGTATTTTTTTTGGTATCGTAAGCTATATCGAGTGTCTGTACGATACCGGTATCGTAACAGACCGATACTGATCATACAACATCGGTACCAGTACAGATATTCATTTTTATGGGTTTTCAATCGATTTAAAAAATGTGTCGACTGGCAACGTTTGCTATGGCAAGTGCCGGTATCGTACTGGTACTGTAATGAACCACACCGAAAATGACCAAAGGCCAGCAGCGAAGTGCGCAGGAATCCCACTAGTAAAATAATGAGAAACTTAATAAGTCACCGGCTATAGCCGGTTCCTGGTGTTGGACGTAATTCCCGTACTCAAGCATATGAGATGGGTTGGACCGAACTAAACCCAGTTATGGATTAGTGAGTTATTTGGTTAAGTTAATTAGAGATAAATTAAATGAGTTAGATTTAATTTATAATAGATTAGTTGGATAGAGTTATGATATATTAGAAAGTTTATTTGGGTAGGAATGTTATGAAATAATCTTAACCGTCTATTTATTAATCAAGTGCTAAGATTAAATGAGTGAAAATGAACAAAAAAGAGGCGTGTGAGTTTGTTTAGCGGTATTCTAATCAATCTAAGGAACTAGTTTTTCTCTCCTCCAATTCCCCCCATTTTTTAAATGTTAATAACTCTTTCATACGACATTATTTTTTATTAAAAATCACACCATAAAAACGAGCATTTTTTATATTTAAAACGAGTATACTATTGCTATACTTTTGAAAAAAATCAAAACCCAGATGCGTAAAACGCAATGGGCAAAAAACAAAAAAAATGTGTTTTTTTTTTGTAAAACGCAATGGACGAAAACACAAAAAATGTGGTTTTCTTAAAAAGCAATGAACTAAAAACACAAAAAATATGTTTTTATACAACGTAATGGACTAAAAACGAAAAATATATGGTTTTCTAAAATGCAATTGACTAAAAACATAAAAAATGTGTTTTTCTAAAAAACAATAGACTAAAAACACACAAAAAAATGTGTTTTTTCTAAATCGCAATGGAATAAGAGCATAAAAAATGTATTTTTTAAAACGAAGTTGACTAGAAACACAAAAAAATTGTTTTTTCTAAAACGTAATGGAAGAAAGCATAAAAATGTGTTTTTCTAAAACGAAATAAACTAAAAACACATTTTTTTCATTGTGTTATAAAACGAAGTTGACTAAAAACACAAAAAGTGTGTTTTTTTTTGTTATGTTATAAAACGTAATGAATTGTTATGATTTATAAAATACAAAACAAAAATCAACAAAAGTGTCACACCCTGATATTTCCACGTATTACCAGTGGGCCCGGTGGGGAGTATCGTGACGTATTTGATATCATCATAGTCAAACAACACAATATTTAAATGCACAGCGGAAGCAAAAGATAAATATATTACAATCCGATATAAAGTAATATCAAATATTACAACGGAATGTAAAATGGATCCACAGGCGGATCTAAAATAGAAGGATAACACTGTTCAACAGACTTTAACATCTAGAGCTTGCGAGACTTGATTATTGATGCCTGGTGTAGCCAGCCTATTACGTTTAGTACCTGCACTTAGCCTTTTTGGAAAATACATCAGTTTACACTGGTAAATACAATTAACTGACTCATTTTGAAAATGTTTAAGAAAATTGATTTGGATGCACATGGCACAAAACATTTTATAAGTTGGGATAATTATTTGTATATAATACTTGTAAAAGAATTACATGTTTCTTATGCGTTCAGTAGCCCGGTTGTTCGTGCCGGGTTAAAGATCAATAGACACACCACATTATTTATTTAGGCACTGACGGGTGTACGCCTACACCCCGTGCTTAGGTCGTGGCCATTTCGTAAAATGATGCCAAGGATATCCGGGACATGGTCTTTAACCCCCCAAAGGCTTTAAGCAAACAAAACATTTTCAAACGGGACATTTCAATGATTTAACCTTCACACAATTAAAGATTCAATGCCCGACCAAACGGTATTTTATATACCGTACCCCAAGCCCGTATAGGGAAAATAAGTTAAAAGTATTTACCTGAGCTAAATATAAATTCAATCCCAGCCGTATATCAATTCAGCAAGTACAGATAGCTTTTACTGGGCTCCTAAATCTGGAACGAAGGTTTTTAATAACCTATTAGAATCATAACGGGTCTTTAATTAAGTCTATACTTAGACCGGTTAGTTTTCAAAAGGTAGACACGGTTCAAACGCATGATAAAGCGAAGACAGGTTTAGAATGTGGTTTTGACCCGACAAGCTTGTATGCTTGTTTAATATGGGTAACTTGAACACATTCTGTATTTTGAGACATAAACGATATGGTTTGACCCGTTTCGGCTAATATACGCAAACTAGTTACATAAGCCGATCCGAACGCGAAAAGTGCGTAACGGGTAACCAATGAGTCATGTGCAATTTTCCTAAGTTAATATGCCTTAAATATGTTGTGACATCAGTAAGATATCTTCTATTATGCCCAAAACAGATTTAAACTCAAATTACGCCCCATAGGGGTATTTTGGTCATTTTAAAGGTAATAAAAGAGTTCAAATATAAATCTGAGTTTCGGGTCTGATGTAATCAGTAAAATACTTAATTTAATAAGTTATAACAGTAGGGTATCAAGTCTTATATTTATAAAATGGTTTTGATACATACTATGCGTTAAAAACGCTTAAAAGACGATTTTGAGCCATTTCCGGGTTTTCAAAGGAAAGCTGATATTTTTATTATTCCAGAAGGCTCAAAATATTTTATTATATCAGTGGGTAAAAAGTTTGGTATCAAAGATTGGGTTTAGATAGGCTATACGCTAAATACGCCGTTTAATTAATAAAAAGCGTTCTAATTACGCTATTGAGCATAACTCTTAATCTAGACCTCAAACTGATGTCAAACTTTAGGGACATGTTTATAATTCAGTAACAAAGATTATTGTCCTCTCACATTTCCAAAATTCTCGTTTTAAGGTCAAATGGGCATATTGGTCAACATTAGGCATTTAACGGAAACATCGGACAATCAACGAGTTAAGTAGTATAAACGCAGAGGGTTATACTATCATACAAGCTGGTCCTAACGGAGCTCTAAGGCATTTCTAAATCCATCTAAATCGGGTCAGAACTGAAGTCCAAACAAAAGTCAAAGTCTTGCGACTTTCGGTTCCGAACCGAGCCTAAACAGAAAATTGTCGGATCAAACAAGCTTAGACCAGTTCTTATACTTATTACCAAGTTATATGAGTGATAAAATAGGTTACACGTCTTCTACCTTGCTAATTATGTGTTAATTCGAAAATTATGTTCCTGTTGACTTTTTATAACTAACTTTGACCCGACAAATGACCTACTTAGAGTGAGAATCAGAGGGTGCCCTTTTAAGGGTTTATTGCCCACATAATTACCAACTCATAGGTACTTTCAATTTGTACTTTGACTGGAAAAATTAAGATTAATGACGAAGTCAAACCTTAATTACGACGGTTTGACTTTAAGCTAATAAACTAAGCAAAACTGAATTAAGGAAGGTTAAGGAAGCTTACCAAGGTCCTAATTACGACTAGAGATGCTTAGGAAAGGCTCTTGTGCTCCAGAAATCCTCAGGAGTTGAGTTTGAATGAATGATCAAAAATTGAAATAATGTGGGTCTTTATATAGTGATCTTGATTCATCAAGATCATGCCAAACAAAGTCTATGGATGATATGGGATCATTCCAAGTGTCCCTAGGCCCTTCTAAAACATTAAACAAGCCCCTAGAATCAAGAAATGGTGAATTGAGGCGGTGTAACCGGCTGGAACAGGCAGCTGTAAATGTTTTCTGCATCTGGGGGTGCCAGGCGGCCCGCGTAAGGCCTTGCCTGGGCTTACGCGCCCCGCGTGGGTGTTCAGAACTGGCCAAGCAAGTTTCGTTATTTGCACTTTTGGCCCCTGGTCCTTCCAAACTTGATTTTAACATGCTTTCTTGCACTTGTAACCCCCAAACTTGACTTTTAAGGACTCCAAGTCATAAACCAACTTTGTTAAGTCCCTGATTATTCATACGATCACCGAAAAGCCTTAAATTTCAATGTTGACGCTTTTAACCCATCGTATACGAATATTGTCATAACTTTCTCATACTTTAACGAAACCTTGTGAAATTTTTATCACTTATTCTTGTGAGTATAATTAATCATTACAAAGCTTCGGGTTTGCTAAAAGTTCACTCAGTGGTATACTTTAAACATGTTGACACATTTAACCCCTGTAGTTTGTAATATCTCACTTTCTTCCATAATTAGCTTTGTATGATCCATGATTTATTCGTTTAAGGTTATAAACATTATGTGGGGCTATTGTGAAGTATATTTAATTATTTATTCATTGCTGACACTTTGAACCCTTATATTCACATAGTTTCTTTGTTTGTCAACTTTAGTCCCTCTAAAGAAATCTCTTACACGTTCAAAGCTCATGACACGTGTTGATATATTATTGGACATGAAATTTCGAGGTGTTACATCCTCACCCCCTTAAAAAGAAATCTCGACCTCGAGATTTACTGAAATAAATGAGGGTACTTTTCTTTCATTGTGGACTCTACCTCCCACGTGTACTCGGGACCTCTGCAGGCATCCCATTTTACTTTTACGATCGGTACATGCTTCCTTCGAAGCTTCTTAACCTGTCGATCTTCGATCGACACAGGTTTTTCAACAAACTTCAAGCTCTCATCGATGTGCACATCTGTATGTGGTATGACTAGTGATTCATCAGCTAGACACTTCTTCAGATTGCAGATGTGGAATACATTATGAATACCGCTGAGCTCTTCAGGCAAATTTAACTTATAAGCCACTGATCCGACACATTCGATGATCTCGAATGGTCCTATGTATCTGGGGCTTAACTTGCCTTTCTTACCAAATCGCATTACCCCTTTCCAGGGTGATGCTTTAAGTAGTACCTTGTCACCTACCTCGAATTTCAGAGGTTTACGTCTTAAATCCGCGTAGCTTTTCTGCCTATCCCTGGCAGCTTTGAGACGATCGCGTATCTGCACAATCTTATCTGTCGTCTCCAGGACTATTTCAGGTCCTGTCAGTTGGACATCCCCAACTTCCGCTCAACAAACGGGCATTCTGCACTTTCTACCATACAAGGCCTCGAAAGGCGCAGCCTTAATGCTGGTATGATAGCTATTGTTATAGGAAAACTCGATTAATGGCAGGTGGTTATCCCAACTACCACCTTAGTCAATCACACATACACGAAGCATGTCTTCCAAAGTTTGGATTGTACGCTCACTCTGCCCGTTCGTCTGAGGATGGTAAGCCGTACTAAAATTTAAGCGCGTGCCCAAAGATTGTTGGAAACTTTTCCAAAAATGTGACGTGTATCTAGTATCTCTGTCAGAGATAATAGACACCGGTACGCCATGCAGAGATACAATCTTATCTACGTACAATTGGGCTAACATGTCAGAGCTATAGGTCTCCTTAATGGGTAGGAAATGTGCTGACTTAGTCAGTCTATCCACTATCACCCATATAGTATCATTTCCTTTCTTTGTATTTGGCAACTTGGTGATGAAATCCATTGTCACCATTTCCCACTTCCACGTGGGAAGTTCAGGCTGTTGTAGCAAACCTGACGGCTTCTGATGTTCAGCTTTAACTTGCGCACACGTCAAACATTTAGCTACATAGGCAGCTATAGACTTCTTCAAGCCTATCCACCAAAAAATTTGCTTTCAGATCCTGGTAATTGGACTTACCAATCTTCTGTCTACTAATAGATGTTTAACATTCCATCTATACAAGGTATCCAAAGGAGCAGCCTTGATACTTATATAACAACCATTATAGAAAAGCTTATTTTAAGGTGAGATGGTTATTCCAACCACTACTTAAAACTAATCTTAAGGAATAGCTAATCCTCGCTGCTAGTCGAACAAATCGACGATCCTGGGCAGCTGATGGAAATTCTTAATTGTTGCCTAATTAGGGTTGCGGTAATCAATGCATAAGCAAAATGAACCGTCTTTCTTAATTAACTATACCAAATTCTCATAATATTGAGTTAGGCTATATGAATATTCTATTTTTAAAACTTACTTAATCATGGTTTCGATTCTCTCAATGATGGTACTAGCCGTCTTGGAGATTTCATAATAATACAGCCCTAAATGGGATGTAAATCTTAACTCTACTTGCCTCCCCGGAGGTAAACAGGGTAATCTTAGGATAAGATAATCAAGATACAAGGAGGTTACAGAGATTTTTTTCCAAATCTCAGGCTCAAGTTCATCCATCATTGCTTGTGTCAAATAAGTGACAAATTTATGTTACAAGTCCATGAATTCCTTAATCGGGAATATTTACTTGGACAATTCCATTCTGGATGTCTTCTTTGAATACCATTAGCTGACTTTAGTACCATATGACCATCGAAACATCTTTGTGGTCCCATGCATTAAACCTCCATACTGATCAGGCATGGAAGCAATCTATGGAACATATTAAGATACACCAATCTTCATATGGCGCTTTTATCATCCCATCTGGTATTCGTAATCAATTGAGATCTAGGAGACATCAATTATATATGCTGACGCACTTTTTCTAGAGAGAGGATACTTCTAGAATTCTACTACTGAGGGTTTCTATCAGAGAGAAATGGTTCTTATGATTTGCCTGTAAGTTTTACCTTACACTTAATATCTGGGGTTCTTACGGAAAATTTCTAAAAGTTTGCTAAACTTATGGTCTTATGAGAGACTTAGCAGCGCCTGGAACCGAACGTATTTCTTAGCAAAAATAAATCACAGTAAGGGATTTTGTTATGATGACATCATCAATGACATCATCAAAGTGACATCATCAATGACATCACCACAAGAAGACAAAGCAAGTTTCAAATCAGATTTATGTATTTTGTCAGTTTCGCTTGAAATGTTAACATGTGGGTTTCGCTTGAGTTCATCTAGGAGGTTTCGCTTGAATGTAGCTTCAAGCGAAAGCCTAACTACTATAAATAGGCATGTTGTCTATTCATTTGTAAGAGTTCGTGAATTCCATACCGAGGTGCTGCCGGTGTGAAGACTGATTGTAATTGCTATAATATCAATATAATCAGTGTTTAAAGTGATATTCAAGCTGTTTCGACGTCGGTTTCTTAGTTTCCGCCTCTGAAACTGATAAAATCTCTTCTGAACGACTCATTCGTGTCGCAAACCGATCCTACAGTGGTATCAGAGACATTAAGTTGTACTTGATTTTCTACAAGTGATTATGTTGAAAAATCGATAAATGTTAAATCTTACAAGTGGTTAAAGAAAACAAGGTGATGAATATGATCCCCATGTTTGAGAAATGATTCACAAAACTTATTTTCCGGAAAAACTATTTTGATTAAAACAAACTTAAGTGTTTTGAAATCACTATGGGAAAATGTTTTGTTGTCAGGGGGAGTTCTGATTGTTCAAGCCAAGTGAATGGAGAATTGAAGTGATTCTCATCATGTTGTCACGTTTCTTGTACAGTTTGTGTTTCAAATTTTCCCAGAAAATCAAAATTGAGACATATTTTGATTTTAGGGGGAGTAAAAATTTTATAAAAATTTGAAAATTCCAAAAACATTGAAAAAATGCAAAAATGAGTTTTGTTGTCAAAAAGAGGAAATGATAGTAGATCAGTTGGACTGTCACAGCATGCTAAAGAAATGGAGAGATAAAATGTGATAAGCGATTTCACTAAAGATGTGACGATAGGCTCAGCTAGACTAGTAGATTTGCGATAACGATACAAACCTAAAGCAAAAAGCCTAGTTCTAGTGGAAAACATGGTTGAAAGCATAGTACTTAGTTTTGTCCTTCTTGATTGTGTGCCTACTCGGTAATCGCTGATTGTCGAAAGACATAAAACTGGTTAAGTCTGTGAACTTTCACAACTTTGCTGAAAAGTCGCTGTGATTGTGCAATTCATTTTGCAAAGATTTAAACTTGTCTTATTTCTTTATTTTGTTTAAGCATTGGACATCCTCTGCGTATACGTGAGTATCGACCTGGATGTTATTGCCTAAACGTTCTGCTTTATTTTCTTTGGTGTTTCGTTTAAGCTTTGGACCTCCTCTGCGTATACGGGAGTATCGACCTGGTGGTTAAAGCCTAAACAACTTCAACTTATTTTATTTTTCTTATTTTGTTTAAACATTGGACTTTCTCTGCGTATACGGAAGTATCGACCTGATTGTTAATGTTTAAACATTCTGCTTTGTTTTTCGCACAAATCACATTTGATAAAAGTTTAAAGGCATTACTTGAGTCAGTGTATTGCATGATGAGGGGATATGCTGAGATCGTGGGGTCCATAAGAATTTAGTGCAAATTAATATACCTTAACGTATCGGTAAGCATTTCAAAAGTTGTTAGATTGAGTTTAAGTGGATAACAATATCGTCAATCAACGTGAATCGTTTAGAACTGAAAATGTTTAAAGCTTAACGGTGCTAGTGATTGGTCACATACACTGATATGATCCTCTTACACAAACTCACAAAAATATTGTCTGTATATATTTCGTTACTGCATTTCATTTCTGTTATAAAAACCCAAAAATATTTTCAGTGTGTTTTAGCATAAATTTTGAAAAATACAAAAGGATTTTCAACAACTGATGTTGGAAAGCTGATTTTCAAAATTTTAAGTGCTGAACATGATGAACAGGTTTGGGAAGTGTGAGTTTAACAGAAGAAATTTGTTTTTGAGAAAGAAAAGTTTGATTAGTTAATCAAGATCATTAATTTGAACTTGATGTAACTATTACTAGTAAGTTTTTCTTTTTGATTTAAGTAAAAACTTATGTTTTGGTGAGAAGTGTGCAGGAAATGAGCTTAAACAGAATTAAAGCCAGGGATTGATCTCAAGGTGATAGCTAATTCCGGACGGCGATCCCATCATGATGAGAGGGGGAGTCTGACGAGGTTAGAGCCAAAGAGAAGATCCTGGTATATGCTAAGAAAGAAAAGAGACTGATAAAGACTGAAGATTGTGCAGACTCGACATTTAAGACTCGTCAACATCTGAGGGGGAGTCTGTTGGTGCACACATCTGTCGTCTTCGTCTTATATCGAGTCTTGGCTGCGTTGCGGATCTAATCAAGAGTGATGTCATCATTCTTGATGATGACATCATCACAAGAAGACAAAGAAAGTTTCAAATCAGATTTATGTATTTTGTCGGTTTCGCTTGAAATGTTAACATGTGGGTTTCGCTTGAGTTCATCTAGGAGGTTTCGCTTGAATGTAGCTTCAAGCGAAAGCCTAACTACTATAAATAGGCATGTTGTCTATTCATTTGTAACAGTTCGTGAATTCCATACCGAGGTGCTGCCGGTGTGAAGACTGATTGTAATTGCTATAATATCAATATAATCAGTGTTTAAAGTGATATTCAAGCTGTTTCGACGTCGGTTTCTTAGTTTCCGCCTCTGAAACTGATAAAATCTCTTCTGAACGACTCATTCGTGTCGCAAACCGATCCTACAGATTTACCTAGTGTCATTATTAATGTGAATTGCCTCTAATCATTCTTCAGGGGGATTAAATGCCTCCATTCTTAATCCTTTTAAACTTAGCTGCAAAGTCTTTGACAAATTGTGGGCAGTCTCGGCCTTGACTGGTTATTTCTTAATCTATAAAACGTGAGTAACTGAGGTAGATCCATAATGGATTTATAATGAGCAGGCTTTGGAACCTTAATGTGCCCTCTTATTGCCGATGCTAACCACTAATAATCATTGCATTAAGCTTAGATTTTGGGTAAACTGAATAGGGCACTATCTCAGCCAATGAGTTAAAATTTGTAACATATTGTCGACGGTCTAGAACTCTTATGGTGAGAGTCGTAAAATTCTTATTCCACCTTTTTCCATTTCGCGAAGTGGATAATAGGTTTTTCTAATAAGGTCCTTAAAACTTGGACCATCCCATAATGTATAAGAGGATCTTTCTTGTGGACTTCATTAATGTCCTCACTAATTAAGGGTATTGCCATCGAATGACTGAGATGTATACCTCACCGTGTCCTTTTCAGCATAACCGCTGATACACCTAATGGTTTCTACTTCATTCAACAATCTCCTGCAATCGATGGCCCTTCTTACTTTTAAAGTCTCTTGACTTCCAAGAGACGAAGTACTTTTAAGTACATCCTAAGAGGAATGGGCTCCTTGCCATATATGATTTTGTTTGGTTATTCCTCGCATTTGAAGTATGAATAAAGCTCTTCTTATGAGCAGTGACGTGAGTTTTTAGAGTAAGCAGCATCCGGCTTCTTGAACCTTTTCATGACTTTTCTCATAGCCTTTCTAATAGTTGCGTTAATCACAGTTTTGGAGATTAACTCCATTAACATTGAGGTTCACATTGGATGCACAATTAACATTTGTCGCATCTCCAGCATCGCGACTGTTGTTTGTCTCTTCGGAGTTTTCCATACTCGAATCTTTGGTATTAAATACCATATTCAACAAGTGCTTAGGCAATCCATACCAGTGTCTCCTTGAATTGTCAAAGGCTCACCATAAGGAGTCTTGATAACTATTTGCTTCTTATCACATAAAGTATGGGCTTGGTTACGGGATGACTAACCCATTTCTATTATTATATCGAGTCCCTCTATCTTAACGGAAACAAGGACAACGGAAAAGAATGGTTCCTAATGGATATAAAACATCCATCTAATATTGCTGAGCCAGTCTTTGAGGTATTATCGGCCAATTCTACTTTATACTTAACGCTTAGAGTTTTAACAGGCAGATTTAATGATTTACAAAATCTATTGTCTACGAAAGACTTATCTGAACCTGAATCAAATAATACTCTAGCATGAGCGTATTGATAATGGAAGTACCTGTTGTGACATTGTCATCCTGAATAGCCTCTTGAGCATCCATTTGAGAGCTTCCAGCTTTGGTCTTCTTAGCCTCCCCAGGCTTCTTGGTTTTATTCGGACAATTTGTCTTGATGTGCCCTATTTCATTGCAACCATAACAGGTTGCGTCCTTTATGTCTTGGCACTCCAAAGTCTGGTGCCCTTTCTTATTACAAATTCCACAAGGCCTAGCTTGTGACTCTAAAGTGCATTTCCCTTTAGTCGCCTTCTTTGGGCAGCGGGTCTTTATGTGCCCTTTCTCGCCGCAACCATTGCATGTGGCGTCCTTCAAGTCCTTGCACTCAAGGGTCTTGTGATCCATTTCTTTACAAATGCCACACCCCCCGGTCTGTTCATAGAAGCATTTTTCGAAGTGTTTCTTCTTGCAGGTTTTACATTTGGGTTTTGCCTCCTTTGGCTTGGACTGGTTATAGCTTGAACCGGTCTTACCCTTTTTGTAACCCTTAATTGGGGTATTATCGCACTTTCGCTTATGATCCTTTAATACACAGTCCACGGCGTTGTTTACGGCTGTATCTATCATAGCCTGTAGCTCGGTGCCCGTTAAGTTCAGTCGTGCATTATCATTTTGATCAACTGGATGATTGTGAGCTTCAGAGGAGTCAGCCATGGTGAAGCTTTGAAGGCTACAACCCCAGTAGTAATAATTTGTTTAATTATAGTGAATTATCGAATTTGATGATTAAATAGCCATGGTGCAAATAAACCATATAGGCCAATAGATAGTATTAAATTTATTTGATTATGTTTTGCCTAGGTTTTTAAATAAACCATCTTTGGCGTTTAAACGGAACATAATCCTTCATATTTCTTAGACAGGGGACATAAATCACGACTGTCAATGTCGCACCGACATTTTATATAGCACTAAGGCTTGTTCCAAAGGACTCTTGATGGCACAGGAGCCTTGTCACTAGGGAAAATTTTAAAACATAATCGATGATTCCTTTGGATCGGAAAATTTCATAGTTCATTGTCTTGACAAGAAGTTATGAAGTAAAACTATCTTTTTCATGCATACATCTTTGCCCGAAGGTATTCATCCTAATGGATGTTTTGATGTATTCATCATGTTCGACGTTTATTAGCCATGATTCCTATTGATCATTTATGCTAAATAAGGGGTTTGGAAAAGCCTAAAATAAAGATGACAAGTGTGATTTTATCGCATCACTGTTGTCAGAGGTGTTAACATGTTTTCATATGTTAACATGGATCTGAATTTCTTTTAAACAGGTCTCACCATCATAGCTAGGTCTTTAATGACATTCAAGCTAGGTTATACCTTTTAAGATTTTCTTTTAATATTTATACTAGCAGAAAAGGAATGATATTTATTTTATTCAGGATTTTCATTATAATCATCCAAAATTTAATTAAAATATAATTATGGCACAAAAAGCCAAGTCACAAGGACAAAATTATAAGCCAAGGTTTTATAGAATCGAGGCATTAAGGCTTGAATCAAAGTTCATTACCTTTTCTTGACAGGGAGTTGTAGGCTACGGCTGTCTTTAGTCTCAGAGGACGTTAATTATAGCCCGTAGGCACTTCATCCTTAAGGGATGATTATATAAATAAGGGAATTTAGAATAACCCAATCTTAAGAATGACTTGTGTGGTTTTATCGAATCACATTTTGTCAAACATGTTAATATGCTTTCAGATGTTAACAAGGATTTGAATCTTTAGGTTTTACCATCTTGGCCATGTCTGCAGTGACATTTAGGCTAGGTTTTATCTTTAAGATTCTTTTTAATAATTAACGCAGAACAATCCTAAATTGAGATGTTAACAAGGATCTGAATCTAATTGAGGAACTACCATCTCGGCCCTGTCTTAAAATGACACATGGGCTAGGTCTTGTCCTTTTTAGATTTTGCCATTTTATTATAATGGTAGATCTTATAAAAGGAATGATATTTTTCATTCATTTCATTTATTATATATATTGATAAGATGAAATTTTGATAAAGCATTCCAAGGATTTTAAAAAGGTACAGAATTTCCCTGAACGGGACTTGAAAGAAATGATGTTGTCCATGAAGGGACTGAAGATAAGTATGCCTTTATAAGGACTTACTAAGGAAACGAACTTCAGTAAAAGGAGTTTCTTCTTCATTTTATTTCTAAATGCTCTCTCCTTGGTTTTATCATCACAAACCGGACATATACCGACTAAATACACCAGTAACGATATTGTATTCGTTTTTATTGAATTCTCGACATGGCGGTATAAAATTCACTGAACACAATGTAATATTCGTAATAAAGTATTTTTTTGGTATCGTAAGCTATATCGAGTGTCTGTACGATACCGGTATCGTAACAGACCGATACTGATCATACAACATCGGTACCAGTACAGATATTCATTTTTATGGGTTTTCAATCGATTTAAAAAATGTGTCGATTGGCAACGTTTGCTATGGCAAGTGCCGGTATCGTACTGGTACTGTAATGAACCACACCGAAAATGACCAAAGGCCAGCAGCGAAGTGCGCAGGAATCCCACTAGTAAAATAATGAGAAACTTACTAAGTCACCGGCTATAGCCGGTTCCTGGTGTTGGACGTAATTCCCGTACTCGAGCATATGAGATGGGTTGGACCGAACTAAACCCAGTAATGGATTAGTGAGTTATTTGGTTAAGTTAATTAGAGATAAATTAAATGAGTTAGATTTAATTTATAATAGATTAGTTGGATAGAGTTATGATATATTAGAAAGTTTATTTGGGTAGGAATGTGATGTGTGCAAAATGCAACATATAAATTACATCGATTGTGGCATAAAACTAACCATTTTTTAGTACTAATGTTGGAAAAAGTGTGCTTTTGTCTTCCTTTTGTATTTTCAGGATTAAATGAGCTCAAATTAACAAAAGAAGCAAAAAGACAACAAAATCTAATATAAATACAAGAAAAGGAACAAACGTGACATGCCCGACCCCATGACAGCATCTTCCCAAGCAAAATAAGAAGACAGAAGACTGAACACGCCCCGTGCTCAGCCAGCACGGGGGCGTGCCCAAGTGTCAGCAGAAAAGACAAAGTGGTAGAAGCTTCCATTGCCCACCACGGGGCCGTGCTCAGCAGGCACGGGGCCGTGGTCAACTATAAGATTCGCAGAATCCAGGCAAATCTTCATAGTACAGATATGCTTCTGCACACGGGGTCGTGCTCAGCGGACACGGGGGCGTGGTCAACTAATAAAGACAAGAGCAATTAATGAAGAAAGAGAAGGATGTGGATACGGGGCCGTGCCCACTGGACACGGGGCCGTGCCCGAGCTTCTGTTCAGCCTATAAATAGGAGTGCTTGGCTCAAGCTCAAACCATCCCTTGGCACACCACCTCTCTCACACTTCACCCACCACCCACCACCACCATAACACCATCATCCATTGTCCATCATAGAGGGTGTGAGTCATCTCGGGATCCAAGATTGATCGTAAGAGTTCTTGACAATCAAGGCCATGTTTGCCTAAGTCTCTTACATCACTTGGTGAAGACAAAGTGTCTAGTGTAATACTTTTTTTTAATCTTTTCGCACTTTTGTAACACCTCAAAATTTCGTGTTTAATAAGATGACGACACGTGTCATGTATGACAAAAACGCGTTGTAAACCCGGACTTAATAAAAATATTTTGGTAGGATTTAAAGATGGCGTTATGTTAATTTTTACCTCTGAACGACCTCAGTATAAATCCCAAGACCCAAGTTTTTATATAACAAACATCTATTAAGTCTAAATTCAGAAATGGGTTCACAATAATGGACTTGCAAAAGCATGTTATGATCTCACGAAGAAAAAGAATGGAAATCCTTTGTTTTCGGGTCTTGTTTATGGATTCAAGCAAACAATTCAAAATGGTAGGGTATGTGACTGTACAAAGGCATTTTGGGAGGTCCCAAAGTGATGATATAATGCCCCAAAGTCAGAAATAATGGCTGCCCTTTCGAAACACCAACAAACAAATAAGAATCAGCCCCTGATGCATGCTTACGGACCGTAAGCATATTTTTCTTTACGGTCCGTAAACAGTCGCCAGCGACCAGAAACCGTCTGTTGCCTGTCTTTCGCGATTTTAACCCACTAAACCGGTTTTTATCATTATTTAAAGACCCCTAATTGTGCTAGAACATTAGGGACAAGTGTTGGATGGTTGTGGTTGGTCCTAGAATTAGTTGTCAACCAATCATGGTGAGTTTTTCACTATATAAAGCACAACATGTTGCAACATTCATTCTCACACTTGCAACTGATCATTGGAGCATTTCTGGAGCTAAGGAACTCTCCCATCTGATCATAATTCGTGCATTGGACCCTTGTAAGTCTGCTAGTCTTGTTTAGTTGTGTTTAGCTTAGTTAATTAGCTAAAAGTCAAACCGTCGTAATTACGGTTTGACTTCGAGATTAGTCACTAATGACTCAGTCATATCTCGATTTAAAAGTAGTTATAGGATGGTATTTATGTGGGTAATAAAACCCCAAAAGGGTTTCCCCTGATCACCATCCTAACTAGTTCAAATGTCGGGTCAAACGATTAATTAAAAAGTCAACATAATGCTTAAAATGTCATTTATGCATAATTAGCTATCTAGAACATTTGTAACCTGTTTGATCATTGTTATAACTTAGTAATTAGTGTAATAACATGTCCAAACCTGTTCAACCCGACTATTTCCTGTTTAGACCCGGTTCGGAACCGAAAGTCACATAGTTTGACTTTCACTTTGACTTTCAGTTCTGACCCGTTTAGGCATATTTTAGAAATGCCTTAGAGCTTTAATTGGACTAGGTTACATGTTAGAACAAACCTCTGTGATTATACACCTTGGTTCATTAGTTATCCAATTAATATGCATGTTTCCGTTAATTGCTCATATGTTGACCGTTATGCCCTTATTATCTTAAAACGTGATTTATGAAAATGTAAAAGTGTAGAAACCTTAAATACGGATATATAGACTTGCATGCAAAGTTTGACATCAGTTTGACTTGTAGATTAAGAGTTATGCTCGTTATCGCTAAACTAATACTTTATGTTAACATAATGGCGTAATTAGCATATAGCCTAGTTAAACATACTTTTTGATATCAAATCTTTTACCCACTGATGTAATATATTATTTTGGGATTTTTAAAGATTTTTAATTAATTTTGGGCTGAGCATAACTCATAGTCGTAGGCTTAATTCGGTAATTGTCGGTTTTGCCCTTACGGGCCATAAAATGAGTTTTACACATCTAAACGATTCCAAACCTTTTGCTACTGATTAATTATGATAAATAAATTATTTTAAGCCTTCTGGAAATATAAAAATATCAGAATTAAGTATCGAACCCGGTAATGGCCTTTAATCGCCTAAATTAGCGTTTTAACGCATGGTATGTTTTAAAATCATATTGGACATACCCGGGTTGATACCTACCGATATAAGAGGCAAATTATAACATTTTAACAGTAAGCAAAGGTTGATAAACTCAGACTTCAGTTTTGAGCTTTTCGGCTTATGTGAAGTTACCAAAATACCCCTACGGGGCCTAGTTTGGTTAAAAATGATAAGTTTCACATACATGCTTTAACCTACTGATGTAACTTAGCAAATTGAGTATATTTGCTGATTACATCAGACCTGTAACTCAGGTTGTCACTTAAACTCTTTTATAAACTTCTAAATGACCAAACTACCCCTACGGGGCCTAGTTTGTGTTTAAACACATTTCGGGCATAACGAAAGACACCTTACTGATGTCACAACATATTTGAGACTTAATTAACTTAGGAAACCTGTATATAGCTCTCATGACTACCCGTCACGCTTATTACGCGTACGGTTCGGTTTATGTAACAAGTTTACATAAATTAGCCGAAACGGGTCAAACCTTAACGGTTTTATCTCAAAATCCAGAATGTGAATAATATACCCATATTAAACAAGTCTTCGAACTTGTCGGGTCTGAATCACATTCTATCCGGTCTTCGCTTAATCGTGCGTACGAACCGTATCTTGAAACTAGCCGGTCTAAGCTTAAGCTTAACAAAAAGACCCGTTAGAATTCTAATAGGTTATATTAAACCTTCGTTCCAGATTAGGAGAAACAGTAAAAGCTACGTGCATTCTGATTGTTGTGATTTATACTTGCATCAGGTAAATACTTTTAACTTATTTTCCCTATACGGGCTTGGGTTACGGTACATAGCGTACCGCTTGATCGGGCATCAAATCTCCACGCTTAGTGGGTAGTTGAATAATTTGATCGGCTCGTTTTAAACAGATGTGTTTACTTTACAGCCTTTGGGGGGTTAATGACCATGTCCCGGATATCCCTGGCATCATCTTACGAGATGGCCACGACCTGAGCACGGGGTGTAGGCGTACTCCCGTGTATAACTCACTTAAAGTGGTGTGTCTATTGATCTTTAACCCGGATACGTTCCGGGCTACTGAACGCATAAGTAACATGTAATTCGTTCACAAGATTATAATATTAAATAATTCTCCCAAGTTAAATAAAATGATTTATGCCACGTGCATCCAAACCAATCTTCAATCATTTTCCAAAATGAGTCAGTTGAATGTATTTACCAGTGTAAACTGACGTATTTTCCCAAAAAGATTGAATGCAGGTACTAAACGAAATTTGGCTGGATTGTCTCCTAAGCATCAATAAAAGTCTCGCAAGCTTAGGATGCCAGAAGTCTGTTGAACTATAAATGTTATTTTGTTTCGATCCGTTCTGTGGATAAACACCGGATATTGTGTCTTTGATTACAATAAATAAATTCGGTTGTATATTATTTTTAAATTGCTTCCGCTGTGCATTATTATATTGTGTTGTTTGACTATTACGTTGCCAACCAAGTCACGATACTCCCCCACCGGGCCCACCGGTGACACGTGGAAATCGGGGTGTGACAACTTTTTAATTGGTTATATATTAATGACTTTAATAACTAGTTTCTTATGTTGAAGGTGATTCTTCCTTATCGTTTGTCCGTGGTGTCTTGCCATTATTTTACTATCTATATAAAATAAAAGATTTTCACCATTCATATCTCCACGGTCTATATGGAGGTATGTTGGCTACCTGGTCGGGGGTTAAGGGAACGGTTTGGTAAGAGTCTTGCCGTTGTTCAGCGTTTAGAGATCCTGCAAGGGACCTGGGTCAAATTTAGTAGGATCTCCTTCAATACTTAGCGGTATTGGATGGCGGGGGTCCAAACTCTTTGATCCCCTCATAAGTTAAACTACTATTAATACTATAACCCGGCTACTTAGGACTGTATCCTTGCTGACTCAGACTACTTAGCCGAGGGTAACGTCACCTTCAAAAGAGGGGCCTACCATAATTCGCATTAATAACTTAATTAATTATCTTTCAATAATCCGACCCTTTAGGATTGTATCCTTGCTGACTCAAACTACTGGGTTGAGGGTAACGTCACCTCCAAAAGAGGGGCCTACTACAATAACTAAGATAATCTCTTAAATAGTGCAAAAGTGCGGAAATAATCAAAGGTTACACTAAACACGAGTCGAAGCCAAGTGATTCATCTTGTCTATCTGTTTTTCTTTTTTTTATTTTTCATCATTTTAGTTAATTTTATTTTCTTAGTTTAAAACCTTTTTCTAAACTTTTGATTCAATTAGACGTTGAGGATAAACCGGTACTAAAAGCTCTTGTGTCCTTGGACGACCTCGGTATCTTGCCAACACTATACTACGCTCACGATGGGTGCACTTGCCCATATGTGTGTTTAGTGTTAGTAAATATCGTGTTTTATAAATTTAAAACTTGACTAAAAAGTGTTAAAAAGGGCTTAATAAATATATTAAAAACTAACGACACTTCACACGCATCAGAATGTTATGAAATAATCTTAACCGTCTATTTATTAATCAAGTGCAAATATTAAATGAGTGAAAATGAACAAAAAAGAGGCGTGTGAGTTTGTTTAGCGGTATTCTAATCAATCTAAGGAACTAGTTTTTCTCTCCTCCAATTCCCCCCATTTTTTAAACGTTAATAACTCTTTCATACGACATTATTTTTTATTAAAAATCACACCATAAAAACGAGCATTTTTTATCATTAAAACGAGTATAGTATTGCTTTACTTTTGAAAAAAAATCAAAACCCAGATGCGTAAAACGCAATGGGCAAAAAACAAAAAAAATGTGTTTTTTTTTGTAAAACGCTATGAACGAAAACACAAAAAATGTGGTTTTCTTAAAACGCAATGAACTAAAAACACAAAAAATATGTTTTTATACAACGTAATGGACTAAAAACGAAAAATATATGGTTTTCTAAAATGCAATTGACTAAAAACATAAAAAATGTGTTTTTCTAAAAAGCAATAGACTAAAAACACAAAAAAATGTGTTTTTTCTAAATCGCAATGGAATAAGAGCATAAAAAATGTATTTTTTAAAACGAAGTTGACTAGAAACACAAAAAAATTGTTTTTCTAAAACGTAATGGAATAAAGCATAAAAAATGTGTTTTTCTAAAACAAAATAAACTAAAAACACATTTTTTTCATTGTGTTATAAAACAAAGTTGACTAAAAACACAAAAAGTGTGTTTTTTTTGTTATGTTATAAAACGTAATGAATTGTTATGATTTATAAAATACAAAACAAAAATCAACAAAAGTGTCATACCCCGATATTTCCACGTATTACCGGCGGGCCCGGTGGGGAGTATCGTGACGTATTTGATATCATCATAGTCAAACAACACAATATTTAAATGCACAACGGAAGCAAAAGATAAATATATTACAATCCGATATAAAGTAATATCAAATATTACAGCGGAATGTAAAATGGATCCACAGGCGGATCTAAAATAGAAGGATAACACTGTTCAACAGACTTTAACATCTAGAGCTTGCGAGACTTGATTATTGATGCCTGGAGTAGCCAGCCTATTATGTTTAGTACCTGCACTTAGCCTTTTTGGAAAATCCGTCAGTTTACACTGGTAAATACAATTAACTGACTCATTTTGAAAATGTTCAAGAAAATTGATTTGGATGCACATGGCACAAAACATTTTATAACTTGGGATAATTATTTGTATATAATACTTGTAAAAGAATTACATGTTTCTTATGCGTTCAGTAGCCCGGTTCGTGCCGGGTTAAAGATCAATAGACACACCACATTATTTATTTAGGCACTGACGGGTGTACGCCTACACCCCGTGCTTAGGTCGTGGCCATTTCGTAAAATGATGCCAAGGATATCTGGGACATGGTCATTAACCCCCAAAGGCTTTAATCAAACAAAACATTTTCAAACGGGACATTTCAATGATTTAACCTTCACACAATTAAAGATTCAATGCCCGACCAAACGGTATTTTATATACCGTACCCCAAGCCCGTATAGGGAAAATAAGTTAAAAGTATTTACCTGAGCTAAATATAAATTCAATCATAGCCGTATATCAATTCAGCAAGTACAGATAGCTTTTACTGGGCTCCTAAATCTGGAACGAAGGTTTTTAATAACCTATTAGAATCCTAACGGGTCTTTAATTAAGTCTATACTTAGACCGGCTAGTTTTCAAAAGGTAGACACGGTTCAAACGCATGATAAAGCGAAGACAGGTTTAGAATGTGGTTTTGACCCGACAAGCTTGTATGCTTGTTTAATATGGGTAACTTGAACACATTCTGGATTTTGAGACATAAACGATATGGTTTGACCCGTTTCGGCTAATATATGCAAACTAGTTACATAAGACGATCCGAACGCGAAAAGTGCGTAACGGGTAACCAATGAGTCATGTGCAATTTTCCTAAGTTAATATGCCTTAAATATGTTGTGACATCAGTAAGATATCTTCTATTATGCCCAAAACGGATTTAAACTCAAATTACGCCCCGTAGGGGTATTTTGGTCATTTTAAAGGTTATAAAAGAGTTCAAATATAAATCTGAGTTTCGGGTCTGATGTAATCAGTAAAATACTTAATTTAATAAGTTATAACAGTAGGGTATCAAGTCTTATATTTATAAAATGGTTTTGATACATACTATGCGTTAAAAACGCTTAAAAGGCGATTTGGAGCCATTTCCGGGTTTTCAAAGGAAAGCTGATATTTTTATTATTCCAGAAGGCTCAAAATATTTTATTATATCAGTGGGTAAAAAGTTTGGTATCAAATATTGGGTTTAGATAGGCTATACGCTAAATACGCCGTTTAATTAATAAAAAGCGTTCTAATTACGCTATTGAGCATAACTCTTAATCTAGACCTCAAACTGATGTCAAACTTTAGGGACATTTTTATAATTCAGTAACAAAGATTATTGTCCTCTCACATTTCCAAAATTCTTGTTTTAAGGTCAAATGGGCATATTGGTCAACATTAGGCATTTAACGGAAACATCGGACAATCAACGAGTTAAGTAGTATAAACGCAGAGGGTTATACTATCATACAAGCTGGTCCTAACGGAGCTCTAAGGCATTTCTAAATCCATCTAAATCGGGTCAGAACTGAAGTCCAAACAAAAGTCAAAGTCTTGCGACTTTCGGTTCCGAACCGAGCCTAAACAGAAAATTGTCGGATCAAACAAGCTTAGACCAGTTCTTATACTTATTACCAAGTTATATGAGTGATAAAATAGGTTACACGTCTTCTACCTTGCTAATTATGTGTTAATTCGAAAATTATGTTCCTGTTGACTTTTTATAACTAACTTTGACCCGACAAATGACCTACTTAGAGTGAGAATCAGAGGGTGCCCTTTTAAGGGTTTATTGCCCACATAATTACCAACTCATAGGTACTTTCAATTTGTACTTTGACTGGAAAAATTAAGATTAATGACGAAGTCAAACCTTAATTACGACGGTTTGACTTTAAGCTAATAAACTAAGCAAAACTGAATTAAGGAAGGTTAAGGAAGCTTACCAAGGTCCTAATTACGACTAGAGATGCTTAGGAAAGGCTCTTGTGCTCCAGAAATCCTCAGGAGTTGAGTTTGAATGAATGATCAAAAATTGAAATAATGTGGGTCTTTATATAGTGATCTTGATTCATCAAGATCATGCCAAACAAAGTCTATGGATGATATGGGATCATTCCAAGTGTCCCTAGGCCCTTCTAAAACATTAAACAAGCCCCTAGAATCAAGAAATGGTGAATTGAGGCGGTGTAACCGGCTGGAACAGGCAGCTGTAAATGTTTTCTGCATCTGGGGGTGCCAGGCGGCCCGCGTAAGGCCTTGCCTGGGCTTACGCGCCCCGCGTGGGTGTTCAGAACTGGCCAAGCAAGTTTCGTTATTTGCACTTTTGGCCCCTGGTCCTTCCAAACTTGATTTTAACATGCTTTCTTGCACTTGTAACCCCCAAACTTGACTTTTAAGGACTCCAAGTCATAAACCAACTTTGTTAAGTCCCTGATTATTCATACGATCACCGAAAAGCCTTAAATTTCAATGTTGACGCTTTTAACCCATCGTATACGAATATTGTCATAACTTTCTCATACTTTAACGAAACCTTGTGAAATTTTTATCACTTATTCTTGTGAGTATAATTAATCATTACAAAGCTTCGGGTTTGCTAAAAGTTCACTCAGTGGTATACTTTAAACATGTTGACACATTTAACCCCTGTAGTTTGTAATATCTCACTTTCTTCCATAATTAGCTTTGTATGATCCATGATTTATTCGTTTAAGGTTATAAACATTATGTGGGGCTATTGTGAAGTATATTTAATTATTTATTCATTGCTGACACTTTGAACCCTTATATTCACATAGTTTCTTTGTTTGTCAACTTTAGTCCCTCTAAAGAAATCTCTTACACGTTCAAAGTTCATGACACGTGTTGATATATTATTGGACATGAAATTTCGAGGTGTTACAAAAAGTAGGGGGGAGGGTATTCCACGGTCCTCCCTACCGCTGGAGTGATCACACTCCACAAGCTAGCTTAGCCCCATAGTTGCCTGGGGGTGAATACCCAACCAAGAGCGAAGAGCTTGGCCGTGGGATGCGGACACCAAGATTCAAACCCGGGACCTCTAGGGAGAGGGTGTGTGAGGCTGGCAAACTGGGCTACCCCAGAAGATTAAAAAAAAATCAACAAAAGTAGAATCATCACCATGTAATTTCATTTCAATTTCAGCAAACTCAACACAAAAAACACACTAAATTATATAAAACGCAATAAAATAAAATAAAATTCAAATTACCACAAAATATATAAATCACAACAGCAATAATTCAGCATTCTAATTAGAATTAATACCAGCCTTGATTATTTATAAGTTTACACTCTTCATTAGAATTAAAATATCACAACAAATCATATAAAACACAATACAAATTATTCCTAAAATGCTTTCTTTCACTAACCAAATCCTATGTACTAAAAACACTCAAAAACACAATACAAATAATAATATAACTCAGTGATATCCATCAAAAAAGTGACAAGAACAAATGTCGTACTAGTACCATTATCACTACAATGTCAAGCATAGACTTACTTATCGGTAGACATAAAACGCAATACATAAAAAATAGTAGCTTCATGATCGAATGATAGTAGCTCTGTGAACTGCCACTAGGAGTTGATTCTTAGAGGTGGTTGATCCGATGGTGGTGAAGAGGGATGTAATAGTTTGCAAGTTTTGGGTTCTATGGTAGGGGTTTTAAATGGTTGTGGCTAGTGGTTAACAGTGGAGTGGTGTTGGGTTATGTTTATCGAACGGAGGTAAGTTGTGTAAACAATGGTTTTGGCCGGTCGAAGGGATGTAGTACGGCAATGGTGGTTATGGAGGTGAGAGGTGTGGCCATCGTTATTGCGATGGATATGGTGTTCTGGTGGTGGTGGAGCAAGGGTGGCTATGGATAGGGGTGTAAACAAGCCTAGAGGCTCGAGAGCTACTCGTGATCGGCTCGGTTAAAAGCTCGAATGAGCCGAGCCTTAAGGAGCCCGAGCCCATGCTCGAGCCAGAAATAGAGCTCGTTTTGTTATTGAGCCCGAGCTCGAGCCTGAAATACAAAGCTTTTTAGGCTCGCGAGCCTAAACGAGCCCATACAAAATTTTAATTTTTTATATATAATATATTAATAATGATGATAACATTGATGAGCCGAGCTAGAGCCGAGCTTTGGCTCTATTAAACGATGTTAAAGTGAGCTCAAGCCGAGCTTTTAGCTCGTTTAAGGTTGTTCTCAAAATAGTTCAAGCCGAGCTCGAGGTTTGGGTTTTACTCGCGAGCTGAGCTCGAGCTAAAAAAAGTAGGCTCGAACCGAGCCGAGCTCGAGCTTTATAAAAACCTAACGAGCAGATCTCGAGACTAGTTGAGCTCGGGCTCGGCCCGGCTCGTTTACACCCCTAGCTATGGAGATGATGAAGTGTAGTTCAGATCTAGATTTTAAATTTTAAAAAAGAAATACCCCTCCATCTTAAATTTTAAAAAAGAAAGGTGTCAATACTATATATGTCACACCCCCAAAATCCACCATGCGGAGTATCACCGCTTGGAGGCGTGACATGACCAGGATCGAGCCACCAATCATATTGAACAACGTAATCAAGTAATTAAGACCAACCACAATACAATTGTTGACCAAAAGAAAGTGACCAACTTTAAGTTAATAGCGGAAGCATAAATTTTAAAACCCAAACATAAGTAATAAGTTTATAAAGTTTAAATGTTTAGAACTGGACATAGCATTCCATATCCCACAACGACCTCATCCTCGCGCAAGCTCTATAAGCATCTAGCGACCTGTAAGGCATGTAACAACGAGTCAACAACAAAGTTGAGTGAGTTCACGGTTGGTTGTTTAGTTTTAAGTTATTTCCGAAAACATGGTTTGTCTTTCGTTGGCTTAATTGTCGTGGGGGTTACCCCATAGTTGAAAGTATGATTAACCAGTTCCTTCTTTATTACCCAAACCATATCCATAATCAGTGGGGGCTTCCCCATGTGAACTACTAGACCGTTACCATATCGACAACTGACGAACAATAGTTGTGCCCTACGTCAATGTCTATCATCATTGACAGTTTGCCATAGTCCATTAGTACACGCCCGTTCGAACGGCACGGTGTGAGTTTTGTTATACCTAATAGCGCTATTAACTAATGACCCGCTCGCCATTGGCCTCGGTAATTAAGTCGATATAAAATGAGGGACTTAGGTGATAGAGTTTTGTCTAGTAAGTTTTAAGGTTGTTGTCCTACCCAAGGAGGACGAACGTACGTATTCTACCCAAGGAGAATACGCAGGATTAATATTGGCATCCTACCTATGGAGGATGGCGGTACATATCCTACCCAAGGAGGATATGCAGATTTCGTTTTAGTTCTTTTAATATTGGCATCCTACCTATGGAGGATGGCGGTACATATCCTACCCAAGGAGGATATGTAGGTTCCATTTTAGTTTCTTAACCCATTCCCAACCACCGGGAATCCCATGCCTTAGATGGAGTGTGAACTCACCTTTGGTTGCTCGGTTTGACTCTCAAAAATAACTAACAGTCAAGGTCGGTCAATCACGTCCTAGTATGATTATCACTTAGTTTATTAGTGACTTCAAATAAGCACGAAGTTCCTACACGCATCTACCACATAACATACACTCACTTTAACGGTTTATGCCCATATAAACTTCCCATCTATTCCCGTTCATAAGCAAACATACGACATTGCACATAACACTTTTATTGACATATAACATGTTAGATCATTCTCAGATAACCTACCCGACATTTAGACATGCGAATTACTACTTATGTCGTTTCAGCTTTTAAATTCAAAACTGGCTGGTTTCGGGAATTTTAATAAAATAGTTAACATATTCCAAAAATTCCCAACTTTTTACAGAAGGTCTTAAACGATCCATATATTATAGTGTAAAAATATCGGGATCCAATTCATTACCAATATTTTATAAAAAAAATCATTTACCGGACTGCAATCAGATTTGTCACTTTCTTACTACAGTCTACGGAATAATTCGTTTAAAAGTCATCGCAAGTCCGATTGACGAAATTCCAGTTGGAGCATTACTATGACATCAGTGGTCATCTACAGTAAAATTTTCATGAGCTAATTCTACACAGATTTCAAGTTATGACGGAAAACATAACACATATTTTCAGCTGTAAAAACGCAGCTTGAGCTGCTGTCCAAAAACAGACCATTAAAAATAGTAAACGACCTCGAAAAATTACGATTCCCATGCCATTGGATCCGTTTTTCGAAAATACATAATTTAGGCTTCAGAAAATCAGTTTTTCGATTTATTATGATCCGTTTACAGCCAGTTTAAGTTGGCTGAAAATGCTAATCAGCATGCTTTTTAGAGTTTAAATGTTACTAAAACGCATCAACAAATGTTCTAACAACGGGTTTATCAAGAAATCAATGATCAAACATCATGCATGCTTTAACCAACCCTAATCCAACAAGATTTAATCTTTATGTAAACTTATGTTCATGTTCCTTGTTCATTTTCTTTTTATGTTCTTGTGTTAAACATCAAACAACAACCTTTCGAATAATCATCATACAAGTAACCAAGAGTGTAATCAAAGACTTACAACTAGCACAAAGACTAGGGTTGAACTTATGAACAAAGGATGATGATGAAGATGGTGTGAGAAAGCAAGTAATGAAGCTCCTTGAAGTTCCTCAAGCTTCCATCTTCTCAAAGCACCTCCTAATGTTTGAAACAAGCTTGAAAATGGAAGAAGATGGTTGAGTTATGGTGGTGATGGTGGCGGTTATGGTGAGGCCGAGAGGAAGAGAGAGAGATGAGTGAGAGTGTGGTGAAGATATGGAATGATGAATGATCTATGGAGCCATACTTAAAGATCTTCATATCTAATATTTTGTCTAACATATCAAGCAACAAATCAAATAATATCTAATAAAATATGAGAAGAGATCTAGGAAGTATGGTGTGGATTTGTGGGTCCTCTTGTGACCGTAAGAGGGTATGGGGGGGGGTTAATTGCACATTTTTTATGGAAGTTGGCAAACACTAGTTAATTTCCAAGTATATACTTACATGTGTTTGCTAGTTGGTATTTTAGTGGGTGTTATTGTGAACGGGGATCATGACTAGCCAAGAAATAATAACACAATGTGTTTGACAAAAATTTGGTGTCCCGGGTAATGTCCGGTTGTTCGGTTAGATACCGTTTCGTTAAAGTGTTTAATTATTCTGTAAAGTGTCTTTTATATATCTTTTTGTAATGCTTTTAATTCCTAACACTTAGGAAAATATTCAGGACCATTTAGTCAAGTTTCTGCACAATCATTAAGCACAATATAGTATTAATCAATCGTACGGATACATGTAATTACGAGGGTTGTCACATTCTCCCCCTGTTAAGAAAATTTCCTCCCGAAATTTAGTGTGTGGTTACTGAGGAAGCTAGTTAAGTTGCGTGGTTTACTGGTTTTTTTCCTGGGGTGTCACATCATCCCCCCCCGTTGGTTTGGAATTTCGTCCCGAAATTCTGCAGTAGCTTCAGCCTCAATAGTGGTTGCACTTTTCTTAAACAACTGGGGATACTTGAGTTTCATTTGGTCTTCTCGTTCCCAGGTATACTCTTGGCCACGACGGGAGTTCCAACGAACTCGGACAAGAGGTATTCTGGTTCGCTTGAGAATCTTAACATCTCGATCAGTAATCTCTACTGGTTCCTCGACGAATCGCAGCTGATCATCGATAGTGAGCTCCTTGAGAGGAACTATGAGGGTCTCATCCGACAGGTACTTCTTCAGATTCGACACATGGAAAACATTGTGAACTCCGCTGAGTTCTTCAGGTAGATTCAACTTGTAGGCGACTTTGCCAATTTTTTCAATGATTTCGAACGGTCCGACATAACGCGGATTTAGTTTGCCTCGTTTGCCAAAACGAACCACACCTTTCCAAGGTGAGACTTTAAGTAGCACTCGATCCCCCACTTGGAACTCGAGTGGTTTCCTTCGCTTGTCAGCATAGCTTTTCTGACGGTCACGAGCTACCGCCATTCGTTGTCGTATCTGAGCAATCCTCTCAGTTGTGTCTACCACGAGTTCTGGGCCAGTGATTTGACTATCGCCAACCTCTGCCCAACAAAGAGGTGATCGACACTTCCGTCCGTACAATGCCTCGAACGGAGCGGCCTGGATACTGGTGTGGTAACTGTTGTTATACGAAAACTCCACTAACGGGAGGTGTTTTTCCCAGCCATTACCAAAGTCGATTACACATGCCCTAAGCATGTCTTCAAGGGTTTGGATGGTGCGTTCAGATTGCCCATTCGTCTGTGGATGATATGGCGTGCTCATGTCTAATCGAGAACCAAAGGACTTGTGCATAGTTTGCCACAATTCAGATGTAAAACATGACTCTCGATCAGAAATGATGGAGGTTGGCACTCCGTGCCTTGATACTACTTCCTTTAGGTAGACATCTGCTAGGGTAGAAAACTTGTCGGTTTCCTTGATAGCCAAGAAGTGTGCAGACTTAGTCAATCGATCCACTATCACCCAAATAGTGTCATTTCCGCGTTGAGATCTAGGCAGGCCAGTAACGAAATCCATGGAAATTTGCTCCCATTTCCATGTCGGGATCTCTGGTTGTTGAAGTAGGCCTGATGGTTTCTGGTATTCGACCTTGACTCTCGCATAAGTCAAACATTTACTGACGTAGGTTGCTATGTTGGGTTTCATACTAGGCCACCAATATGTAGTCTTTAAGTCGTGATACATCTTATCCGAACCAGGATGTACTGAGTATCGAGACTTATGTGCTTCAACCATCACAAGCTCGCGTAAGTTTCCATAAAGTGGAACCCAGATGCGCCCGTTTACATAGTGTTCTAACCGTTTCCTTGATCCTCGTAAGGACTCAGCCCTGATGTTCTCTGCTTTCAATGCTTCGACCTGAGCATCTCGTATCTGAGTAGGAAGACTAGATTGGATGGTAAGTTGTAACGCACGTACACGCTTTGGTATAGTATCCTTTCGACTGAGGGCGTCGGCCACAACATTGGCTTTGCCCGGATGGTACTTGATCGCGCATTCGTAATCATTCATGAGCTCGACCCATCGACGTTGTCGCATGTTTAATTCCTTTTTCTTGAAGATATGCTCGAGACTCCTGTGATCGGTGTAAATGGTGCACTTGATACCGTACAGGTAATGTCTCCATATCTTAAGTGTGAAAACAACTGCTCCCAATTCCAGGTCGTGCGTAGTGTAGTTCCTTTCGTGAACTTTAAGTTGGCGCGATGCGTAAGCAATGACCTTGTCACGTTGCATCAACACACAACCAAGTCCTTGGATGGAAGCGTCGCAATAAACCACAAAATCATATGTGCCTTCAGGTAACGAAAGAATAGGCGCGCTACAAAGTCTATCTTTTAAGTGCTGAAAAGCAGATTCCTGTGCATCACCCCAACGATAGGTGACACCCTTCTGAGTTAGCGAGGTGAGAGGTTGCGCAATCTTAGAGAAATCCTTGATAAACCTTCTATAATATCCTGCCAAACCCAAGAATTGGCGGATTTCTGTTGGTGTACAGGGTGCAGGCCAGTTCTTGATCGAGTCAACCTTGGATGGATCAACATGAATCCCATCCTTGTTTACTACATGGCCTAGAAAGTGGACTTCGCGAAGCCAGAAGTCACATTTCAAAAATTTAGCATACAGTTGCTCTGCTCGAAGAAGTTCCAGCATAAGTCGTAGATGCTGCTCGTGTTCCTCCTGACTCTTAGAATAGATCAGGATGTCGTCAATGAAAACAATAACGAACTTATCCAGGTAAGGTTTGCATACTCGGTTAATGAGATCCATGAAGACTGCTGGTGCGTTCGTCAATCTGAAAGGCATAACCAGAAACTCGTAATGCCCATAACGAGTTCTAAATGCTGTTTTGGAGACGTCCTCATCCCGAACTCTCAGTTGATGGTAGCCTGACCTCAGGTCAATCTTGGAGTAGAAACTCGACCCTTGCAACTAGTCGAATAAGTCATCAATGCGTGGAAGAGGATAACGATTCTTCACGGTCACCTTGTTAAGTTCGTGATAGTCAATACACATTCTGAAAGTACCGTCTTTCTTCTTCACAAACAAGACTGGAGCTCCCCAGGGCGAAGAGCTAGGATGTATGAAACCCTTTTTCAAGAGTTCTTGTAGTTGCGTGGACAGTTCTTCAAGTTCTGACGGAGCTAGTCGATAAGGTGCACGAGCTACTGGTGCTGCTCCAGGAGCTAGCTCGATTTGAAACTCGAATTGTCGATGAGGCGGAAGACCAGGTAATTCCTCAGGAAATACCTCAGGAAAATCGCGCACAATAGGAATGTCTTCTATCTTCTTTTCCTTCGAGGATGTATCGAAAACGAGGGCTAGAATAGCAGTGTGGCCCTTTCGCAAACACTTCTGGGCCTTAAGGAAAGAGATGATGCCCACAACAGCACCACTCTTGTCGCCATGAATCACGAGGGGTTCTTCACCAGAACGAGGGATGCGGACAATCTTCGCGTTGCAAAGAATTTCCGCTTGCTGATGAGATAACCAATCCATCCCAATAACAACGTCGAAACTACCCAGAATGATAGGAATAAGATCGATAGAGAAGGTCTGACCAGCTAAGACGAGGTTACAACCCTTAACTATGTGCGTGGCCTCGAGACTTTTACCGTTTGCTAGCTCTACCGTGTGTTTGGTGGTCAAAAGTGTTGGGGTGCGCTTAAGCATTTGACTAACTTTTAAGGACACATAACTAGTATCAGCACCCGAATCGAATAAAACAGTAACAAAGAAGTCATCCAGAAGAAACTTACCCATCACCACGTTGGGATCGTTCCTTGCATCACCCTGGCCTAGCACGAAAACACGTCCTCGGGCGCCATTGCCATTATTGTTACCCCCGTTGTTGCCTCCATTGTTGTTCCCGTTTCCTTGGTTGTTGTTGTTCTGATTCTGGTTTAGCTGGGGACAGTTCCTCTTAAAGTGGCCTTCAGCGCCACACTGAAAGCATCCTTTATTGCCCTGCTGTTGCTGCTGCTGGTGGTTCTGTGGAGCTTGTTGTTGTTGTTGGCGATTCTGATTTGCTGGTCGTGCGCCCCTGCAATCCTTTGCTTCATGACCAAACTTGTTACATCTCAGACAACGACCCTTGTGGCACTGCCCGCTATGATGCTTGTTGCACCGGTTGCACTTGGGGTGGTTCCCTCGGTATCCACCCTGTCCTTGACTACCCGAAGATTGCTGACCAGGACTCTGGTAGTCATCAGCCTTTCGCTGCTGGGACTGAGACTGAACGGAAGTAGAACCCTTGCCCGAATTTCCATCCCACTTGCGCTTGTTATCACTGGGAGCATCAGTAGTAGTAGCGCTAATACGCTTGGGCAGCTTGTTTTGCTCCACCGCCTGGTCAGTGAGATGATGAGCTAGTCGTATAACTTGCTGAATGGTACCCAGATTAGCTGAAGTCACGTGACTCTGAATCTCTGGTACAAGACCCTTGAGGTACAGCTCAATATGTTTGATAGGAGGATCCACCATAGTGGGACACAAGATAGCTAATTCGTTCGATCTCTTTGTGTATGCCTCGATTTCAGACCCCGTAATCTTCAAATTGAAAAATTCCACCTCTAGCTTGTGGATGTCGTCACGACTACAGTACTCTTCTTTGATCAGTTCTTTGAAGTCATTCCATGGGGTGGCATTAGCAACCGCCAGCCCTAGCAGCTGAACCTGTGCTTTCCACCAGGTTAGTGCAGCACCTTCGAGTATCCCAGTAGCAAATTTCACCCTACGAGCTTCAGGGCATTCACACATCTCAAAAAACAGACTCAAGCTTCTCAAACCAGTAGAGGAGGCCTACAGCTCCTTCAGTGCCACTGAAAGTAGTAGGTCGGCAGTCCATGAATGTTTTGAACGTACATACGGGAGGTTGAGCATGCTGACCTGTCGCGCGAGAATGAAAAGACAAGATTAAACACGAGAGTTGGTTCACGAGAGTAGGATCTAAACATCCTAGGAGAGGTCGAAATAGTAGGTTATACCTCCTGCAGGGACAGCTGCGAGTGCCTCAGCCACTCGTTTCGTTGATTAGAGCCATCAGCAGGGCTTGTGTCATGTTGATACCACCACGTCCCCCGCGTCCGTTCATGATCTTCATAATGAGCGATCATAAGTGAGAAACGTGTGGTGAAAGTGCGTAAGTGTGGGATGATAGAGGAGAGTAAACACACAGGGTTTCAATTATCAGTTGTTATATTAACTAAGCATGTAATGCACTATGTAAACTAATAGACAGACAATGTAAGCATGAACCATTTCACCTATGGTGTTGACTCTTGCACATGGAGCGAAGCGTCGTTGTGGATCGTTGAGCACTGTACAGGTTATAGTCTGGTTTTATCAAAAAGCTTTTCCCTTTTTTAAAACCAAGTTCGCTATAACCAATGGCTCTGATACCAATTTGTCACACCCCCAAAATCCACCATGCGGAGTATCACCGCTTGGAGGCGTGACATGACCAGGATCGAGCCACCAATCATATTGAACAACGTAATCAAGTAATTAAGACCAACCACAATACAATTGGTGACCAAAAGAAAGTGACCAACTTTAAGTTAATAGCGGAAGCATAAATTTTAAAACCCAAACATAAGTAATAAGTTCATAAAGTTTAAATGTTTAGAACTGGACGTAGCAGTACATATCCCACAACGACCTCCTCCTCACGCAAGCTCCATAAGCATCTAGCGACCTGTAAGGCACGCAACAACGAGTCAACAACAAAGTTGAGTGAGTTCACGGTTGGTTGTTTAGTTTTAAGTTATTTCCGAAAACATGGTTTGTCTTTCGTTGGCTTAATTGCCGTGGGGGTTACCCCATAGTTGAAAGTATGATTAACCAGTTCCTTCTTTATTACCCAAACCATATCCATAATCAGTGGGGGCTTCCCCATGTGAACTACTAGACCGTTACCATATCGACAACTGACGAACAATAGTTGTGCCCTACGTCAATGTCTATCATCATTGACAGTTTGCCATAGTCCATTAGTACACGCCTGTTCGAACGGCACGGTGTGAGGTTTGTTAAACCTAATAGCGTTATTAACTAATGACCCGCTCACCATTGGCCTCGACGATTAAGTCGATATAAAATGAAGGACTTAGGTGAGAGAGTTTTGTCTAGTAAGTTTTAAGGTTGTTGTCCTACCCAAGGAGGACGAACGTACGTATTCTACCCAAGGAGAATACGCAGGATTAATATTGGCATCCTACCTATGGAGGATGGCGGTTCATATCCTACCCAAGGAGGATATGCAGATTCCATTTTAGTTCTTTTAATATTGGCATCCTACCTATGGAGGATGGCGGTACATATCCTACCCAAGGAGGATATGTAGGTTCCATTTTAGTTTCTTAACCCATTCCCAACCACCGGGAATCCCATGCCTTAGATGGAGTGTGAACTCACCTTTGGTTGCTCGGTTTGACTCTCAAAAATAGCTAACAGTCAAGGTCGGTCAATCACGTCCTAGTATGATTATCACTTAGTTTATTAGTGACTTCAAATAAGCACGAAGTTCCTACACGCATCTACCACATAACATACACTCACTTTAACGGTTTATGCCCATATAAACTTCCCATCTATTCCCGTTCATAAGCAAACATACGACATTGCACATAACACTTTTATTGACATATAACATGTTAGATCATTCTCAGATAACCTACCCGACATTTAGACATGCGAATTACTACTTATGTCGTTTCAGCTTTTAAATTCAAAACTGGGCTGGTTTTGGGAATTTTAATAAAATAGTTAACCTGTTCCAAAAATTCCCAACTTTTTACAGAAGGTCTTAAACGATCCAAATATTATTGTGTAAAAATCTCGGGATCCAATTCATTACTAATATTTTATAAAAAAAATCATTTACCGGACTGCAATCAGATTTGTCACTTTCTGACTACAGTCTACGGAATAATTCGTTTAAAAGTAATCGCAAGTCCGATTGACTAAATTCCAGTTGGAGCATTACTATGACATCAGTGGTCATCTACAGTAAAATTTTAATGAGCTAATTCTACACAGATTTCAAGTTATGACGGAAAACATAACACATATTTTCAGCAGTAAAAACGCAGCTTGAGCTGCTGTCCAAAAACATACCTTTAAAAATAGTAAACGACCTCTAAAAATTACGATTCCCATGCCATTGGATCCGTTTTTCGAAAATACATAATTTAGACTTCAGAAAATCAGTTTTTCGATTTATTATGATCCGTTTACAGCCAGTTGAAGTTGGCTGAAAATGCTAATCAGCATGCTTTTTAGAGTTTAAATGTTACTAAAACGCATCAACAAATGTTCTAACAACGGGTTTATCAAGAAATCAACGATCAAACATCATGCATGCTTTAACCAACCCTAATCCAACAAGATTTAATCTTTATGTAAACTTATGTTCATGTTCCTTGTTCTTTGTTCATTTTCTTTTTATGTTCTTGTGTTAAACATCAAACAACAACCTTTCGAATAATCATCATACAAGTAACCAAGAGTGTAATCAAAGACTTACAACTAGCACAAAGACTAGGGTTGAACTTATGAACAAAGGATGATGATGAAGATGGTGTGAGAAAGCAAGTAATGAAGCTCCTTGAAGTTCCTCAAGCTTCCATCTTCTCAAAGCACCTCCTAATGTTTGAAACAAGCTTGAAAATGGAAGAAGATGGTTGAGTTATGGTGGTGATGGTGGCGGTTATGGTGAGGCCGAGAGGAAGAGAGAGAGATGAGTGAGAGTGTGATGAAGATATGGAATGATGAATGATCTATGGAGCCATACTTAAAGATCTTCATATCTAATATTTTGTCTAACATATCAAGCAACAAATCAAATAATATCTAATAAAATACGAGAAGAGATCTAGGAAGTATGGTGTGGATTTGTGGGTCCTCTTGTGACCGTAAGAGGGTATTGGGGGGGGGGGGGGGGGGGGGGTTAATTGCACATTTTTGATGGAAGTTGGCAAACACTAGTTAATTTCCAAGTATATACTTACATGTGTTTGCTAGTTGGTATTTTAGTGGGTGTTATTGTGAACGGGGATCATGACTAGCCAAGAAATAATAACACAATGTGTTTGACAAAAATTTGGTGTCCCGGGTAATGTCCGGTTGTTCGGTTAGATACCGTTTCGTTAAAGTGTTTAATTATTCTGTAAAGTGTCTTTTATATATCTTTTTGTAATGCTTTTAATTCCTAACACTTAGGAAAATATTCAGGACCATTTAGTCAAGTTTCTGCACAATCATTAAGCACAATATAGTATTAATCAATCGTACGAATACATGTAATTACGAGGGTTGTCACAATATAGCTTTCTAGGCTTCTTACATTAAACAAACTTTCTATTTGATCTTTATTCTAGTTAGATAAACATCTTAAATTTTAAAAAAGAAAGGTGTCAATACTATATAGCTTTCTAGGCTTCTTACATTAAACAAACTTTCTATTTGATCTTTACCCTAGTTAGATAAACATAGGGGTGTATTCAATTATCGTCTAACTAAGAAGTTGAGTCCTACTCTAATTGTAACCAAGTTATCTCTTATATAACTTGACAAAGTTATAATTAAGGTAACGATAAGTTATTTTCTGATTAATAAGATTCCGAGTCCACTCGTGACGCAACAGGTCAACAGAACCATCTCCTCTTCACCCTTTTTCTTCTCCGGTACACGCACGCAACACACCTTCAACTGCGTGTTAACATATACATACAACTTCCTTATACGTATAACCTACACACACACAAACACGAACAATCTCTCTCTATACGTATAACCTACACACACACAAACACGAACAATCTCTCTCTAAATTCTCTCCACAACACATAGCCTCAACCTCTGCTCTGCATTCAACTACACACAATCAAAATTCGTACGTATAGTCTATACATACACACATTTGTACGTATAGTTTTTCAAATTTTCGAGGTGAATTTGCAGCAGAGTTGCAGAATTAGACGATCTCTTACGGTTAGTTAAACAGTAAGATTACGTCATCTTCCGTTGATTTTTCGTGTTTGCATTGTTTACTGTTAGATACTTTTCTTCGAATTCAAGGTTTAATGCTGGAATTCGTTTGAAATAATGACGAATTGTTGACGGTTATAGTTTAATCAGTTGTTAATTTGCGTTGTTTTATTTCGGCAATTTAGGTTTTTAGTTGTTAATTTGATGATGATGAGTTTTTTTTTTTTTTTTTTCAGAGATGAAGAGGTCTAGAAACGACGACGTTTCCGCTTGTGGTGGTCCAGTTGCGCAACCGATCATAACCGAACGGTGAGTTTTTAATTTGGATGTAGTTGAGTTCATTCTGTTGGTGAATTCTTGATTATGAAGCGAAATTGTGATCTATAGTTTGTTTTTGAAAGTTAATTTTATAGTTTGTAGGTTATTGTTATGTGATTTTTTTTTTTTTTTTTGTTTTTTCAACAACAAAATAAATCATTATTATGATTTTTTTTGGATAAAACAATCTATTATATAAAATACTGGCCGAGTTACATCAATATCGCAGGTAAGCGAGCAACAAGCTGCGCCGCTACCTCTTTCTGAATAGCAAACCCTAGCCTATTAAAGACAAACCCCTGCCCCCTGTTGATGAGCAACTGCTGTGGACAACCTTTTGGACCCTAGTCAACAAACGGATAGCTTATGTGATTTGTTTGTGTAATGTATGTTTATATTCTAATTTTGATGAACAAGTGAATTAATAACTTAGTTTGGGGTTTAATATGAGGGCTAAAACAAAAGGTAAGATTTGTGTTAATGAGTGACATCTAGTTCTATAAGTTTAGGGTTAGATATGAGAGGTATATTAAAATTTTAAAGGTTGAACTGATTTTTTAATTTATTCATCTTTTTAACTTTTAATTTATTCATCTTTTTAACTTTTTGTTATGTGATTTGTTTGTGTAATCAGTAATGTATGCTTATGTTCTAATTTTGATGCACAAGTGATTTGTGTTAGTGAGTGACATTTAATTCTATAAGTTTAGCGTTTTTGAATGCTGAATTAGTTGTTTAATTTGTTTATCTCATCTTATGGAATGAAGCTCCGGGAGACCTCAAGTTGTGGGCGGAGTGAGGGCGCATAAGTTGACAAACGATGATGCACTCGCCTATCTTAAGAAAGTGAAAGACACGTTTCGTGATGACAACGAGAAATACGAGGAGTTTCTTGACGTTATGAAAGATTATAGAGCTCAAAGGTTAGGCTAAATTGTTGCGTTGTTCAACTTTCATACTGTAATTTTGTTAACGCTTGTAATGACCGATTTATAATGGCGTTTTCTGTTATAGAGTTGATACCACAGGTGTCGTAGCAAAGGTTAAAGAACTATTTGAAGGGCACCGAGAACTAATATCGGGTTTCAATGCCTTTCTACCAAAGGGATATGAAATCGTTCTCTCGCAAGAGGAGGTACCACAAGCTAAGAGAGTTGTGGAGTTTGATGAGGCCATGCAATTTGTACACAAAATGAGAGTAATAACTAATAACATCACATGATATATATCGTCCTATTAACGCATAACGACTAACTTTTGGAAATTTTAATGCTTGCAGATGAGATTTCAAGGTGATGATCACATTTACAAATCTTTTCTTGATATTTTGAATCAGTACAGAAACGCAACCAAAACCGTTAGCGAGGTCCACCAGGAGGTTTGTTTGTTTTTTTATATGAAAATATTCTATATATATGTACGCAAATTTAAGGTGGCGGATAGGGCCGCAAACGGACCGAACGAACACGAACAAGTTTGTTAAGGAAATATACGTGTTTACGAACTGTTCATGAACCCTTACCGAACGAGATTTTCTGTTCGTGTCCGTTCGTTAAGGAAATGAACGTGTTTGTGTTTGTTTGTTAATTTTAGGTAACGAATGCAAGAGGACGCTCATGGATACAAATAAACACAAACTAATATTCATGAACACTTATGAAAACAATTGAACACAAACAAACGCACATAAACAGATAATGTAATACATTGATACTTTTTGAATTTTTTTTTGTCGGAATTTTGAAGTATTTAAATAAAATATAAAAATTGAAAACACTAACGAGCTATCAAACACAAACGAACATAAATGAAGATGTGACCGAGCGTTCACAAACATAAATGAACGAACACGGCCTCTGTTCATGTCCGTTCATTTAACTAAACGAACGAAATTTCTTGTTTGTGTTCATTCATTTATTAAACGAACGAACATAGACGAATTTCCCGCCGAACTATGCACAAACTGTTCGCTGAACGTTCAGTTCGTTTGCAGCCCTAGTGGTGGATCTTAAATTGTTCAAGAATTTACTATTTTTTTCAGGTTGCTGCTCTTCTTCATAACCAACCAGACCTGCTTAACGATTTCACAAACTTTTTACCTGATTCTTCAGCAGCATCCGATCGTTATGTTCATTCCAGTAGGACCCACAAACCGCACCTTGGAGATAGGAGCTCGCCCGTTGGCACAATAAAACCTCTGCATTCCGAAAATGTAATCTTCAGTTAATCATTTTTCACTTGCTAAGTCTTTACTCATATTGTTTGCGACTTTGTGAACCGATTCATTGGCAGAAAGATATTGCTAGTCATGATGACCGTCATAGTGCGAACCATGATGTCAGCGCTGACACAGCGGAAACTTATCATGACAAAGTACGGCATTCACAAGATAATCACGAGATGAACAGTGTAACCCACAAACATAAATCTGCTAGTACACTTGAGGATACTGTCACAGAGCTATTTCATAAAGGTATCTCATAATTCATAATAGCTATTGCCTATTATTGTATTGGGTTTAAGTCTTATTTTTAAATATTTTTCGGCAGATATGCGTGAACAAGTGATTAGTCTCCGTACGAAGGTGAAAGAAAAACTACAAAACTCAGATGATTACCAGGCATTTTTAAAGTGCATTATGCATTACCGCACAGAGAATATTACTCGACCACAATTGCAATCTTTGGTATACTCATGTACACTTTATATCATCATTAATATTTACTAATTAATTTCTAATATTATATATTTACAACTTGTATATTAGCCAGTAACTTTATCACTATGACACTATCAGATTATCAGTTATTAGAAGTACCCACACAATACTTTTTTTCTAAAACTTGTAACTATTGTGCTATGTCAATTTGAACGTTTTTAATGGGTTCTGTAATCGTAAAGCAAAAACAATTATTTTCATTAGGTGAATGATTTACTTGAAGCAAACCCAGATCTTATGGAAGAAGTCAGTGAGTTCATCGATCACGGTGAGAGAAACGGTAAGCATCTTTAACACTGTAATTTGATCCTATGAAGTTAATGCGGTAAAAAATCTTGTATCGGTCAAGGACCAATATTTGAGATATAGGTTATCGCGGTGGGATATCGGTAATTTTAATATCATGCAAAATTTATATATATAGCAATTTAACACTAACAATTCAGTATGCTCTCCCACCATTAACAAATTAACCTTTTGCAACTTGCAAAACACTAACAATTGTAGCAAGTAGGAACTCATTAAGACTTAAAACACTAACAATTAAGAATTAAGACTTTAAACACTAATAGCAGCAATAAGAAGAAAGACGACTGGTAAAACTAAGAAGAAAGGTACCGGTAGCGGGAAAATCGGTGATATATCGGTCAATATCGCCGATAATATCGCTACCGGTATTTGACACCGATATTTTACATGGGGACCGATAACCGATACGTCACCGATATTAACTACATAGATTTGATCTGCAAAATGAAAATCTAATATCTGCAAAATGAGAATCTAATTATCCTTTGACTTACGTAAAAGTCAAATTTTCTTAACTGAGATGAAGGCATATCTGTCAGGACTTTGTCTGTTGTAAAAGTCAAATAATCTCTAATTCTATCTTTTGCTAGGTTCTTTGTGGAGTGATCATTTACCTGGATCTTTGCACGATCAAGATCGCGATAATGATAAAGATCACGACAAAGATGAAACAAACAGGTGTCATGACGTCAATAATGAGTATCAAGCAAAACCAATTCATGAACTTGACCTTTCTGACTGTGAACAGTGCACGCCAAGTTACCGTCTTTTACCGAAGAATGTAATCAATGATTCAGTTCGTACATTTATGTAGATATAACGAGTTATACCTTACCTTATGCACTTATTAGTTGGTTTTTATTTTTGATACAGTATCCGATTCCTTCAGTAAGTCAAAGAACAATAATTGGTGCTGAGGTGTTGAATGATCATTGGGTATCTGTTACCTCCGGTAGTGAGGATTACTCTTTCAAGCACATGCGTAAAAACCAGTATGAAGAGAGCTTATTTAGATGTGAAGATGACAGGTATGTTGCAATTGTTATATTCAGGTTTTACTCATCTGCAAATTGCATAAAATATAACGTCCTTTGCCAACTTTAAAAGTTTTGATTTTGAGTAATCTGACCCGGTTATAGGGATGCAAACGAACCACAACGAACAATTTGTGAACCGTTCGGCGGGAAGTTAGTTTGTGTTCATTCATTTATTAAACAAACGAACACAAACAAGAATTTTGTTCGTTTACTCAAATGAATAGAAGGCCGCGTTCATGCATTTATGTTCGTGTTCGTTTGTGTTCGATGGTTTATTAGTGTTTTTATTTTTTATATTTTTTTAACACTTCCAAAATTCCGACAAATAAAATATTTAATAAGTATCAGTGCATTATATATTCTATTCATGGACGCTTGTTTGTGTTCCTTTGTTTTCATTTTTGTTCATGAACATTAGTTTGTGTTCGTTTGCTTTCGTTTGTGTTCGTGAACATCAGTTTGTGTTCGTTTGTGCTCATGAACGTTCGTTACCTAAAATTAACAAATGAACACGTTCATTTCTTGAACTAACGAACACGAACAGAAAATCTCGTTCGGTAAGTGTTCATGAACAGTTTGTGAATACATATATTTCCTTAACAAACTCGGTTCGTTTGCAGCCTTACGTATTGGTAACTTCAACCATGTTGACCTTTATGTCAGGTTTGAACTGGACATGTTATTAGAATCCGTTAACGTGACAACCAGACGAGTGGAAGAACTTTTAGATAAGATAAATAATAATTCAATCAAGACAGACTGTGTGGTTCGAGTTGAAGATCATTTTACAGGTGAGAAAGTGATAATAAACTAATAAATTGATAAATCATCCATCTTTTTATACTTTTGCAGATGTTTTGACCATTTATATTCTGCTTGTTATTCAGCTATAAATTTGAGGTGCATTGAACGTTTATACGGAGATAACCGGCTTGATGTGATGGATGTATTAAAAAAGAACGCGTCTCTTGCTCTACCAGTAATATTAACTCGTTTGAAGCAAAAACAAGAGGAATGGGCAAGATGTCGTTTCGATTTTAATAAAATTTGGGCTGAAGTTTACGCAAAAAATTATCACAAATCTCTTGATCATCGCAGCTTCTATTTCAAACAGCAGGACGCAAAGAGCTTGAGTGCTAAAGGTAATTAAAAATGTAAGTTCATATAATTTTATTGTTTTCACTCAGGGCTGCAAATGAACCAACCGTTCAGCGAACAATTCGTGAACCGTTCGGCGGGAAGTTCGTGTAGTTAAATGAACGAACATGAACAGAGGCCGCGTTCATACATTTATGTTCGTAAAAATTCGGTAACGTGTTCATTTATGTTCGCTTGTGTTCAATGGTTCATTAGTGTTTTTAGTTTTTATATTTTATTTAAATACTTCAAAATTCCAACAAATAAAATATTTAATAATGTCAGTGTATTATATATTATGTTCATGAACGCTTGTTTGTGTTCGTTTTTTTCCGTTTGTGTTCATTTGGTTCCATTTGTGTTCATTTGTTTCCATTTGTGTTCATGAACATTAGATTGTGTTCGTGAACGTTCATTGCCTAAATTAACAAACAAACACGAACACGTTCATTTCCTTAGCAAACGAACACGAACATAAAATCTCTTTCACAAGCGTTCACGAATAGTGTTCATGAACAGTTCGTGAACACATATATATCTTAACAAACGAACACGAACAAGGTCTTGTTCGTGTTCGTTCGGTTCATTTGCAGCCCTATGAGACTAACTAGAAATTTAAGTTTATAAAAGTTAACACATGTTCTTTTATAATGCAGCATTATTATTGGAAATCAAGGAAATCCGTGAAGAAAAATCTAAAGACGAAAACATTATTCAGAACTTTGTTTCTGGCGAAAGACAAAACAATACACCACATCAAGAATTTAAGTATTGGAATTTTGATGTTCATGATGACATATATCAACTCATGAAATACTATATTCCACAAAATTGTACCACCGAACAATCCGACAAAGTCATGAAAATCTGGACTAATTTTGTGGAACCCATGTTTAGTATTTCAAGGGATAATAATGGAGAGTCTGAAGAAGATAATTTTGCATCATATAGAGAAAGTGGTACGAAGGAAAATTACCAAAATGGGTATCATGAAAATGAAGCAGACGAGGAAGGTGAAGAAAGCGCACATAGGTCATCTAGTGAAACTTCGGGTAGTGAAACTGCTGATGTAGAGGATCACTACCCTGAAGAACATGACGGGGTTCATGATAACAAGGCTGGGAGTGAAGGAGAAGTTGAAGAACGATTGTTAGAAACAGTAAAACCGGTTACGAAATACGCACCTGTAGTATCACATAATGACGAAAATGGCCCTCGGGTTTTCTATGGAAACGACACCTTTTATGTTTTCTTCAGACTCCATCAAGTAAGGCTCACTATATTACAAATGTTGCAAATTTTGATTTGGAGTAAAGTACACGGATGGTCTTTGTGGTTTACCAAAATTTTGGATTTGGTCCCTAGCTTTTCAATAGTACCCGGATGGTCCTTGTGGTTTGCACTTTGTAACGCATTTAGTCCCCAGCCAACAAATCTAAAGGTTTTAGCAGGTCCAAGTTAGGTACTAAATGCGTTACAAAGTATAAACGACAGGAACCATCCATGTACTTTTGGAAAAGTCTGGGGACTAATGCGTTACAAATTGCAAACTACATGGACCACCCATGTACTTTTGGAAAGTTAGGGACCAAATCCAAAATTTTGGTAAACTACAGGGACCATTCGTGTAATTTACTTTTTGATTTAAGAATCGGACTCATATGATGACATGGCAACTGATGTGTTGGTAAAAAACTTTTGTCCATGTTGACCTTTTCATGATATGGTGTTAACTTGGCACTTCAAAAATTGGTTCTCTTTTGGCCTAAATAAGTTGGTTACTCAGGAACAGAAGTTTGACCAAAATTTTATATTTTTTATGCACTTAGCTTCAGTTTTATTAATATTTATATATTTTTTACTTATAATCACCAGATGCTATATTCAAGATTAAAGGATGCAAAGGAAAAGTCTGCTAATGATAAATGGAGGTGTTCGAATGACACAACACCTAATAACTCATATGCTAGGTTTGACTTTGACTGTCTTTCAGATTGATTAATGGATAGTTGTTTCGATAACTATCCTGATTTTGGTTTTTTGTCGGTTCAGATTCTTGGATTTGCTCTACACGTTTCTTGGTGGTGATGCTGATAGTGCAAAATATGAAGATGACTGTCGAACGGTTCTTGGAACTTGGTCATTTCCTCTATTTACATTAGACAAGCTCATTTACAAGTTGTCTAAACAGGTGACATGCTCATTTTCTATCGTTTATTTGTCAAAAATAAACCGTCGTTCTTGTAGAATAAGAAAAGAAACAGGGGTGCGCTTTTTGCATTTCCACTAGAGTGATTTTTTCTTGTATAGGTGGCAATTTTGCATGTGGGTTATCTTTTTATCCCTAATGTGTTAAATGGGTAATATAAAAAAAATGGATCAAAAGGAAACGGGTCAAATGGGTCGAAACTCACCCAAATTGTATTTCTAACATAAAACTCCTAAATCATTTTATATATAGAAAATATATTAGAATTGAAATAATATGATTTTTAATATCATTTGTGACTGTAATTGTTTACATATAAAAGAGTAAAATGCCATTATCGTCCCTAAGTTTTGGCCAGTTTTACGACATTCGTCCAAATGTTTGTTTTTCGCATTTGGATCCAAAAGGTTTGAAATCTTGCCATTTTCATCCGGCTCGTTAACTCCATTCGTATTTCTCCGTTAAGTCAGTGGTATTTCTGTCTTTTTTGCTAACAAAAAAGATGTGGAAAAACAAACCTTTGGACAAAAGTCGCAAAACTGGCCAAACCTCAGGGACGAAAATGGCATTTTACTCAACAATGTTTAATTCTAGACCAAATTTTTCCAGGCTTGACCCGACCCATTTTGCCATGTAAACCCAACCTCCCTACCTGCCCGTCCGTTTTGCCACCTCTACTTTTTCACAAGAGACTATCAAGATCTATAATGACTAAATTTTGTGACCATAATACCTTTCCACAGCTCCTAGCGATTGCTATGGATGAGGTTGATAACAAACTTCTACATCTCTATACATATGAACGCATGAGAAACCCCGGGAGTTTTGTAGATGAATTCTATTACGCAAATGCGAGAGTGATTGCTAATGATAATAACATCTATAGATTTGAAAGTGTAAGTAGTACCATACCTTTTTTTTTCTGATTGTATTGCAAATATCAATGGCTAATTAGTTTTTTTGTGTCATGATAGTCACCTATATCCAAAACCGTTAGTCAAAGTCAAACCTGGTTGATTATTCGACTAATGGACCCCGGATGTGACATGTCAGAAGCACCCTCCTTATCGATAGACCCAAATTTTGAAGCCTATCCAACCAATCAGTTAGTTCCCGTTGTTGCTGGGAAAACGAAGGCCTGTCTCTTCTTAAAAAGGTATTTAATTCTTGAAAAAAAAAACTAGGTTACTACGTGATTTGCACACTCTTTTTTGCATGGTTTAGGAAAATGTGTACTTTTTTGGTCATGTTATTCACACTTGCAAATGTGTAAATATTTGTACATTTAAGTCACTCAAATTTCATATTTATAAATACCTTAAAAAGAAAGTTCACTCAAATTTCATATTTGTATATACCTTAAAAAGAAAGGTCGGTGGCAAAGCAAAGCCATCGTCTCTTTCTATCCCTCTAACTTTGTAAATGACACTTTGACCCTTTCAGGTTTCTAAAGTTTCGAGTTTACCCTAAAACTGATTTCTTACGTTTTTTTGTACATGTCTGTATAAATTCAAGTCCGTCTACGCTTTAACGTTATTTTTGTTTGGGAGCGAGTCGGGTCAGTTATATAATGTTTTTTTTTGTACGTTTTGAGTTAGACTACGTTTTGACGTAAATTTTGTTTGGAAACAAAACGAGTGAAATATGATACGTTTAGATTCAGCTGTATAAATTTGAGTTATTGTACGTTCCAATGTAAATTTTAGTTCAGAAACGAGTCGGGTCGATTGTAGTCTATACTTTATCACGCCGCGTACAACGCCAACGCACATGTTTATTTTATGTACGTTTTGAGTTGGTCTACGTTTCACCGTAAATTTTGTTTGGAAACAAGTTGGGTCAAATATAATACATTTTCATTTAACGATATGAATTTGGATTACTTTACGTTTCTACGTAAATTTAGTTCGGAAACGAGTCGGGTTGATTGTAGTCTATAATTTATCACGCTGTGTATGGCGCCGCCACAACGCGCAGCTAGTAAAAACACTAGCTGGTCCTATTGTGAAAATTTCCATAGCTGTTTAAAAAAGAGTGACCTAAATAAAACAATTATGAAACTTTTTTATTATACTTGTGAGAATCCGTCACCGGAAAACTTACGCGCCCCACCAATACTTTGATGACCAACGGGCGGGTGGCCTTCAAGGGCTTTAAAGGCAGAAACCAGTGGAAGTTTGGATACATTTTGACAAAAAAAAAAAAAAGATATACATTCTCTTAAGTTGTGTAGAAAAAAGTGTGCAAATCGCATATTCATGAGTTTTTTTATTTCTTACTATGAAGATGAAAGCCTTATTACTAACCTGCTTTAACTTGTTATCTATGTAGAAATAAAAGAAAATATGCTTGTGAAGATGAAGATTTAGCAACGATGCAAGCCATGGAGGAAGTTCAAATTTTAAATAGGATGGAATGCAAGATAAATTGCATTACATATAAGGTATCAATCTTACTTATCATGTTGTATACGAAACCTATTTATTTGATTAATTTACACCAATTTTCGACTTCAGCGTCTGTCCTTTTCGACCAACAAAGAAATTGGACAAACGACCTGAAATGATAATGAATTCTACACTTTCTCTCGATTTTAGAAAATAATTTTTAGTCACGCGTAAAATAGAAAACCAACTTATATTTCGTTACTGATAATAAAAGGATTTTCTTTTTTCTTTCACTAAACACAAGTTTGTCTTCCTTTCGTTATAACGTATAATATATAAATAAAAGGGTTCAATAATAGTTTTAACAACCGAGTTGCATTTTATTACTGATTGTAGAAATGGTGGCCTCTTATTTGTCATTTTATTGTGTATATATGTCACGTATGTGACATTTGACAATCAATTTTTATCTATCTTAAAAGATCATTTCTCAAACATGTAAATAGTTTATTTATTTTTGAATATTTGGTATCTAATGCGACAATTCTTTCGCTAAAATCATGAAAAGAAAATGTCAAATCTTGTTTCTGTTTCGTGTATTTTTCCCAAGAAAATTACACGCTTAGTGCGCCGTTACTAAAAATAATGTGACTTTAACGCTCTTACCTCCGAAAATATTTATTTATTTTTTTACTTGTGTATCGTTTGTGGCAGATATCCTACGTTTTGGATACAGAAGACTCTATGGTGCGCAAGGGCCGGAAAAAAGTCAGTAAAAGTATACCATCAAATGGTTATTCACACAAAGTACAAAAGTTCCATAAGCTGCTACAATCTAGGATTCTAAGCATGCCAACATAACAAACCAATTTAGAACTTCAAATTTGGTAAGTATTCTTTATAGTTTGTCTTATTCGTGAATTTGAAGTTGAAAAACGTCGTTTGCAAACCCAAGCATCAACTCTAATATGGTAGTATAACATTTTTGTATTCTGTGTAGGTATTTTACGTGAAAAAGGTGGTGTGACGGTTGCCATATTTGCATATAGACTTGATAAGAAAGTTCCTTGACAGTTTTCTAGTGAATTTTGACATATGAATTAGTGACTTCTTCCTTAATCTTGCTTATGGAACTTTCTATAAATAGAAAACGAAGGTGGTAGGCTTTTGCGTTCTTTCTTATACTGTTAATAGATCTCTATTCGTAGAATATAAGCAGCTTCTCGAGGGTCCATTGTGAAAAACATTTCTAGCAACAAGATCAAGAAGGTTTGAATTCGTTATGACAGACGCAAACTCTTTGATTTTTCTTTATCGACAATGTAAATTCTAGCTTTTAGACGGGTTTTTTTTTCTTGGTAACCGTGAGAACCCGTTACGGAACCATACCAATAAGCAAAATGGTAAAATGTAACATGCGTTGTACAAATGGTTTTCATGGAAGACATAAAACCAGTGAAAAGCGGATTTAGCAGAGGGACTTAAGCCGACGTCAACCTCTCAAGGATTGGTGTGTGCTTTTATCCATAAATAGTAGTTCTTACGATTTACAAAACCATAAATAGTGTTAACATTTATTTGTCATATTCATAAAAATTTGGTAAATCGGGTACCGGCACTCGATACCATTTGCTCATCTGTTAGTGATGTTACTATTCATTCCATTCTAATTTTAATATATAGGTAATTACAATAAGCAAAATGAAAACAAAATATTACACTTACATAGATTGTAATAATCAGCTCAACTGAGGCTACTTGAACCCAAACTACAAATACAGCTGTGAAACTAATATAGGGAAAAACCACAACTGGGGGTCATATATATTGGTTTCGTTTAATGTTGTAAACGAACCGAACTTTCAGCGAACAGTTCATAAACCGTTCGACGGGAAGTTCGTTTATGTTCGCTCATTTATCAACATGAACAGGAAATTTCGTTTGATTAGTTAAATGAACGAACATGAACAGAGGTATCGGTTGTTCAATTGTGTTCGTGAACATTCGTTTATGTTTGTTTGTTTATGTTCATGAGTTTTTTTGCACTTTTATTTATTTTATCTAATCTTTTTATATTCTTTAACTTTTATTTATTTTATTATCCTAAAAATTAAAATAGAAACCCCTATTCTAATTGTGCTTATGCATCGTTCCCCTTTCTTTCCTCAATATTCACATTGGCGAACACTATCATCCTCCGTTCCACTATTATGGCTTCAAGTTCAAGCGTTGCTTCCTCTGCCATCCACGTCTAGACTATGTCGCTTTCCCCGATTTTATTTGTGTTCGTAAACATGTTCATTTCCTTAATGTACGAACACGAACATAAAATCTCGTTCGGTAAGTGTTCATGAACGTTCGTGAACGCATTTATTTCCTTATTGAACGATCGTTCAGTTCGTTGACAATCCTAGTTTCGTTACTTGGTGTGATGTTATTTATGAAATTATATATTCGGTTTTGACTTTGATACAACTTTTGCCCAGGCCTTTATCATAAACATAAGCGGGCCAAACCGGCCAAAGATCAAGATCTGCTAGTTTCGCGTTATGAGATCGCCTCGATAGCGAAATTACGGCTGGCAAATTTTGACATGACACATCATATCTAAAGAGTTAAATAAACAGGTCATGTCTAATTAAACAAATTGATCATTGTCTGCCAGCCCATTTTACTCGCTTAGGTAAATGTGTTTTTAACACATAAAAATGTAGGTTAAATCTTGAATAAGTGTATCTTCGTATCTATTTGTTTTGGGTTTCTTGTGTCTACAGATTATCTTCGTATCTATTTGTTTTGGTTTCTTGTGTCTACAGATTTTCTATGATCAAACCGATGAAGAAAACCAACGGTCGGCTTGCCTAGAAACTGTTCTTAGGCCGACGCCCATCATAGAACTCGGATTACAAATTTTCAGTTTTAGGTTCCTTCTAACATGTCTTCAGAGTTCAGACTTTCTATAACCAAACATTCAAACCTATGAAACACTTAAAGTGGGCTTGCCTGGTCCCATCGTGTCTTAAATAACGAATTTTAATTCAAAGTATTTGTCCATCTTCACATCTAAATTGTCTTAAATGTCCATCTTCACATCTAAATAACAAATGTGTGACAACTGACAAATACTTGAACTGACCAACCAGATATTAACCAACTGCCTAACTAATGTTTGTTGGACCTAGGCCCATTTGCTTAGAGCTGACAATTTCATACACGGACACAAAAGCATGATACGAAAGCTTTCTTGTCGCGTTCGTGTCTTAATAGGTTATGTTTGTGCCTTAACAGGTCGTGTCTGACATGATATGCCAACCCTAGACTCCACACACCATCCTTCCAAGGCGATTTTTCCGTGTCTTAACATGTCGTGTTCGTGTAACACACTTATTATCAGGTTCGTGTTTTTGAAAAAACCGACACGATAAGATTTCTTCTTGTTTTTTGTGTTTACCTGTTCGTGTTCGTGTCGTGCTCGTGTCCGACACATATGCCAGCCCTACACTTGCTTACATATGCAACCTTTTTATACAAGACTGCTAGAGAAACATAATAAAGTTGGTTTAGTAAAAACAAACCATCCCAAAATATTTACAAGAACCATAAAACATTGAAGAGATGTAGGCCTGGATGCCTTTTATTTACATTACAACTTCCACCATTTTCATAGCAAGAAGAAACTTCACATTCACATTCACCAAGCATCTCATCATGCATTCAAACCCATAACACAAACATTATTTACACTTCAACAAATCATTCATTCACCGGAAACCCGTCTTCTACTCGGGCCGGAACGTCACCAAATCTGGGAGATGAGCTTCATGAAGCTTCTTTATATCATTTGCAGTCACTTTAGTTGATTCCAAACTGAGTGATTTCAAGTTCTTCAGTTTTGTTAAATGCTGTAATCCTGCACTAGTTACCCGAGAACTCGAAACGTTTAAAGACACCAGTTGAGACAATTCTGCAGTTTCAAATCGACCGGTGGTTAGTTAGTTCGTGCATATGTTTTATTAATTAAAAAATAATAAGTTAATGTTGGATATGCATCTGCCACATGAGTGATTGATTAATAATTATTTTTATACATGAATAAAAAGACCTTGTTAAAAAATCATAAAATAACTTTTTATTGTGTTTTGTGTTTCGAGTAAAATGCCATTTTCGTCCATGACGTTTGGCTAGTTTAGGTTTGTTTTTTCGCGTCAGAATCCAAAAGGTATGAAATATTTGTCATTTTCATCATGCTTGTTAACTCCATCCATTTTTCTCGAGGTGTTCCCGTCTTTTGTGTTAACTTAAAGGGCAAAAAAATGGCAATACCCCTAACCTAACGGAGAAATGTGGATGGAGTTAATGAGCCGGATGAAAATGGCAAGATTTCAAACGTTTTGGATCTAGATGCGAAAAAACAAACTTTGGATGAAAGACGCAAAACAGGCCAAACCTCAGGGACGAAAATGGCATTTTACTCTTGTGTTTTTAAGCCTTCCTAGCGGCTGGTGTGGAATTAACCGTACCACACCAGAAACTAACACGCGTAAAACCCGTTCAGATGAAGGTTGCTCAAATAAAGTAAAGTTGTCTTTATTCATTTAGTGTCTTGCAGTAGCCCATAAATAGTAAAATTGAAGAAAAATTACCAGAAATAAATTCTAGAGATTTATCAGTGAGATGGTGGTTCTGTGAAAGATTCAAAAGCATCAGAGATTGAAGATCTTTAATGTTCTTCACACCAGCATCAGTTAATCCCCCACCACAAATTTCGAGGGATTTTAAGTTTTTAAAATCTACACGTGAAACCAAAATCAGAAATTAATATAATTCTATAAGAACAAATTATTATAGATGAAAATGTAGCATACTGCGCAAGTATTTCGTTCCAGCATCTGTTATTTTTGCACAGAATAAATCCAGATGGGTCAACCCGGCCAAACCTGCATATACAACCAATTGGAATATCTGAAAGTTATTATTTTAGCATTTAAAAAATCTTGCAATTTATTCACGTTGTGACATTATCTAATAAATCAAAGAGTAAAATGTCATTTTCGTCCCTAAGGTTTGGCCAGTTTTGGGACTTTCGTCCAAAAGTTTGTTTTTTCGCATTTGGATCCAAAATTTTTGAAATTTTGTCATTTTCATCCGGCTCGTTAACTCGATCCATGTTTCTCCGTTAGGTCAGGGGTATTTTTGTCTTTTTCGTTAACTTGAAGGGCAAATTCGGTCTTTTTCACTTTATGTACAAGCATATAAAAACCAGCAATAAACACACAAACCTGTTTTGAACCCGATCCATATGAACAAACTGCAAGATTCAAACAGGTCAATGTATGCATACCTGCTAGAGCTGCAAGACCAGCATCTGTGATTTGACGAACATCCAAATTAAGTGATTTAAGACAAGCTAGTTTAGCCAAGTTTCTTAAACCGCCATCTGTAATTACAGTGAATGAAAGATTCAAACTTTCCAGATTCACCAAACCTGCAAAATTTAAAATAGGCGTTAATCTTAGTTTTGATTAGTCAAATAAGATTATATATGAACAATTCAGCAAATGGCTTGACCAGATATATGACGAAGCCCGTTGTTTCCAACTTCTGTATCAGATAACTCCAAACACTTTAAATGACTAAGACCTGAAAACCACAAATATTTATTAGAATATTAATAATTTATTAACTTGTTAGAATTAAAATATTAATAATTTATTAACTTATCCAACATGATAAAAAAAATTAAACAAAAGAATAACCTGCTAAATGAACCAATCCTTCATCTCCAATTCTACATGAGTCAAGATTCAAGCTCTCCAAATCTTTTAAACCTGCATGCCATAAAATTTAATTGAATATTATATTATAGTGTAAAGTGTCATTTTCGTCCCTGAGGTTTAAGCGGTTTTGCGACTTTCGTCCAAAAGTTTTTTTTTCACATAGGGATCCAAAAGGGTTGAAATGGATGGAGTTAACAAGATGGATCGTAAATGGCAAGATTTCAAACCTTTTGGATCCAGATGCGGAACAAACCTTTAGACGAAATTCGCAAAACTAGCCAAACCTCAGGGACGAAAATGGCATATATGTGTGTGTATAAATGATTCCAGATGCTAATAATTTCCAATTTCCGAGTATATGTCAAGGTTAATAATTCACCTTTCAAGTGAGACAAAACAGCATCTGATATATCATTGAATCCCAAATTAAGCACCTTCAAAGACTTGAGCTCTGCAAAATATATTATTTTTTGTAATTTAGTAACTAAAAAAACTCGAATATTCTAAAACGCACAACACAACAATAAAAAGGCTTACTTGAAATTTTTTCACAGCCGTCATCAGTAAAACTAGATCTGCTGACATTCAGATAAAGCAGAGCAACAAGATCTGGATAATAATTATCAAATAAATAAATTCAACTATCCAGCGGAATTATGAATTGAACAAAAATAAATAATTATATAATTGACCTGAAAGTGAATCCAAGCATGCTGCAGTTATAGGGCAGCGTTCCATATTCAGCAATGAAAGCTGGTGCAAGCCTGAAAAACAAAAAAAATACACAATATAAAAGAATACACAATATTTTAGATTCATAATTATATAATGGAAAAAGAACAATATGTGGTTCAAAAAATAAAAACTTGAGTGACCTTTCAAGAATGTGACACCATGATCTGTCACCTTGCTGCACGAAATTTGTAATTCTTTCAAGTTTGTAAGCTCTGAAACATAAAAAACTATTAGTACAGTGAATGATATTCACATTCCTTTCAAGTTCATTACAAATTACAAATGTAATAAAAATTCAAATTATTAGAATAAATTATTTTTTCTTGATCGTATATTTTATGGCTTATAGCATTAAATCACGTTTAGAACACTGATTAGAGCTAATCATGTAAATATCAATTATGTAAATTGTTAAGAACAATTACCTGACAGAGGCTTCATATCCGCATCGGTAATGCAATTACAGCAGTTGAGATTAAGTGATTCGAGTTTTTTTAAGCCTGCCATTGTAATGCCCAAAACACTCTTGTTACACATTATACACAGCAAAATTTAACAAAACAAGTATGCTTTTTTCCATATCTGATAGGAATCAGCAATACAAGTAATTATTCAAGATCGCAAATTCACTTTCAAACTCACAGCCAAGAAAACCAAAAAATGTGTTACGATAAATAAAATAACAATTATGAGTTTTTAACACATAAATATACCTCTTAAATGAACAAGACCACCGTGTATCCCTGTACATCTTTCCAAGTCCAGCTTTGACAAATTGACCAAACCCGAAAGCGAACTCATTCCTTTGGCGGTAATATTGTTGTTCCTCTTGAAACTCAAATTCGTCAAGTTTGAAAAACCTGAAATATAACAATTATTAGAAGCTTTTTAAGATTAAACTGATCTATTTCTTTTAATGTTATCCTTCGAACCATGTCAACTTTGATCAAAGAAAATAATAATAATAGTTAAGTGTTTAAAATCTTGGAGAAAAAAGTACCACTAATGCAGCCAAGCCCAACATCTGATATCTTTTCACAGAAATTCAAATTTAAGGCCTCGATGTTCATGCAGTCTTTGATACTAAATAAACCAGAATCTGTAACATTTGAACCAGAAATATCTGCAGAGAGTAAGGATGACCCCTGAGAACAAATAACATCCATCCATGCATCATCAACACACCGGGATACTCGCCTAAATTTATATCCTGCCAAAAACAAAACGAGGATATGGTAACAAAATTATATATTACATATACCTAGGGCTGCAAACGAACCAAACGTTTGGCGAACAGTTCGTGAACCGTTCGAAGGGAAGTTCGTTTATTTAATAAACGAACAGATACGAACAAGAAATTTCGTTTAGTTGAATGAACGAACATGAACAGAGGCCACGCTCGTTCATTTATGTTAGTGAACGTTCGGTAACGTGTTCGAAAGTTCATTAATGTTTTTAGTTTTTATATTTTATTTAAATACTTCAAATTCCGAAAAATAATAAAATATTTAATAAGTGTCAAGTGTATTATATATTTTGTTCATGAACGCTTGATTGTGTTCGTTTGTTTTTTGTGTTCATGAACATTAGTTTGTGCTCATTTGTGTTCATCAACGTTCATTTTCGTTCGTTGCCTAAAATTAACAAACACAAATGAACACGAACAAGCTCAGTTCCTTAACAAACAAACATGAACATAAAATCTCGTTCGGTAAGTGTTCATGAACAGTTCGTGAACACATATATTTCTTAACAAATGGTGTTCATTCGGTTCGTTTGCAGCCCTATACCATCATGCCACATAGGATGATATAGCATGCCAATTATGTTAAAATAGCTGAAATAGTGTCCAATTCGCGTAAAATTGATGACGTGGCATCCACACTCACGTCATCAAATTATTTTGACGATGTGGACAACAGATCAGCTACTTTTTTCCTTATTAGAAAAGATACCTGCAGATCACAATCATGAAAAGCTTCAAGATATGCTTCAGTAAGGCGTTGGGAATCAACTAATTCATTAAAAATTTGCTGACTAATATCTCTTGGAAGCGTCGAAAAGGTCCCATACTGATCAATTTCCTGTTAAGAGACCGTAAAAAATACATTCTTTAATCTTTATTACAGCTGATTATAGGATTAATATACTGAAAACCAACATACTTCAGATATTTTATAGATACATAATTCCATGAGAGACGGGCATAACGCGAGTCCTTCCTTATTATCTACACTTGCTCGAGAGAATGACGTCCCCAGCCATTTCGAGCTTCCGCTCTTCGAATACCTTCTAGTAATCACTCTTTGTGCATTCTCCTCGTCGGATTGTGGCTCCCGCTTCCTAGAACAAGCTCCTCCCATGGGAATTTAACCTTAAAAGCTGCTAAAAATTAAGTAACTTACTCAGCTTTCGAGGTTCATGTCCTTAACCTGTAAGTTCAAATGATTTTTAACATGTAAACATTGTAATGCAACTAAACAAAATTCTTAAAAGCCTCTAGAAGAGTAAATTGCCAAAATTGTCCCCGAGGTTTGGGCATATTTGCTTGTTTCATCCAAAACAACTTTTTCGTGCATTGCAGCCCTTCACCGTTGGTTTTCTTGCCATTTTCATCCTTGAGCTTGGCAATTTGCTGCAACTTTCATCCCTCGAAAAATGACCCTCGGGAATGAAGATGGCAAGATTTCAAACTTTTTTTTTGATGAAAATGGCACCTCAGGGACGAAAGTTGCAAAAGTGACAAAACCTCATGGACGAAAATGACATTTTACTCTTTCCAAAAAGTTTCCAAGTCCAATGAAAATTTTCAAAACCACAGAGTGCAAAGTGATCACTGTGACATGTATAAAACAAACTGTGATCAAATAACCATATTAACAACTGCAGTCTGCATGATAATTCATATGTATACAACATGAATATAACTAACTGTGATCAAATAACCATATTAAGCTATTAACAACTGTATAACAATTTATATCTATTATGTATACATAATAACTCATTTTCCAAACAATTCAAACTTCTAAACATCAAAATAATAATTCATCAATCATCCAACAACATTCACCACTCACTCACCTTCACTATCACTCACCAATCAACCACAACAAACAACAAAACCCTAATTTCACAAAACAATCATCAAAACACAAACAGTTAACACCAGTTACACAATCATTCATCAAACATCATAACACGATCATGAATAATATAAAACCTAAATCGATCGAAAAACTTCCTTCGTAAACCAGCGAAAACAATCAATAATAACGGAATAAGAAATTGAAAATGAAATTGAAGAGAGAAATGATGATCGAACCTGCAGAAGATGAAACGTAGACGAATGAATATAGAGTTTTAAGTAATAAGGTGATAGAAAGCGATGGCGATCATGATGACGATTGAATAGATAGGGTTTGTGAAGAAGAAGAAGGTTTGAGAAGGTAAAGCGTGTATGTATGTATGTATGTATATGTGTGAAGGTGTATGTATAGGTGGAGGAGTATCGAGTGTTGAACCGGCGGATGAAGGAAACGTGGAGGTTTGGAGTTTGATGATTGTCTCTCTCTCATCAAGGCCTTTGGATAAGGCTTAAAAGGGTCCCACGTGTAGATATATAAATAAATCTATAAAAATATCCTTGGGAAAGTGAATCATTTGCTACAAAATATAATGAAATTAAATGTTATTTTAGTTCATGTGGATTGGGTTATCTGGTTCAAAAAGGTTTTATTATTATTGTCATTTTAGTTATCTGGTTAACTTTATTTATTTTTTCTGTTAACAAAAAGAAAAATTCGGTTATTTTATATGTAATTCTGTTAATTAGAAGGACAGTTCGGCCATATAGAATGACTGAATTGCCCTTCTCGTTAACAGAAAATATTGATGAAGTTAACTCAGTGGACTAAAATGGCAACGCTGAAACCTTTTTGGACCCACAGGCGAAAAATGAAACCTTTGGACTAAACTGGTAAAGTGGCCCAAACCACATGGACTAAAATGACATTTATAACTCAATGATATTTTAAAGCATTGTTATTAGGTTTTTGTTTTTAAGAAGAAGATAAAACTTGTTTGGTGGCGTGAGAGTGCGACGAGAATTCAGTTGATATTGGTTTGGTTAGTTATGGTATCACCAAATGTTATTCGTGATTCACGGCGGGCATACTAGAAAAACATTAAATTAAATATGAAAAAAACTACTTAGTCAAAATGGTAAAGCTTCTAGTGCAATGCTCTAAGGTAAGGGAGTAGTGGTTTGCGAGTGTTGCGGGTCATGGGGTGCCCATAGAAAGTAGTGAATTGAGGGTAGTAGTCATCGTTGGAGGAAGAGGAGAGAGATATGCAAGTAGGCCCTCAATATTCACCTACCCAATCATCTATCATATTTGTAATTTTTTTTAAAAAGTAAAAGAGAAATGATTGGTACTTGAATTATTGTTACTTGTAGGAAAGTTTACAAAAGAAACCGAGAGAGAGAGAGAGACGAGAGAGGGTTGAGATGTGTGTTGTAGAAAGACGATCCTCTATTTGAGTGGGAAGATGGTGGTGGTATAGGGCCGTTCAAACCGCTCGTTCGGAAATTGCTCGGAAAATGATCGTTCGATTTGACACTCGGTTGTAAACGAGTCGCTCGGCTCGGTTCGGTTTGTAAACGAGCCAAGCATGAACAAAGGTCCGCTCGGCTCGACTCGAATTATTATTTTTAATTAGTTACATATACATATACGTATACATATACACATACATATATAAACACTAGATTTTTGACCGTGCCGATCGTTGCGGCGGCAACGTCGCATGTACGGCTTTGTTACATGCATTATGATAATGACCTTAACGTGTGATACCCGCTCGTGACCATATTTGAACTCGAGACGACATAATATAGTTGGCTACTGCTTGATAGTTACTAAGAGTTTGTTTATTAACAAAAAAATTATCTGCGCCTCAAATATGACAAACAAAATTTCAACGATAATAATGCTTATCACCACATGCAAAGAGTCATGAAACTAAAGAAAAAAAATACAAATTCCTAATTTGGTGAAAGCAACAATTTTGAAACAAAAGGTGCGTATGATTTCATACCATGGAAGATGATTGATTATACGCCTACATGTTTTACCTCTTCTTGACGTTGCTTTCCAGTTCCCTCTCCAGTGCAAAGAGAATTTGTTATTCAAATCGCCATCCTAATCGTCTTCACATTGTTGAGTTACTTCCTTTAAGGTAAAGTATAGAAAAGGGCAGTTTGAGTGTGAACTGGTTTCTAACTTCATATCATTAAAGTGTATAATGCATAAGTACAGGGCCAAGGGCTTTTACTATGTCACTTTCATTTGCTTATTATAACTTACCTCTTAAAACATGTCACCATACCCAAATCTTAATTAGAAATTCAAAGTTCTTTAAGCAAAAATAGAGAAAGGTAGCAAAGATGATGATAATGTTAGAGATGATGAAGATTAAAAAAGCCAAAAGAAGAAAACGATGTATTTTTTTTTACAGAGGCTTTGCATTTTGCTCAAGTTATATCAGCTGAAGATGAACAACTTATTATTAATGTTAGGTAAATTAAACCCAGTTTCAACATCATCATAGTAAGTAAATATTAAGATTAATTTCCAATAGACGGTTTCCAATTGCCGAGTTGATAGAGTGGATTTCAAAAACAGCCATGATCGAACATGTACTTCACTTTAACTAACTTTCAGTTATAACAATTATATATTAGAGAGCAATGAACTTGTAAAAAACTCTAAAATAGGAAAACTTGTTATCCAATATAGTGAGGATACATTACCATCATCGATTTCAAACTCATCATCATCTTCAAACAGTTATAAGCTTCTTCATTAGGAACTTTGGGCTATTTGGTTCTTGCCAATCTTGCTTCACTTCCAAACACCTGGAAAAAGGCAACGAAATGTAATAATTTAATCCCCAAATTTCTAGCCCTAGTTAATACTCAATTTAAATACACTAAGCTGAGTTTAAATGTAAACTTCAATTAAGTTGAATCATAGTGTTAAGAAAGGAACAAAAGAACATTTAGTATGAAACTAACATGATATCCGTGCAAAAAGATCGAACCCAGATACAATCTTCATATACTTACCAAGAACAACTAAAATTAAAAAAATCAATAATATATAAAGACATGACCTCTTTGCTGCGAGCAAGGTGGTTGCCATGACGGAACTGGTCTTCACTGATTCGACTTTAGACCAGGATGTCTCGCTGGTGAACCGAACAACAGAGAGGAAGGGATCCTTGTCAGACGCAGGAACGACCGGTGGCGGTTGCAGTTTGTAACGACGACTTTGCTTGATCTCTTCTCGGCAACGCGTATAACAATCGAGCAAGGGAAGAAAACCCCTAGATGTTTACTGGTATGGCTAACGCAAGACCGTGAAGGGATGAAATTAGGTAGCATGAAGGATCGAAACTGCAAATATAACTAAGCGAAGTGATGGGGAAGTATATACCTCTGCGTAAGCCTGTGCAAAGTCTTTAAGTAGACATATGCGATGACGAACTCGACAGCGACAAAAAGGTAAGTAGGGTTTTCAATTTCATAGTCTCCTATTTGTAACAAAAACCCCCAATAAGGACCTATCTCGTTGATCGGCGTTCCGGTGATGAACAAAGAGCCACTGCTTTTCAAAAAACACAATGAAAACACCATCGGTACGCTATCCTCTACCTGAAGATGATGAAATATTTGAATGATAACAATAGCAATAATTCGATTGGTTCTGATTTGTGTTGTAGAGAAAGGAAGATGGGAGATAGTGTTGAGCGTTTGATGTAGAATGAGAGAGAACGTCTGCAAACCAAGTGGTAAATCAGTAAAAGAAAGAGACAACTGGTGGAGAAAAGGGACCAAAAATGTTAGAACTAAAAGTTGAAGGGTGAAAGTCGGGCTCATGCATTGAGCACCGACCTTTCATTTTAAGATATAGATAATGTATATACACAAATACAAATTATACATACACACACACACACACACCTATATATATATACACACACATTACACATACAGATATACTTAAATATAAATTATATTTAAAGTTTTATATATACCACTATATTAGATTTTGGTTCACTATATACAAATTTACAACTACATCTATACGTACTAGACCAACCACGCCAATAAAAAAATTAATATCATATCTAAAAGTTAAACCCTAAACCGATAAACGACATGCTGCTTATCGCCTCAATGTTTCATGTCGTTACCCTAAGTCGATCGTCTTCTGCTCTCAACGTAATTGTTCGTGCAATATGATCATCGCCTCGTCGGTCACAACATTGTTCTTCATAAGAAAAATATTATACCATGAAATGTGCATGTTTTTAAAGACATAAAAACTTGAGACCAAACATTGTCAGTATCTCTCTTAGCAAATTTAAATCGGGCAACATGGTTGTCCAAATTGCTCGAAATTCGCTCGGCGCTCGCTCGAAATATTTACTGCTCGAAAAACGCTCGTTTGATTTGAGGCTCGGTTTTAAATGAGCCGCCCCGCTCGGTTCGGCTCGGTTCGTGAACATCCCTATGGTAGTATGGTGGTATGGTGGTGAAGACTGAGTAAGATAGAGTGGGTAGGGTGGGTGGTGGGACCCACATAAATATTTAAATATTTTCTTTTAACATTTTAGTTATTAATTTAACAATAAGGATATTTAGATCATTTCACACCCATTTAACAATAAAAGTTAACCCTCATCCACGCTAGGGACCATCCGAGTAAGAATGTGCAAAAGTTAGAAAAGATTGCAGTCAAAGGAAGAAAAGATTGCTAATTGCGATCTGTCTCTCCTTGCTCAATTCCTGTTTTGACTTCTTTGACTCATAATTAGTCTATTTTATTTTTGCTTTAGTTGTATTATGTGGAGTATCTATTAATAATCGCATGGTAATCGCTGTTTATCACATGTTTAACCGCTTTATCGCTATCGCAATCGCACTCGCAACTCGAAATACGCATTTTGGTTACTGATATACGTGTGTGTGTGCCTTATGTGTTACTTGTGCATGTTTATTTATGTCATGTTGTGGTAATCAATCGAAACGCAATCGAACTCAATCGCAATCGAAATGGTATGATAATTGGTGGAGAAGAGATAGTGCGAGATATGAGTAGTTGGGATTAAAAGTAAATTGACTAGGAAACTCAATCGCATCGCAACGCTCGCAATCGAAATCGAAACATCAAAACTCGTCGCGCCGAACACTCGAACGAGGTGACTGATCGACCAGACGACCAGGCGACCAGCCATTCGACCAACCGACCGCTCGGACTGCCTTCCGATCGGACAGGCTGTCCGCACGGGCTGCCTAGTCGTTCGACCCACCCCTTTTCCACTTTGGGTAACCCTATAAATACCCCTTGTCACTTTCAAACTTTCTACTTTTGGCAAGTGACGTCCGACCAGCTCGTTTTCCTCACTTTTCTTTAGATTTCTCACAATTCCGGTAAGATCTCGTCCTAAATCTTGTACTTCCTTAATCTACACGCACTCCTACACCTTTCTATCTTTTGAATCTTAACTTGTAACCGTGAAATGATCGAGATTTAAGGTGCTCTAGGATGACGTCATCATGTGTTCTTGAAGAACTTCATGTTTTGGCCTCAATCCACCAAGAACAACTTAGATCTAACCGATTTACACATAAACTAACAAAGATCTTTCATAAGATCTAGACATAATCACAATAAAAAGGATTGAAATATGATTTTCCAACTTTCTTTCAACTCTTTTACACTCAATGCACTCAAAACCGATAGAATCGGAACTTGTGCCGGCTTACTACTCATTATTGTGGTTGTGTTGGTTCAAGATCCGTATCATATCCACGAGATTATCGATTTCGGGTTAACCAAGAACAATCGTCTTAAACCGGTGGACTGACCGAACTTGGGTGGTTCATGTTCGATCGGATCACTAGAGCTTGGGATGGAGTTCTGTTGGTTAGCACGATATCAACGCATCTCGATAAAATAACAAACTACCAAAACAACCAGGTGTAAGATGAACAGGTCAACCAGGACGGAGTGTCGTCCGAACGGACTGTTGTCCGAACGGACAGCCAAACCGCACGACTGGCCACCCGTACGACTTGCTCCTTGGTCCCACACTTAATCATTTCTGCCAACGCTTGAAGTCTGAATGTTGAACGAATTGCTGTCCGATCGGACTACCATCCGATCGAACTGCCAATCGAACCATGAGACATTTAAACTTCAACACTTAAACAATTTTTAACATGTTCAATGCACAAAGGATGCCACCCGATCGAACAACCGTCCGAGCGAGTGACACCCTGCTGTGAATTTGTTCTCACTGAAGTGCCCAACCGAACGGGTTGCCGTCCGATTGAACGACCGTCCGATCGATCGACCTGAAAGGTAGAGGTACTTCAATGTTTTCAAAATACTACAACGAAAACTTCAAAAGTCAAGCCATCATACACAAACACATCCTTCCCAAAGGAAGAAACAACCCACTCGAACAGTCATCCGACCGGACGACCGTCCGAACGGACAACCACCCGCACGACTGGCTGTCCGATCGGACTACCATCCGAACGGACTGCTGTCCGGACCACTTGTACTTTGCATCGTTTTGCGCATCACTTATCGTTATGCTATCATTCTGATCAGGCTAACCCTACTCTCTAGCGCTCCCTTCAATCCATCCATCGCTGTGAGTATACTCGATCCCTTTTTGCTTTATGCACTTTTGGGTGTTACATACGTTACTTATACTAAATCACATAGAACACACTACGAAATACTTTAAACGCTAACCATTACCGCATGTTATACGTGACTAAATGAATGCCTGTTTGTTATGTTTACACATGGAATGTTGTCTACCTGCCTTAGCAATGGTAGTACTATTAGTTTGGACTCAGCACCCGTTCACTCGGGGGTTGTTAAGGACAATTACCTACATGGCTCACAGTGGTGAGAATGTATCGCGAACTGCCTTGGGCAGTCAACCCGTAGTCATTGGTATCGATAGGTTCATGTCGATAACTAACATGCCTCATTTCACTCTGTTTACGTGCTGGTTATGCGTAACGCTTTCGAACTCTATATGCTATTATCAAACTTGTATGCTCACCTTTACGCTATGTGTATTGACTTTTACTTTAACATATGTGACAGGTGCTTAAGATGTTTACATGCTTAGCTTGCTGTGAACTTGAGGCTAGGAAAGGTCTAGGATGTTCTCTGTGCTGTGATGAAATCGAAGCTAGGAAAAGAGGTCCTAGAAACCAATAAATAAACTATCTATGTATAAATCTGAGTTGTCGGAACAGAACTACTTGACTAGATTTGTCTGTAATAATTTGTTTGCCTTTTAAGACATGGTATGGGACATGTTACTTTAAATTATTTAGTAATGATAATTGTAGGATCGTTTTGTGACCCGAACGAGTCGTTCAGAAGAGATTTAATCCGTTTCAGAGGCGGAAACTAAGAAACGAATGTAGAAACAGCTTGAATATCACTTTATCCTCTTGTGTATTGATATAACAGTGTTTACAATCGAAAGGAAAACCGGCAGCACCTCGGTATCTCTTTCTCAAAAACCTTTCAAATGAAATGACAAACATCCTATTTATAGTGTTTAGAGTTCGCTTGGAAACACTTCAAGCGAAACCCATTGACTACAATCCAAGCGAAACCTCAATTTACAATATAATGATCTGATTCAAGCGAAAGCCTTGAATGTTACTTTGTCTTCATGTGTGATGATGTCATTGATGATGTCATCATGATGATATCATCATGACATCATGTTTGAATAAAACCACAATGAATCCGAGACTCGATATAAGACGAAGTCGACAGATGAATGCACTAACAGACTCCCCCTCAGATGTTGACGAGTCTTAAGTGTCGAGTCTTCAACGTCTTCAGTCTTAATCAGTCTGAACACTCTTTGAAATATCTGACACTGTAAGCATCCTCAAACTTTATCTTCTTCTCCTCTTCAGCATCAACAGACTCCCCACGAACAATCTCTACTCGGATGTCTTCAGACTCCCCCTTTCGATATGCTGGGATCGCAGTCTGGCATGTTGAAATCACAAAGTCCTCAGGTATCTGAACCTGGCTTTCTATCATTCAAATAACCTGCACATTCTCTACCCAAAAATAAATTTTCTAATGATAACTAGAAAAGCAAATTTTAAAATGATTCAAAGTTTATAGCCTCTGATGAACCACTTGCAGAAATATCATTTTCATTTCAAACACAACACACTCTCCCAAACCATTTGATCATCATGTTTAGCACTCGGAATTTTGAAAATTAGCTCTCCAACACCAGTTGTCGAAAATCTTTTTGAATTTTTCAAAATTTATGCTAAAACACACTAAAATCTTTTTGGATTTTTTTAATAGAATGAAATGCAGTAAAGAAATATTTACATACAATATTTTTGTGAGTTTTGTGTAAGAGGATCATATCAGATTTTGACAAGTCACAAGTACCGTTGAGCTTAGTTACACATTAAGAAATAAACAATTCACTTAGATTGCCAATATACTGATCCATTTAAATTTTCACACAAATTTCAACTGATTCAGGATATGAGTTAGGTGTTTTAAGGACTTAAACTTATTCATGTGTCCCACCTCTTGAATATACTCCCGTATCCAGATCCCAATATTCAGTCTTACAGGTGAGTATACCACAGATGATATCTGTAAAGGTTAAATTGCGAGGGCCGTGAGAGCTCAGGTCGATCTTTCGATACGCAGAGAGATGACGGCTTCGACTTTTGGTGTGTCCCCTTTAGAGGATCTTTTGATTACAACAGCAATGACTATCAATTTTATTGTTTCATCAATTTGCTGAGGGCTGCGCTATATTTCAAGCAAGCGGAAAGTATTCTCCGGGGACTAGGCCGTTGCTTCCGCAAAATCAGAAGTCCCGGGATAATACCCCAGATATCACTGAGCATAAAGACCTAGTATCTCAGAAAGAGGGACCTTTCAAACGAGATTTCAGGGGTTACCTATATATCCGAGTAGTGTTCCCCACAAATAAGCAAGTTTGAATTTAAGTTTATATCCCGAAAAAGTTTATTAATGTATGAAAACCTATCGGCATATCATCAGTGAGACTGCTTAACGCTATTTAAACATTACATTTCTTTAGCATACTGTGACTGTCTACTGATGTACTATCATTTCCTCTTCTTTGACACTAAAACTCATTTTTCATTTTATCATGTTTTTGTCTTTTTCAAATTTTCTAATGTTTTTGGATTTTCTGAAAATTTTCTACTCCCCCTAAAATGCAAACACATTTTAGGAAATTTGAAAACAAACTATACAATAAAGTTGACAACCGATATCGAATCACTTCAAATCGCCATCCACTTGGCATAAACAATCAGAACTCCCCCTTACACAAAACTATTTTCTCATTATGATTTCAAAACACTTAAGTTTGTTTTAACCAAAATGATTTTTCCGAAAAATCAGTTTTGTTGATTTTACCACTTTGTATAATTAGGGGTATGGTTCATCATATTGTCCATTCAATCTCTTGTATCAGGATTACATCAAGTTCAACCTAATGACCTTGTGTCACACCCCAACCGATGGCGGAATCATCGGGGCGTGGCACTGAGCGAAACAGATTGTCCAGAAGTTTCCATAACAACTATCATTACCATTTAATTAAGGCAATACGTCCCATACCGTATCTTAAATAGTCAAACAAGTTATTACAGATAACATCAAAACAAATACTCTGTTCCGACAACTCAGATTTAAACATAACTAATTTATTCGTTGGTTTCTAAGACTCCAGTTCCTAGCTTCAATTTCATCACAGCCCGAGAAGCATATAAACAACCTAGGCACCTGTCACATACGTTAAAATAAAGTCAATACATAAAATGTAAAGGTGAGCATACAAGTTTGATAATAGCATATAGAGTTCGAATTCGTTTACGCATAACCAACACATACACATAGTGAAATGAAGCACGTTAGTTATCGACATAGATCCATCGATACCAATGACTGCGGGTTGACTGCCCGAGGCAGTTCGCAATACATGATTACCACCGTAATCCATGCAAGTAAAAGATCCTTAACAACCCCCGTGTGAACGAGTGCTGAGTCCAAACTATAGTACTATCGTTGCTAAGGCCGGTAGACAGCATTCCATGTGTAAACATAACAAACAAGCATTCATAAACCACGTATAACATGCGTAAATGGTTTAGCGTTAAAATAGCTCTAGTAGTGTGATAGTAGTAGTTTGAATATTCGTAACGTATGTAACACCCAAAAGTGCTAAAGCAAAAAGGGTTCGAGTATACTCACAGCGATTATGGATTGAAGGGAGCGCTTTACAGCGAGTACGGTTAGCCTGAATAGATTCGATAACGTAACGATAAGTGGCGCGTAAAACAGTACAAAGTGAGAGTGGGTAGGATAACTGATCGTGCGGATCAGCTATCCGTGAGAGGAAGTCATCCGTGCGGGTGAACTATCCGTGTGGATGGTAATCCGTGCGGATGGTGACCCATCCGGATAAGCTACCCATGCGCGTGAGCTGTCCGTGCGGACGGTAATCCCTGCGGACTAGTCGCGCGTGCAGATTGCTTATCCGTACGGACAAGTTGTTCGTGCGGATAAACATTCAAGTGGATTGTTTCTCCCTAAGGATGTGTTTGTATATGATGGCTTGTGCTTTGGAGTTTTCGTTGTAGCATTTAGAAAACATTTAAGTGTTTCTACTTTTCAAGCCGGTCGCGCGGACAACAATCCGTCCGGATGGTAGTCCGTGCGGACCATGGTAATCCGTGCGGACAGTCTGTGCGCGCGGGCAGAGGCAATCCGTCCGGATAGCCTGTCCGTGCGGACGACTTGGCCGTGCGGATGTAGACTGCTTGAATTTATTTTAAGGCCTTAGTATCTCATGATCCGAAGAGTAATCCATTCAGAGGTCGTCCGCCGGATTGCTCATTCGTCGATACTCAAACCTTGTTTGGAAAGTGGGTCCCAAGGGTAGTTCGTCCGGGTGACAACCCGTCCGTATAGCCTGTCCGTGCGGGCAGCTTGTCCGTGCGGACAGCTTGTCCGTGCGGACAACTGGTCTGATTGTTCCGTTCATCTACTCTTGGTTTCTGTTGTCGTTTATCGAGACGTTCTGATTACGTGTCAACCACTTGGAGTTGTATTCTCACCCGCACGACTAGACCGGTCAGGAACCACCCTAACTTGGCCTGTCGGCGAGTCAGAACGTTCGTTTCGGTTGACCCCGAAATCAGGTGTCTGGTGGGTAGAATCCAGATCTAGGACTAGTGCATCACCATTAACGAGTAGAACACTTGAACCGATCAGATTCGTACCGATTTTAAGGGTAAAAGAAGGAGAGAACTTAGGTTTATTTCTTTCAACTCTTTTATCCTTAGAAAAGTTTAGATCTAGGTGAAGTTGTTGTGAAATCTTATGGAAATCGTTCAGATCTGAGCTATTCTTGGTGGAATGAAGTCAAGCTTGAAGTTCATAAGAACTTCATGATGACGTTACCCGAGAATACCTCGAATCTTGATGATTTCATGGTTAAAAGTTGAGATTTGAAAGATGGAAAGGTGTAGAATTGTGTGGTGATCAAGGATGTACAAGAATTAGTGCGAGATCTTACCTGGATTGAGAGAAATCTGAGAAAAAGTGAAGAATGCGTGCGGTTCGGACGTCACTTGCCAAAAGTGGAAAAGTTGGAGAGTGACCCGTGTATTTATAGGATGCCAAAAAGGGAAAGGGTGAGCCGTGCGGATGGCACGTAGCCGGATAGGCTATCCGCCCGGATTGGTCATCCGTGCGGATTGGCAATCCGTGCAGATTGGCAATCCGTACGAATTGACCGTCCGTGTGGATGTCGCCTGAATTGGTTAGTTCGGTGCGATAACGCTTCGGTTTCGATTTTCGAGCGATTCGATAGGGTTTCCTAGTCAAATTACTTTCAGTCCCAACTACTTCTTATATGGTTCGACTCGGAATTCGGGTTCGGGTTCGTTTACATTCGAGTTAGACTTCGAGTTCGCTTGATTATCACAACGTAACATGAAATAAACATGCACAGGTAACACGTAAGGCACACACACACGTATAAACAACAAGTAATATACACAGCTCGAGTTACGATTTGATGTCGATTTGATTTGCATAGCTTGATCATTAGTTGTTTAACTTTATCGCATTGTTACTTCCTATCGTTCACAGTCGTAGGTCGATTGAAATACGGTTAGCATGATTCGATTATTGCAATGTATGACACTTACTCCACATAATATAAATAAAATAAAAACATTTCTATGAGTCGAGTCGCGCGAAATCGGTCGTTGACTTTGACTTTCACTCGTGAAAACACGGGGTGTTACAGCCTCCCCTTGTTTAGGGAATTTCGTCCCAAAATTAAGCTGGAAGCCGTAACTAACCGTGGATCACATGTGAGAGTTCTTCGTTTGGACCACTGAAAATCGTCGAGTCAATCGAAATTTTCTGATCTAAAAGCCTATAAAGTTTCAAATCTTAATTCGAAGCCGTTTGGGAGAAATTTGAATTTTTGTTAGAAAAATGTTGAATGTCGCTGTTGATGTTCACCGTACGGATGGCAATCCGTGCGGATAACATATCCGTATTGACTTTGTTGACTAGCTTAATCACATGGGTAATTGTTGACTCTGAGGCGTGCGGAATCCGTGAACGTGTGTGACTAAACATAATCGTAACGGAGTCAAAATCGATCCTACAAGTGGTATCTGAGCAGGTGATCGATTGTGATGATTAAACACACTCAGATTTGATCAATTTCTTCATCTTTCATATTCATCACGTTTTTTTTTTCTCTGAAAATTGCCAAATTAAACAACTTTTTACGGGTAAAATTGCTAAAACTTGGATATGTTGTGCGAAAACACTTGATCTGTAAGTCTACAAATTTCTTAATTAAACAACTGTGGATATTTTGCCTTTATGTCACTTTCGAGTTCCCAAGTGAACTCCGCACCTCGTTTGCCTTCCCATCGGACTTTCACAATAGGAATGCGTGAGCGCCTGAGTTCTTTGGTTTGGCGATCCATGATTTCAACAGGCTTCTCCACGAAGTGTAATGTTTCGTTCACTTGTAGATCATCTAGAGGAACATGTAAGTCGTGGTCGGCAACACACTTTCGGAGGTTTGACACGTGGAAAGTCGGATGGACATTGCTAAGTTCCTCCGGTAATTCGAGTCTGTAGGCGACTTTTCCGATCCTTTCCAGAATCTTAAAAGGTCCCACATATCGAGGCGCGAGTTTTCCCCTTTTTGCCGAATCGGACTACACCCTTCCAAGGTGATACCTTTAGGAGTACGTAGTCACCAACGCCATATTCACGGGGTTTGCGCTTTTTATCGGCGTAAACTTTCTGTCGATCCCGAGCTTTCGCTAGGTTGTCTCGAATTTGGAAAATTTTGTCTGTCGTTTCTTGTAGCAGCTTCGGACCGGTTAGTTGCGAGTGACCGATCTCGTGCCACACAATAGGCGATCGACATCTTCTTCCGTATAAGGACTCGAAAGGTGCCATCTGGATGCTAGCCTGGTAGCTGTTGTTATACGAGAATTCGACTAACGGAAGGTGTCTATCCCAATTACCACCGAACTCTAGAACGCACGAACGGAGTATGTCTTCAAGAGTATGAATCGTTCTTTCAGTCTGACCGTCGGTTTGTGGGTGGAACGCAGTACTTAGATTAAGCGTTGTACCGAGTGCCGTTTGGAATGTTTCCCACAATCGTGAAGTGAACCGAGCGTCACGATCAGAGATGATGTCACGAGGCGTCCCATGTCGACAAATGATCTCGTCGGTGTAGATTCGGGCTAATCGTTCCACCTTGTAGTCTTCTCGTATTGGCAGAAAGTGAGCTGATTTAGTCAAACGGTCAATAACAACCCAAATGCTGTCGTGACCTGATGACGTGGTTGGAAGCTTGGTTACGAAATCCATAGCTATACTCTCCCACTTCCACATGGGAATTGGTGGTTGTTCGAGCAAGCCAGAGGGTCTTTGATGTTCAGCCTTGATTCTAGCACAGGTTAGGCACTTTCCGACGTAGAGAGCGATATCCCGTTTCATACCCGGCCACCAGTACCTATAACGAAGATCATGGTACATTTTGTCAGCACCGGGATGGATAGAGTATCGGGATTTGTGGGCTTCATCCATGATAATCTATCGCAGGTTGGTTCGCTTGGGAATCCAAATTCGGTCTAAGAAGTGGAATATCCCATTTGATTTGCTCACAAGCTGGTCTCCATCGTGGTAGATTCTTTCTTTCTTCAAGGTGCGTTCGTTGAAACATGCATGCTGGGCGTCGCGGATGAGAGCTTCGAGGTTGTGCTGGGCTTGAACATTACGAGTGCTAAGCAGATAGCTTCGTCTTCTAAGTGTGTCGGCAACAACATTTGCTTTGCCTGGGTGATAACGAATCTCACAGTCGTAATCGTTGAGAAGTTCTACCCATCGGCGTTGACGCATATTTAGTTCCCTCTGATTAAAGATGTGTTGTAGGCTCTTATGATCGGTGAAGATCGTACACCTTGTACCATACAGGTTGTGTCGCCAAATCTTTAATGCAAAAACAACTGCGCCTAGCTCGAGATCGTGGGTTGTATAGTTCTTCTCGTGGACCTTGAGCTGTCGAGATGCGTAAGCTATGACCTTATCTCGTTGCATTAGGACACAACCGAGACCAAGGTTGGAAGCATCACAGTAGACAATGAAATTATCGTTTCCGTCGGGTAGTGTGAGAACAGGAGCATTGCAAAGCATGTGTTTGAGGGTTCGAAAGGCAGACTCTTGTTTGGTTCCCCAGACAAAAGGTTGGTCCTTATGCGTGAGAGAGGTAAGGGGTACAGCAATCTTCGAGAATCCTTCGATAAATCGTCGATAATAGCCTGCTAGCCCGAGAAAGGAACGGACTTCAGACGGATTCTTAGGCGTAACCCAGCTCTTGACAGCTTCAATCTTCGCAGGATCGACGTGAATACCCTGACTATTTACGATGTGACCCAGAAACTGAACTTCCCCCAACCAAAACTCGCACTTGGAGAATTTGGCGTAGAGTTGGTTCCCCTGGAGTAACTCAAGAACCAAACGTAGATGTTGCGCGTGTTCGGCTCTTGTCTTGGAATAGATCAAGACATCGTCGATGAATACGATGACGAAACGGTCGAGATATGGTTTACACACGCGATTCATCAGATCCATGAAAACTGCTGGCGCATTGGTTAGGCCAAAAGGCATGACAACGAATTCATAGTGGCCGTAACGAGTACGAAAAGCGGTTTTGTGTATATCCTCCTCTTGTATACGCAGCTGATGATATCCTGAACGTAGATCGATCTTTGAAAAACACGTTGCGCCTTGTAGTTGGTCAAACAAATCGTCGATGCGAGGCAGAGGATAGCGGTTCTTGATAGTCAACTTATTCAATTCCCGGTAGTCGATGCACATCCGGAACGACCCGTCCTTCTTTTTGACGAAAAGGACTGGTGCGCCCCAAGGAGAGGTGCTCGGGCGAATAAAGACTTTTTCAAGCAATTCCTGGAGTTGGGTTGAGAGTTCGCGCATTTCGGACGGCGCGAGTCGATAAGGAGCTCTGGCGATAGGATTAGCTCCAGGAATGAGATCAATGCGAAAATCAATATCGCGCTTTGGAGGTAGTCCGGGAAGATCCTCTGGAAAAACATTAGGAAATTCTCGAACCACGGGTACGTCTTTCACTTCCTTCTTCTCTTTCTTTTCCTTCTCCGTTGCTACAACGTTAGCCAAGAAAGCCCTGTATTCCTTGCGGAGATACTTGCTAGCTTGGAGGCATGACATAAGCTTGAGACCCTTCGAAGTAGTATCGCCATAAACGCGTAATGAATCAACGTTTGCGAGTGAAAAACGAATCATTTTATCGAAGCACACAACTTCGGCATGGTTTTCTCGAAGAAAGTCCATGCCTACTATGACGTCAAAGCTTCCGAGTTGCATCGGAATAAGATCGATCGAGAAGATGTGATTGTTGAGCTCGAGAGTGCAATCACGAATAACAGAATTTACAGCGACGGTTCTTCCGGTAGCGACTTCAACATCGAATGCAGAGGAGAGTCGGGAACGTTTACGACTAAGGAGTTTCTCAAATTCGAGCGACACAAAGCAATTATCGGCTCCAGTATCAAATAAACATGAAGCATAAATACCATTCACAAGGAACGTACCATTGACCACGTTGTTGTCGGCCTGGGCTTGACGCACATTGAGATTGAAAGTTCTGGCGCGTGCGGCCTGTTGTTGCTGCTGATGTTGTTGTTGTGGCTGCTGCTGTTGTGGTTCTTGTTTCACTACCCTGTTCGGGCACATGTTGGCGAAATGATTCGGGTCGCCACACGTGAAGCATGCTCTGGCTTTGACTGCGGGTGCCGGAGGAGCTTGTTGACCCTGTAGGGCAGCGAGTAGAGCTTGATTGGCAGGAGCTTGACGAATACGACAGTTGGCAGTAAAGTGGCCGTACACATTGCACTGAGCACAGAAGCGGCATTGAATAGCTGTCGGGTGATGATAGGTGCAAGTAGGGCAGAGCGGGTGTGGTCCAGTATATGCACGCTTTGCAGGCGGTGCATTGGCCACAGGCGCCGCTACTTGACGCTGTTGGGCAGGTACAGCTTGGATCGGTGCAGCAGCAATCGCACAGTTCTTGTTGGTGGAGTTGCTCTTTCTCTTGTTGCTTGACGAGGTAGGTTCAGCAGTTGATGCAGTAGTGGTAGCTTGATGCAGATGCTTGGAGGTTTTATCCCACACCCCAGCCTTAACCCTTTTGTCATTGATTTCAGCGGCCAACAGATAGGTCTCTTCGATCGTCGTAGTCTTAGCCGCTTGCACGAAATCAGCAACGCAGTCGGGCAAAGCTCGGATGTACTTCTTGATGGTCATCTCAGGAGTCTTGACCTGGTCGGGACAGATAATGCTGAGCTGTTTGAAGCGAGCAGTGAGACCAGCATTATCCCCATCCTTCTGATGTATGTGCCAAAATTCATCTTCAAGCTTTTGACGCTCGTGAGGAGGGCAGAATTCCTATAGCATGACTTCCTTGAGCTCGTCCCACGACAGACCGTAGGCTGCATCATTCCCTCGCTTGTTCCTCTCGGCCGTCCACCAGTCTAGAGCACGGGACTGGAAGACGCCGGTAGCGTTCAGAGTTCGAAGGTCATCAGGGCAACCACTTTGTCGCAGAGTAACCTCGATAGAGTCAAACCAGTGGAATAGTGCAGTAAGACCTCCTTCGCCTGTGAATTCTTTTGGCCCACATGACTTGAACTGTTTGAAACTGAAAGGTCTTGCGGCAGCTTTAGGACCTTCAGTCCTCGACTCCTCGGATGATTTGCTGGCATTCTCATAGGCGTCGCTCACAGCTTTAGCCACACTCTTTGCAATGATCGAAGCAAGACGTCTGTCCCTCTTTTCCTGACGAGTGAGTGTATGACGAGATCCAGACGACATCGTCTGCAATAGACATCGCCACGGAACTCAACACATGTATTCGAATCTCACCTCACACGTCTACTACTACTAAAGCTCAGTAACACGTACCGTGTAAACGTATATAGTCACAAAATCACAGAATTGCACAAAATCACATAAGCACATAGAGCACATAATCACAGTAATCCTAAACACGTAAGCACAATAGCAAGAACACATAAATCTTAGTCACTAGGGGTAGTCAGAAAACAGAAACCTAGTATTTAGAGTTTGCGAGTGTTCGAAAGTAGCGAAGTGCGAGCGATTTGGTTAATGATGTGTTGTGTGTTGTGTGTGTAGCAAAGGCCAAAAGTATTAGATTGAAACCGGTAGTACCTCAAAACGTTAACAAATAAGCAGAAAATACATAAAATCTTCATAAAGGTTGATAAATCAAAGGTAGATTGTCTGCGGCTAATAGACTTCGACTAACCAAAGTGGCTCGACTATTCGCAAGGATCCTGTATGCACAATTACCTTCAGGACTATGCCTTTGCCTCGATTCTTGGGCATTGGCGCAATTCCCTTTGGTTATATTGTGTCCTTAGATCGTTGGAGTCCATCGAAACTTTGGTGGGAGTTTTTGTATAAAAGCAGGACAAGTCGTCAAGGTTAGGGTTTCACCCCTATCTTACAACTTCGTCCTTGTTCTTAATAAAGTTGAGGAGATTATTCATCAAAATATGGATTTCACTCCTAATTTGGTATGATTCTCCTCGTTTGTAGCTAAAATGCAAGCTGAATAGGCGACTTTAGTCGAGAGTTTGCGGTTTTCACACCTATTCTCGGCCTCATTACCTGTTCATAACTTGAAAATTTCGAGTGCAATGATAGAAAAGAGCGAGTGATAGTGTCGAGTTTACGCATACGCGTGAGTTGGTCTGTTGGTTCTTAACTATAGACTAGGTCTCTAAGACTTCGACCCGGACTAGGTCGAGTCTTGCCTAATTCCCTATAGTTATGGCTCTGATACCAATCTGTCACACCCCAACCGATGGCGGAATCATCGGGGCGTGGCACTGAGCGAAACAGATTGTCCAGAAGTTTCCATAACAACTATCATTACCATTTAATTAAGGCAATACGTCCCATACCGTATCTTAAATAGTCAAACAAGTTATTACAGATAACATCAAAACAAATACTCTGTTCCGACAACTCAGATTTAAACACAACTAATTTATTCGTTGGTTTCTAAGACTCCAGTTCCTAGCTTCAATTTCATCACAGCCCGAGAAGCATATAAACAACCTAGGCACCTGTCACATACGTTAAAATAAAGTCAATACATAAAATGTAAAGGTGAGCATACAAGTTTGATAATAGCATATAGAGTTCGAATTCGTTTACGCATAACCAACACGTACACATAGTGAAATGAAGCACGTTAGTTATCGACATAGATCCATCGATACCAATGACTGCGGGTTGACTGCCCGAGGCAGTTCGCAATACATGATTACCGTCGTAATCCATGCAAGTAAAAGATCCTTAACAACCCCCGTGTGAACGGGTGCTGAGTCCAAACTATAGTACTATCGTTGCTAAGGCCGGTAGACAGCATTCCATGTGTAAACATAACAAACAAGCATTCATAAGCCACGTATAACATGCGTAAATGGTTTAGCGTTAAAATAGCTCGAGTAGTGTGATAGTAGTAGTTTGAATATTCGAAACGTATGTAACACCCAAAAGTGCTAAAGCAAAAAGGGTTCGAGTATACTCACAGCGATTATGGATTGAAGGGAGCGCTTTACAGCGAGTACGGTTAGCCTGAATAGATTCGATAACGTAACGATAAGTGGCGCGTAAAACAGTACAAAGTGAGAGTGGGTAGGATAACTGATCGTGCGGATCAGCTATCCGTGAGAGGAAGTCATCCGTGCGGGTGAACTATCCGTGCGGATGGTGACCCATCCGGATAAGCTACCCGTGCGCGTGAGCTGTCCGTGCGGACTAGTCGCGCGTGCGGATTGCTTATCCGTACGGACAAGTTGTTCGTGCGGATAAACATTCAAGTGGATTGTTTCTCCCTAAGGATGTGTTTGTGTATGATGGCTTGTGCTTTGGAGTTTTCGTTGTAGCATTTAGAAAACATTTAAGTGTTTCTACCTTTCAAGCCGGTCGCGCGGACAACAATCCGTCTGGATGGTAGTCCGTGCGGACCATGGTAATCCGTGCGGACAGTCTGTGCGCGAGGGCAGAGGCAATCCGTCCGGATAGCCTGTCAATGCGGACGACTTGGCCGTGCGGATGTACGCTGCTTGAATTTATTTTAAGGCCTCAGTATCTCATGATCCGAAGAGTAATCCATTCAGAGGTCGTCCGTCCAGATTGCTCATTCGTCGATACTCAAACCTTGTTTGGAAAGTGGGTCCCAAGGGTAGTTCGTCCGGGTGACAACCCGTCCGTATAGCCTGTCCGTGCGGGCAGCTTGTCCGTGCGGGCAGCTTGTCCGTGCGGACAACTGGTCTGATTGTTCCGTTCGTCTACTCTTGGTTTCTGTTGTCGTTTATCGAGACGTTCTGATTACGTGGCAACCACTTGGAGTTGTATTCTCACCCGCACGACTAGACCGGTCAGGAACCACCCTAACTTGGCCTGTCGGTGACTCAGAACGTTCGTTCCGGTTGACCCCGAAATCAGGTGTCTGGTGGGTAGAATCCAGATCTAGGACTAGTGCATCACCATTAACGAGTAGAACACTTGAACCGATCAGATTCGTACCGATTTTAAGGGTAAAAGAAGGAGAGAACTTAGGTTTATTTCTTTCAACTCTTTTATCCTTAGAAAAGTTTAGATCTAGGTGAAGTTGTTGTGAAATCTTATGGAAATCGTTCAGATCTGAGCTATTCTTGGTGGAATGAAGTCAAGCTTGAAGTTCATAAGAACTTCATGATGACGTCACCCGAGAATACCTCGAATCTTGATGATTTCATGGTTAAAAGTTGAGATTTGAAAGATGGAAAGGTGTAGAATTGTGTGGTGATCAAGGATGTACAAGAATTAGTGCGAGATCTTACCTGGATTGAGAGAAATCTGAGAAAAAGTGAAGAATGCGTGCGGTTCGGACGTCACTTGCCAAAAGTGGAAAAGTTGGAGAGTGACCCGTGTATTTATAGGATGCCAAAAGGGGAAAGGGTGTGCGGATGGCACGTAGCCGGATAGGCTATCCGCCCGGATTGGTCATCCGTGCGGATTGGCAATCCGTGCGGATTGGCAATCCGTACGGATTGACCGTCCGTGTGGATGTCGCCTGAATTGGTTAGTTCGGTGCGATAACGCTTCGGTTTCGATTTTCGAGCGATTCGATAGGGTTTCCTAGTCAAATTACTTTCAGTCCCAACTACTTCTTATATGGTTCGACTCGGAATTCGGGTTTGGGTTCGTTTACATTCGAGTTAGACTTCGAGTTCGATTGAGTTCGCTTGATTATCACAACGTAACATGAAATAAACATGCACAGGTAACACGTAAGGCACACACACACGTATAAACAGCAAGTAATATACACAGCTCGAGTTACGATTTGATGTCGATTTGATTTGCATAGCTTGATCATTAGTTGTTTAACTTTATCGCATTGTTACTTCCTATCGTTCACAGTCGTAGGTCGATTGAAATACGGTTAGCATGATTCGATTATTGCAATGTACGACACTTACTCCACATAATATAAATAAAATAAAAACATTTCTACGAGTCGAGTCGCGCGAAATCGGTCGTTGACTTTGACCTTGACTTTGACTTTCACTCGTGAAAACACGGGGTGATACACCTTGAGTAATCACTTTGTCAGAATCAACCTCTTACCACTTGTAAGAATATCCAACATTTAAAACACATATAGGAATAAAACATCTACACAAACCATTTTATCAATCAAGATGCCGATTCCTGCTTCTCACTTACCAACCTGGAAGCTCCGGCAATTCCTCAATCTGTAAATTTTAACAAACTTTAAGATTCAATCACACAATCAATTACTAAGAAAGATGCCGATTCCTGATCCGCAATTACAAACTTGGGATCTCCGGCAAGTCAGGTTTTTCAATGAAAGAAAATATCCACCCAAGCCTGACCAGCCTTGGGTGTTTTCAATTCAGAAGCAGTTGGGGTGTAAGTTGCTTTCTTTTTACCATAAAACTCCTTTACCCCTTGTTGGTGCATGTTATATGACAACAGCTTTGGATTGGTCTTTGGATATTAAATAGAAGATTGGATCATGAAGACTTAAAGAAAAACGAGTTCTATAAAGCCCAATCAGTCCAAGTTTGTATTAAGTCTATTAGGCCCAAGTTTATGTGACAAATGTAATATGGGCAAAGCCCAAATTCGAGATCTTGGCTGTGTGTATATAAACAGCCTTAGTCTTGAGTTCTAGTGTTAGACACTTTAGACAACTTGAGAGCCTTTTGGAGATTGTGAGAGAGCATTCAAGTTTGAGAGGTTAAGAACAAAACAGAAATCGGCTGTTAGGTTCTTGTAGATCTTAGTGATTGTAAAACGCTTCTAAGGGTTTGATAATCACAGAAGATCAGTTTGAAAGTTTGCGTGTTTGTGTGTTCGAGTTCTTGTTCTTCTACATAATCTTGTTTCTGTGTTCGAAGATCAATCAAGGGGATTCCGCACCCTTGATTGATAAACAGTCTTGTTACGATCCATACGGGATTCAGGGACCTACAATTGGTATCAGAGCTTTTGCTCTTGTGTGTGGTTCAAGACTGATCGATTGGATTCAAGTTGCTTTTCGGTTGAAGAACTTTTGGTGTCTCATTCATAATTTTCGTGAAGAACAGCAAGAACAAGGAAGAACAGTTCAAAATTCTGAGTTTTGATTTGTTTTGGTAGTTGGTTGTTTGAAAATTTCGAGTTAAAGTTCTGGGTTTTTGCGAAGAACACGAAGAACACTTGAATAACAGTTTAAATTCGTGTATTTTAATCTGTTTTGATTATTGTCTTGACTGTTTTCATGTTTGTAGGAAGACCTTGCTTGGATTTCGTGTATGGAAAGAAGTGCTGATTAAGACCTTGCTTGTGCAATCTGGATTGTCAGCTGCTGCTGTTATCAGCTGCTGCTGTTATCAGCTGCTGCTGTTTCGGGATTGGGTGGCTGGGTGGCCCAATCAGCTCTTGTGCGATCATTTGATATTCAAAATTTCAAAATTTTGAATCTTGTGCGCTTGGAAACCTTGTACGTTTGGAGATCTTGTACGTTTGGAGATCTTGTACGTTTGAGGATCTTGTGCATTTGGAACTCTTGTACGTTTGAGGAGCTTGTGCGAACCAGAAACTTGTGCGATCAGGCCCAGGCCCGTTAAAGTGACTGTTTGGCCCAAAGTTGGTGGATTGTGCGATCCAGAAGACCTTGTGCGTTTCAAAGGCTCTTGTGCGATCCTAACTTGTGTGATTCACAAGTGGTGGAATTTTGAAAGGCAAGCGTAGGAATTTTTTCAGTGTTTCGAGTTTAGAGAACTATCTATAGCTCATCTGAAGAAGCCGTTTGCACCGTTGAACTCGTGGGATTTTTAGAAAAAAAAAAGTCTGGAAAATCCCGAATTCAGTTTTCGACATTATATATCTTTGGATTCGTCTTTTCGAGACGATTCTAACGGTGTAGTTTGGTAACCCCTGTTTTCGGAAAATTTTTGTACGGTTTTATCAGTCTGTTACGTCAAAATGTCGAACATGACAAAATTGAATGAACTCTTAAGGATGGAGCATGAGGTTGGCACCACCAACAAACCACCTAAGATGATGAAGGTGGAGAACTACTTGACATGGAAGGATAGGTTTCAATCCTTCATTGAATATCAGGACACACGAATGTGGATCTGTATCGCTGATGGGTACACAAACCCTACACATGACTTTGAGGGCAGACCTCGTGTCACAGCCTATGTGAACATGCAAGAAAATGATAAAAAGATGTATGAGGCTGAAAAAAGAGCCTTGGCTGCTATCAAGATGTCTCTACCTGATAGCATCAAGCATACCTTTAAGAAGTACACTACTTCAAAGGAAATGTGGGATGCGCTTGAGAAGAGATATGAGGGAAATCCTGATGTCAAGAAGAACAAAGTTGACCTACTGAAGAAGCAGTTTGCGGTATTCAAGTACATGAAGAATGAGTCACTTGAAGACGTCATCACTCGATACTACCATCTGATGTCAGAACTGGATAATTATGATATAGATTGCTATACTGACATTGAGAAAAACGACAAGCTGCTTGATGCTCTACCGGCTAAATGGGATATCTACACTCTCATGATTAAGGGAGAAGCAGATTATGACACGAAGGAATTGGAAGAAGTAGTTGGAAAGCTTAGAGCTTATGAGCTTAGTATGAAGAAAAAGGACACTGGTTATGATCAGGTTCAAGATCCAGGGATATACAATGGGCTTACATCTTCTTCATCTCATGATGCTTCTAGCGACTCTGCAACTGCATTTCTTTCGTGTGATAAGGAGCAGGTAACAGTGAATGAGGATGGTGATGTGTGTTTTGTAGCTGCTGCAGGAGGTTCAACAGGAGTCAAGAGAACATCAACTTCAAAGCAAAGTAGTAGTGCAAAGTCAATGCCTATGAGTGTGAAGTCTGCTGAAGAACATCTTGCTCTACTTGCTTCTTTTGTTGCGTCTTATGAGAACTACATTCAAGGGAAAATATCTGATCCTGCCACTTTAGATGAAGATTATGATCAGATTGACCCTGATGATCTAGAAGAGATGGATCTACAATGGCAGATGGCCATGATTTCGAGACGTGTGAAGAGGTTCATGAACAGAACTGGAAGGAAGTTTGTAGGAAAGAGCGTAGGTTTTGACAAGACCAAAGTCAGGTGCTTTAACTGTCAGAGTTATGGTCATTTCGCTAGGGAATGTCAAAAAACAAAAGCATGAGAATACGAATCAAAGTTCAAACAATCGGAATGCATCAAACAACTCTAACTCAAGGGCGTTGATATCTATTGCAAGAGAAGGCTCATATGACTGGAGCATTCACTTAGAAAATGATGAGAATGTCACTCAAGCATTCATGGCAGAGATCACTCCAGTCAATGATGGTGAAGCTACAGTAGATGAGGCTAAAGTTGAGAAGAAGAGTGAAGTTAAGGAAGATAAGGCTGATCAGACAACAGATGCTGAAGAGGAAAAGCCAGAGTCTGAGCATGAAATGGAAGCTGATGAGAAAGATGAAATCATCAAAAGAATGGAAGCTCAACTTGATGCTCTCATGGCCAACTCAGACAAATCAACAGGAGAGGTAAGTAACTCTGCCACTTCTGTTTGCTTAAAGTGTCGTGAACTACAGGGTGAAGTTGACAAATTGTCAACTCAAAACAAAAGTCTTGTGAGCGAAATGTCTAACGTAAAAGAGTCAAATTTCTTTGCTAAAAGAAACGAGTCATCATATTTGAAAAAGATAAAAGGCTATGAAGCTGAAATTGAAGCTTTAACCTGCAAATTAAATGAAAAACTTCAAGTCATAGACTTAGCTCATGACATGATGGCTGAGAAAACAAAAGAGATTTCTGATAAAAACAAAGAGTTGTCGGATGCACAACTTAAAATTGTTGAACTTGAAAAGAAGTTAGGTCAATTCAGAGATTCTACTTTTGTTATGAAACATATGATGGGTGGGTTAAAGAAGAGTAATGACAAGACAAGTGTGGGATTCCAGGGCTTTAATGAAGTCCCACCTCCTCTTAGTCATGACTATTCTTTCCTACCTGATGAGGATGAGCTTACAGACTGTCTGTCAACATCACCAAGTAGTTTCACATCCAGTCAAGGTGATGTGTTTGAAGATAATGATGCTAAGAAGGAAAATAACAGCAAATCTGTTTTGAAAAAAAAAATACACCTTCTAAAAACTATTATCAAACTTTTGTTAAAAAGGTTAATTTTGTTCAAGGAAGTGATATGAAAACCGAAACAGCTGTTATCGAAAAGGAATCAAATGTAGAGTTTGCTAAAAACAAAAACATAGAAAAATCTGAAATTAAGCAAACTGAACAAAATCCTTCCAAGGCATCATCATCAAAACCAGAATCTAGTTCAAAGGCTTCAACTAAGAAGTCTTCGAAAAAGAGATCGTGCTTCAAATGTCACACAAAGGGACATGTAGCTAGCTGCTGTCCTAACAAAAAGGTTGAAGCACAAGTTAGTGAGAAACAAAGAGGAAAATCACCTGAGAAGCAAGGTGATAATGAGGAGAAAGTCTCAAATTCTCCAAAGAAATCTGCTCCAAAGCAACAACCGGGTGTTGCTGGTGGTGTAGATAAGGCTGAAAAAGGAACTCCACAAGTTCCTCGTTTTCAAAGAAATCAACCAAGATTGAAGCCTGAATCTACATCAGGCAGATATGAAAGACCTAGAAGTAACTCACCAAGAATGAAAAATCAAAATTCAAATAATTTCAGAAGTCAAGGTCAATATCAAAATCGATACCAAAATAATGGTGGTCGAACTTTTTATAACAATGGCTTTAGAAATTACAATCAAGGTTCTTGGAATCAAAATCAAAATTTTCAAAGGTCACATAGTCCAAACACAAATAGGTACCCTCAGAACCAGAGACCTTATGGAAATCACACCCCATTTCCATCAACAGGTCCGAGATCCAAGACTCCAATTAGGGGCGATGGATCTTGGATGGATGTTCAAGTAGTAGGTGAATTTGGACGACCCAAGACCATTAAGGCTTGGGTCCCCCAATCTAACTAATCTTTTGGTTGGTGGGTGCAGGAGCTGCTAAGGAGGATTATCAACTTATGGTATGTTGATAGTGGCTGCTCCAGGCAAATGACGGGGGATGCGAGATTATTTTCTGATTTTGAAGAATACGATGGTGGCCATGTAAATTTTGCTGGTGCTAAAGGTGGAAGAATTACTGGACGAGGAAAAGTGACGAATGGGAAGATCACATTGGACAAAGTGAACTATGTTGAGCAGCTTAAACACAATCTGATGAGCGTGTCACAAGTCCGCGACAAGGGTCACTCGGTCCATTTTACCAAGTCTGAGGCATTGGTGTTGAAACCGGGTTTGGTCATTCCGGACGATTGGATAGTAATGCGTGCTCCAAGGAAAAATGACACTTATGTCATGGACATGGGTGCCAAGGATCCAACTGCTGGGGTGGCGTGTTTACTGTCAAAAGCATCTGAAGCTGAATCAATGTTGTGGCACAGACGCATGGCTCACATTCACTACCGCAAAATGAATTACATTATTAAAAATGAGCTAGTGAAAGGGGTTCCATTGCTGAGGTTTCAAGTGGAAGATAAATGTCTTCCATGTCAAAAGGGAAAACAACATAAGAAACCTCATAAGTCTAAAACAGTAAATTCCATTAATGCCCCTTATGATTTACTTCACATGGATTTATTCGGTCCAGTGAATGTGAGGAGCATAGGTGGAAAGTACTATTGTCTTGTTGTCACTGATGATTACTCACGTTATTCATGGGTTTTCTTTTTAGGTACAAAAGATGAGACAGCAGAGATGTTGATAGATCTTTTTACAAAATTGGAAAACGTTCATGATGCAAGGATCAAGAGGATAAGGAGTGATAATGGCACGGAGTTCAAGAATCGGATTCTGGATCTCTACTGTCTTCGAAAGGGAATTTAACATCAATATTCCGCTCCGTACACTCCTCAGCAAAATGGAGTCGCTGAGAGGAAAAACAGGACGTTGATTGAAGCCGCTAGGACGATGCTTTCAGATTCAAAGCTACCAGTTCTTTTCTGGGGAGAAGCTGTGAATACAGCCTGCTACGTCCTAAACAAAGTTTTAACCGTTAAACGTTTTAACAAAACATGTCATGAACTTATGTTTAACGAAAAACCAAACTTAACAGGCTTTGAACCATTTGGGTTACCCTGCACCATTGTGCGAAACAAAGATAAACAAAAATTCGGTGAGGTGGCAGATGAAGGCTACTTTCTAGGCTACGTGCCTGGCACACCGAATAAAAGGGTTTTTAATCTAAAAACTGGTAAAATTGAGGTTGTTTTCAATGTAGAAATTACTTCTTACAAACCTCAACAATCAACGAGTGGTCCTGCTATATTATATGATTATGATAGTGTGTTTAAATCATTTAATATTCCTGAGGTTTCTGATGCAGATGCTTCTCAGCTGATTCAAACAGTGATTGGTGAAGACGATGAAGGTGAATTTATGCCTAGATCGAATGTAGATGTGTCAGATGCTCCAGAAACTTCCCAAGGTGCTGCTGATCCTGATTCAAGCGATAGTGACTCTGAACCCATTCAGGGGGAGGATTTCATTAATCCGTTTGCAAATCAAAATATTCAGGGGGAGGTTGGATCAAACCTGGGTGATAATCTAGAAGTCGATGCTGTTGCTACTACACGAGCAAATAGAGATCATCCAGTTGACATGATACTTGGAGATCCTACTGCAGGTGTTCAGACTAGAAGAAGCATAGAAGCGAATTCTGGGTTATTTGTTTCAATTGAGAAGACTGGGATAGTGAACGAGTGCTTGTATAGTTGCTTTATTTCCCAAGAGGAGACGAAGAACATTCATATGGCTCTTAAAGACAACTCATGGGTTGAAGCTATGCAAGAGGAATTGGCCCAGTTTGCTAAGTTGAAGGTTTGGGAATTGGTGGACCTTCCTAAAGGTGAAAGAGAGATTGGCACTAAATGGGTATTTAGGTGCAAGAAAGATGAAAGAGGTATTGTCACACGCAACAAAGCTCGGTTGGTTGTCAAAGGTTTCAATCAGCAAGAGGGGATTGATTACAATGAGGTGTTTACACCAGTGGCGAGGTTGGAGGCAATTCGTTTGTTTCTGGCTTTTGCTTCATTCAAGGGCTTCAAAGTTTACCAACTAGACGTGAAGAGTGCATTTCTTTACGGGAAAGTCCAAGAAGTGGTGTATGTCTCACAACCAGATGGGTTCGTTGATCCAGACTATCCAGATCGAGTGTACAAACTTGATAAGGCTTTGTATGGGTTACATCAAGCTCCCAGGGCATGGTACGAGACACTGTCTACACATCTGGTCAAAAATGGTTTTGAAAGAGGTCAGATTGACGGTACATTGTTCATTAAGAGAAAGAAGGAAGATTTTCTGCTGGTCAGGTATACGTGGATGACATCATCTTTGGGTCATCTGACGAAAACATGTGTAAGGAATTTGAAAAGGTGATGAAGAGCAAGTTTGAAATTAGTGCTATGGGTGAGCTGTCTTACTTTCTGGGATTACAAGTTGAACAGAAGGAGGATGGGATGTTTATTCATCAAACGAAGTATGTGTATGACATTTTAGATCGGTTCAAAATGAATGATTGCTCTACTTTCAACACACCCATTTGCGAAAATCACAATCTTGGCCCAGATCATGAAAGCACTGAAGATGTTGATCCTACTCAATACAGGGCAATGATTGGTTCTCTAATGTACTTGACTGCTTCAAGACCTGACATCATGTTTGCCGTATGCTTGTGTGCCAGATATCAGGCAAATCCAAAGGAGTCACATATTAAAGCAGTGAAGCGGATTCTTTGATACTTGAAGGGGAAACCTAAACTTGGGTTGTGGTATCCAGCTGATAGTGATTTGAAGTTCGTTGCTTACACTGATTCAGACTTTGGAGGATGCAAATCAAACAGGAAGTCTACAACAGGTGGTTGTCAGTTTTTAGGAGGCAGGATCGTGTCTTGGCAATGCAAGAAGCAATCCTGTGTGTCTACCTCTACGTGTGAAGCTGAATATATTGTTGCGGGTAGCTGTTGCTCTCAGGTTCTCTGGATCCAACAGCAGATGCGCGATTACGGTTTGGATTTCACTCGTACTCCTATTATGATAGATAATAATGCCACTATATCAATCACAAACAATCCCGTAAAGCACAGTAGAACTAAACACATTGACATACGTCATCACTTTATACGGGATTGTGCTGAAAAACGATTAATTGAATTGCACCGAGTCGACACAGAAGATAACCTTGCTGATCTTTACACAAAAGCTTTTGATCGAGCTCGCTTTGAACACTTAGTCGAACTCAATGGGATAAGGAATCCTGAATAACTGGTTTTTCATAAGAATTTTTGTAAATAGTTTACTGTTTTTCTTAAAAATCAAAAATACAAAAACATCGAAAAATTTCAAAAACACAAAAACAATAGAAAAGCAAAAATGAGTTTCCTGGCGAGCAAAAGAGAAAATGATAGTACATCAGTGGTTTGTCTAAACCTCTTTAAACCTTAAATGAAATATGCTAAGCAGCTCTATATAAGATGTATCGGTAGGCTCACAATCATTTTAAAGTGTGCAGGGTGATATAAACTTAAATCGACTGAAGACCAGGTGGGAACCATTCATTGGCATATGGTCTTAGTACCGAAATTTTGTTTGAGAGATTGCCGAGGTTCTGAGATATTCGGTCTTTATGCTGCTTATCATCTGGGTATCATGGTTGTATCTTTTACCAGAAAAATAACGGGGACGCAAGTCTAGATCTTCCATGATATCATGCATTCGTGTACATATTGCATTCGACCTCAATAAGTGATCAACAATCACATGTCCCCAAAATAAGTGATAATATATCACATTTATCCGGGAGTCAAGTTCGTCTCTCTGTTGTACGAAAGTACTGACCTGTTCACGGACTTGCTCCTGTACCCTCATGCATCTGAAAATCAAGTTCCTCATCAATAAGTGATTCTATCACATAGGGCTTGCTTTCAATCAAAATAAGTGAGTTTCTCACATCATATGCGGTCAAACAGATGATAATCGGTATACTCACTGGTAAGATGAACCCTCGTGCATACCTTGATACGGGAATGTGTCGTGATGTGGATGAACACCGGTCGGTAAGTATAAATCATACCTTAACGTATCCCCTCGCCATGATTACATATGATAAGTTGAGCTTATGTGGACAACAATACCGATAATCGTTATAGGATGCTTATCTAAATATTAACTAAAAGAACAACAAGAGCGTTTTGACATGACCGTACACTGATATGATTCTCTTACCCTCGAAACTCGCAAAAAGAATGTCTGTAAATATTTATTTACTGCTTTCAGTCTTTACATTTGAAAATATAAAAATCCAAAAATAGTGTCTTTTTCTGTTAAAATTCTTAATGTACGGAAAACTGTTATTCTTGGAGGAGTTGTTACCGAAAGGGGGAGACTGTGTTAGAAAGTGGGTTCAAAATTTTTTAAATCATGCAGGTTATAAGGTGTTTGTTACAATTTGTGCGTGTTGGTGCTTTATTTGAAAATGCTTAATCTAATACAGTTTAACTATCTCTTGTATAATAATAATTCTTTAACTATGTTGAAAAATTCTTATGGGTTCTCGAGATGTTTGTTTTATAGTATACAGATTGAAGTAGTTTGTTGATGACAAGTTGCTGTGAAGAGAGGAGGAGTTTGTTGCTGCTTGGTAGAATCCTCCTTCTACAATGCAGAGTGGATGCTGTGAAGACTTACATTGAATGCTGAATCAAAACTTGGAAGATTTGGTGATTGGATGCATCAGCTTAGGGGGAGTCTGTTGCTGACAAAGATGTTGCTGACAAAGACAGAATTCATGTTGAAGCTGACGCTATCCAAAGACCAAAGACTGTGAGATTCTGAAGACTAAAGTTTCCTTTGCAAGCTATTGTCAAGGGGGAGTTTGTTGGTGCATGTTATATGACAACAGCTTTGGATTGGTCTTTGGATATTAAACAGAAGATTGGATCATGAAGACTTAAAGAAAAACGAGTTCTATAAAGCCCAATCAGTCCAAGTTTGTATTAAGTCTATTAGGCCCAAGTTTATGTGACAAATGTAATATGGGTAAAGCCCAAATTCGAGATCTTGGCTGTGTGTATATAAACAGCCTTAGTCTTGAGTTCTAGTGTTAGACACTTTAGACAACTTGAGAGCCTTTTGGAGATTGTGAGAGAGCATTCAAGTTTGAGAGGTTAAGAACAAAACATAAATCGGCTGTTAGGTTCTTGTGGATCTTAGTGATTGTAAAACGCTTCTAAGGGTTTGATAATCACAGAAGATCAGTTTGAAAGTTTGCGTGTTTGTGTGTTCGAGTTCTTGTTCTTCTACATAATCTTGTTTCTGTGTTCGAAGATCAATCAAGGGGATTCCGCACCCTTGATTGATAAACAGTCTTGTTACGATCCATACGGGATTCAGGGACCTACACCCCTTTTACTTTCCCTTCAACCATTTTTCCGAAAATCTTCTTAACTTTCCCATTAAACGCTTTCTCAACATCAAAGTTATCCTTCTCAGAATAACCCTGATTTGAGATTTCAGACTTTCCAGTTTTCCTTTTAAAATTTTCAGTCCTCAATGGTGGAAAGTTCTCATCATCCATTGAAGGAACTGATTTTTCAACACTCTCATCAAATTGTGGCTCCTCTGACTTTGTGGAATCAGATTCATAGCCAGATTTTACCTCTGATTTCTTAACAACCCAAGCTTGGTTGTCAAGATTTCCCCGTTTCTTGTAAAATCTTTTGGAACACTCACCAACTTCATATGTAGAATTTTTAAACACTTTAAATCGTTCAGTTTGTGGTTCCGTTTTATCAACAACTACTTTTTTAAGTTTTTCTGAGACTCCCTGTTTTGTATTGGTTGCTTTTGGACAGTTCCATGCAATGTGACCAACTTCATTGCATCTGTAACATGTTCTTGTCTCTTTCCTTTGAAAAACTTCATACTTTATCTTTTCAGCAAGAAACTCCTGGTTTGACTGTTTCCAGAATGAGCTCTTTGCTTCTTTTTCATGGCTAGTTCCTGCAACATATGTCATTTTTTATTTAAAATTTCGAACATATTTTTCATTTTTATAGTTTTCAAGTGGAATAAAACCAAGTCCTTTCTTTTTGTAGCTACGATTGTGGTTTGGTTTCTTTTGAAAACCAGAACCAGAATTGTAACCCTTTTTCTTGTTTAAACGTTGTTGTACTCTTGAAGTGTAAGGTTTAGGTTTTACATTAAGATTTTCATCTTTTATTTCAGAAATATTAATTTCTGTTAGTTTGAAAACCTTTTTGATCATTTCTGGTTTAACACCTCTTATTGGAAATTCTTTATCAAAATATAATTTGTCAGAACCATTCAAAGTATATGCAACTTCAGATGTTTCGTCATTCAAATTAGATTTTGACAACAAAAATTCTTTACTATACACCCGTTTTCCTGACGACTTTGAACTTTTGACAGACGAACTCGAACTTCCGACAGACTGACACGAACTTTCGGACTCGGATTTTGACTCCTCATCCTCATCCTTATCCAACACCTGATCAACCACTCTTTTTATCAGTTCTGACTCATGATCTGTATCGGACGCTGTGAACGTGACATCAATATTGTCCGGTAAAACATCGGTTATCTCGGATTCTAACTTAATATTGACTGCCTGTTTTAGTTCTTCCTCGTTAGGTTTTCTAGGTGAGTACCCTTCCCAAATCGGAGGCGGACACTTATTATAACATACACCCTGTTTCTTACCAGTATCCTTCTTCTTCTTTGGCTTTGTTTCTTCACCTTTAAACGCTTCAAATCCTTCAACTGTTGGATAAATTCTATCGATTATGTAGTCACAACCTTTGTAACTTTGCAGCAATCTTCTTATTCTTTCATTCTCAGCTGCTTCACTATCCAACTCTTTCTTCCACTTTGCACATTCTTCTATATACAAGTTGATCTCTTTCTGCTTTGTCATCATGGTAGCATTCATCATCTTCAAAGCTTTTTCTCTTTCAGAGTTAGTCTTCTCCAGACTATTCACATGTCTGTTCAATACATCATATGATTTTTTCAAATTCTTTACATCAAACAACAATTGTTATTTCAACTTTTCTAACTCACTAAATCTCTCATCTTTTTCTATACATTGTTTACAAGACTCTAAACATGTAAGACAGGGTTTTGTGATTTCAACGATCTTCTCGACTTCAACTATCTTTTCAACTTCCACTATTTTCTCAATCACTTTGACTTCCTTCAATTCTTTTGCAGTTTTTCTCTCTTTGATTTTCTTCAATTTATCTGCAAAATAAAATTCAAAACTGTCAGAAGATAAATGAGATTTTCCAATGTTTATCTGTTCAACTTCTTCATCATCACTGTTATCTGTTGAACTGTTTTCAGAGGAAACAGATTTTCCATCTTGACTCTCCTCATTATCCGACATCACATCCATCCACTCCTTCAGCAACTCTGGCTTTTGAACAATCTGAGCAATAAAAGCTTTAACATTAGGATCAGCTGGAATGTACTTGTCCCAGCTAAAACCTTCAGCCATTATCTCATCATCTTGATCAACAATGCCATAATAAGCTTTCCTGTTTGCATCCTCGATCATTCTTCCATGTGCCATTTGAACTTCTTTTTGCTGATGCGGTTGATGAGTGATTTGCTGATAAATGGTTTTCCTATAATAATCATCTTTCCCAGATGACTCCTTTGCTCCTCTCGGCTCCTGATTCTTGCATTCTCTTTTAAAGTGGCCTTTCTCCCTGTAACGAAAATAGACAACTTTAGATTTATCAAATCCTAAATTAGAAAGGTTTGCATCCAAGAAATCATTTCTTCCTGTAACCAATCTAAATTTTTCTGGTCTCCTCAAAACACTAGCTAAAGCCCATTTAATATCCATCAGTTCCAGCTCCTCTGCATCGATTTGGTCATAATCTTCCTTTGTGAGCATCGGATTACCAATTCTTCTGGCAATCAACCCTTCATAAGACTCTAATGCAGTGACCAATAATCCCATATGATGCTTTACAACTTCTTCAGAATAATTTTGACCATTTTGAAGATGTAAAGCCACATTGCACTGAATTAGATGACCATTTCCAGCAGATGAACTTTGAACACTTGGAGGATTCACCGTTGAGAACCCACTAGTGTTAACTGATCCTTGACTGCTTGGTGTAGATTGATTTCCAGCACTAAATGCAGTTTGTATTTTTGGACTTGCTTCAGCAGTTTGAACATTTCCTTTATAGTACAATTTAATATCTTGTTGATGAGTAGAACTGTTCATTCTAGCAATTTTCTGCTGCTCCAGATCCTGTGACTCCAACTTCTCTATAAATTGTGCAATCGATAACCTTTTAAACTGTCCGGAATTCTTCATTATCATCAGATATGTACCCCATTCCTTTTGCGGTAACGCGTCAGCAAGCTTTTCAACCCATTCTGCTGGAGTTTTTGTAATCTTCAACTGTGACATGTGCGTACAAGATGACAATATCTTTCAATAAGAGTCTTTGTTGTTTCACCAGGCATGCATGCAAATAGTTCAAACTCCTTTTTCAGTAATGCTGCTTTACTCTGAAGCATCTCAGTACTTCCTTCGAATTTCTTTTTAAGAGCTTCCCAGATAGAGTAAGCATTGTCATCATGTTGAAGCAACACAAATATATCCTCCTTTACTGCTTGTTGTAACAGATTGATCATCATTTTCTCTCCTTTATAACTATCTCTTTCTTGCTCTGTGAATTCTGAAATGATTTTATCGACTCCCGCTGAATTCTTTGGCCTCTCATATTCAGTTTCAATGCTCTCCCAAGCTTTTAAATGATTTGCCTGAACCCAATTCTCAAACCGTTTCTTCCATCCGTGATAATCTTCAATTCCCATAAGTTTCGGAGGTTTTTGCATTGTACCGGTTTCATTCTCCATTGTCATGGTCTTAGCAACGTCGGATGAACTAGTCGGGGTTGAAGCAAATGCGTTGTAAAATTCAGAATCCATGTTTCTCAAACAAGCCTTCAAACGATCTGGTTCACCTCGTAAAAATATACCTGAAACGAACAAACAAATAATCAGTTTAAAAACTTATCAATTAACAGAATAAAACTGATACTCGAACAGGTGATAATTCTGTGCGGGTTGAAGGTTGACAGACTGTGCGGACTGAATGTTGACACACTATGCGAACTGCTATGACCCGGATCAATTTCAAACGACCTGACTCACTACTTGTGAACTGATGGACTTTCAAACGACCAAATGAACCTTTGACAACTTTAAACTACAAACCGTATGAACTGGAACTAACTTGTGCGACCTGGCCTTATTTCCACGTGAACCGAATTTGTAACAAATGACCTGATGACCTATTTACCACTTGTTGACAAAAACTTATCAAATCTGCTCACCTCGAATAAACTTTGAACACCAAATATATTCAATCTAATTGTGCCATTATAATCAATTCTTGTACCGACAACATCACAACACAAACAATATTCTTTAGGTGTGCACCTTCCCAACAATCAATATGTCTTTTTTTATTCAAGAACCGACAATATTTCACACAAAAATTCACATGCAAATAGTTCACTTATCAAGATTGAGCCGACCACTTCAATTGTTTACTTAATTGATTTAATCGATACTTTGAACAAATCAACAGTCACATTCATCTCTGTCATAAGAAGCATCTCATTGGGCCGATATTTGGAGTCACATGGAATCTGTCAAAATGATTTATATATTCATGTGCAAACTGATTCTATAAATCTCGAGACTTTGTAACTAGACTTAATAGCCGACAACTTTGATATTAATCAATTTTGATTAGACCGTTCACATATGTAGACTTATCCAAGACACATGATATCATTTACCAACTAGCTGACAATCCTTGTTAAATGTGTCACACAGATCGATGAACTTTCTAAGCGGTGTGTTGATTTCAAGCGAGACTCATGAGGTAAACTCAAGCAAACACCCACACGTATTTCAAGCGAAAGCCGACAGATTGTTCAAGCGAAAGCCAATGACATCAGCAAATTCGAACACATTACAAGCGAAACACTGATTTTAACCGGTTTTAAGTCGATTTAAGTTCTGAAACTTTCCAGGATTTGTTAATACATGTATGCGCACAATGTGTGAAAGTTTGAGCCGTTTTTAACCGAAAAAATTTTAAATTTCAAAAAAGAATGGTGTAGAAACAGAATTAGTGATGAAAACGAGCTGTTTTTGCGAAATCTCTTCCTCCTGAGCTCTGATACCACTTGTAGGATCGTTTTGTGACCCGAACGAGTCGTTCAGAAGAGATTTAATCCGTTTCAGAGGCGGAAACTAAGAAACGAATGTAGAAACAGCTTGAATATCACTTTAATCCTCTTGTGTATTGATATAACAGTGTTTACAATCGAAAGGAAAACCGGCAGCACCTCGGTATCTCTTTCTCAAAAACCTTTCAAATGAAATGACAAACATCCTGTTTATAGTGTTTAGAGTTCGCTTGGAAACACTTCAAGCGAAACCCATTGACTACAATCCAAGCGAAACCTCAATTTACAATATAATGATCTGATTCAAGCGAAAGCCTTGAATGTTACTTTGTCTTCATGTGTGATGATGTCATTGATGATGTCATCATGATGATATCATCATGTTTGAATAAAACCACAATGAATCCGAGACTCGATATAAGACGAAGTCGACAGATGAATGCCCTAACAATAATTGTTATGGAAACTTCTAGACAATCTGTTTCGCTCAGTGCCATGCCCTGATGTTTCCGCCATCGGTTGGGGTGTGACAGATTGGTATCAGAGCCATAACTATAGGGAATTAGGCAAGACTCGACCTAGTCCAGGTCGATGTCTTAGAAACCTAGTCTATAGTTAGGAACCAACAGACCAACTTGTGCATATCCGTTAGGGGTTATGTATGAGCTTACTGCCATTCTCGCTATTCTCGCCTATGCTACACTATCATTGCACTCGGAATTTCAAATTATGAATGAGCGATTAAGTCGAGATTAGGTGTGAAAACCGCAAACTCTCGACTAAATTGCTTGTTCAACCCACATTTTTATCTATAAACACGAGAAATTGCGTTGAAATAGGAGTGAAATCCATACTTTGACGCATAGTTCTCCTTTATTTTATCAAAACAGGAACGAAGTTGTTAAGCCAGGGGTGAAACCCTAACCTTGATGACTTGTTCCGACTATTACTTGGTTTTACAAAAATTCTCACCAAAGTCTCGACGGACTCCAACGACCTGAAGTCACGGTATGACCAACCGGATGCGTGCCAAACACCCAAGAATCGAGGCAAAAAGCACAGTCCTGAAGGTCAAAATGTGTACAACAAGTCCTTGAGAATAGTCGAATCACTTTGGTAAGTCGATGACTGAATAGCCGCAGACAATCCATCTTCCGATTTTTATGTGTTTCGATTCTGAGCCCGCAACTGCTGACTCTGATGATTCATTGATTTTATGTGTTCTATGTGTGTTTATCTGTTTATGTGTTTGAATTTTGGAGATTTATTCGAATTTTGTTTTCACATCGATCGACACGCATGACTCGCACTGCATTTCTATCTCAAAACGCTGACAAATCGCTAAATTGTGGATGACCTTATGCTATGATATACGCTTATACTACAATACTCGATATACTAAACGCGATCGCTATATTCGAACACTCGCGAACTGTGAATGATAGGTTTCTGTATTCTGACTACCCCTTGTGCTTAAATGCTTCTGTGATTCTGTGATTTATGTGATTCTGTGATTTATGTGTTTCTGTGATCCTGTGCCCTACGTGCTTATGTGCTTCTGTGTTTATGTGAATCTGTGAGTATGTGCCTATGTGTTTATATGATACGTGTTTTATTGTGTTCCTGAGCTTTAGTAAGTATTAGACGTGTGAGGTGAGATTCGATTATGATGTGTCTGAGACCTATGACAATGTCTGTTGCAGACAATGTCAACTAGACCATCATCAGGACCACGTCACCCACGACTCTCTCGTCAAGAACAGAGGGACAAACGCCTTGTTGCCATCCTCGCGAAACAAGTGGCCAAGGTTGTGCCTCAGATCGTGAGTGAGATTTACGAGAATGTTAGCAAATCATCTGAGGAGTCGAGAACCGAAGCTCCCAAAGTTGCTACCAAAACTGCTTTCAGCTTCAAGCAGTTCAAGGCATACGGTCCGAAGGAATTCACTGGAGAAGACGGCCCGACGACTATGTTTCAATGGTTCAATTCCATCGAAGTCACTCTGAGCCAGAGTGGATTTCCGGAAAATCTCCGCACTCTAAACGCTACCGGCGTCTTCCAGTCCCGCGCATTAGACTGGTGGACGACCGAGAGAAACAAACGCGGGAATGATGCAGCTTATGAGCTGACATGGGAAGAACTGAAGGCCATCATGATGGACGAATTTTGCCCTCCTCATGAACGCCAAAAGCTAGAGGACGAATTCTGGAACATTAAGCAGAAGGTAGGTGACAACGCTGCCCTGACTGCTCCCTTTAAGCAGCTCAGCATCATCTGCCCCGATCAAGTGAAGACGTCTGACATGGCAATCAAGAAGTACATCCGAGCCCTACCCGACTTTGTTGCGGATTTTGTACATGCCGCAAAGACTGCGACGATCGAAGAAACTTACTTGCTTGCCGCCGAAATCAACGACAAGCGGGTAAAAGCTGGTTTTTGGGATAAAACTTCGAAGAATCTGCATCAAGTCACCACCGCACCGACCACCGAAACCACCGCCGCTCAACCGTCAAAGTCCTCACGCCGAAAGAAGAAGAACAACAACAACAGCTCCAGCAACAAGAACTGTGCTGTCACTACCACTGCTGCTCCACTTCAAGCCGTACCGGCTCAGCAGCAGTTTCATCACCGACCAGCACCAGCTACTTATGCACCGCCTGCAAAGCGTGCATACACAGGCCCCCACCCGGCTTGCCCAACATGCTCTTATCATCACCCGGTGGGTCTCGCCTGTCGTTTCTGCGCTCACTGCAATATGTATGGTTACTTCATTACAAACTGTCGTACTGGTCCACGTCAAGCCCCAGCTCAAGCCACCGCTCATCAAGCTCTACTCCCAGCCCCGCAAGGCCAACAAGCAGCTCAGGCACCCGCGGTCAACGCCCGAGTTTGCTTCGCATGTGGCGATCCCAACCACTTTGAAAACATGTGCCCGAACAGGGTCGTGAAGTATGAGCCCCAGCAACACCAGCAGTAACAGCACCAGCAACAGCAACAGCAGCAGCAACAGCAGCCTCACCAGCAACAGCAACAAGCCGCACGCGCCAGAACTTTCAACATCAACGTGCGCCAAGCCCAGGACGACAACAACATGGTCAATGGTACGTTCCTTGTGAATGGTATTTATGCATCATGTTTGTTTGATACTGGAGCTGATAACTGCTTTATGTCGTTCGAATTCGAGAAGCTTCTTAGTCGTAAATGCTCCCATCTCCCCTCGACGTTCGATGTTGAAGTCGCCACTAGAAGAACTGTCGCCGTTAATTCTGTTCTTCGTGATTGTACTCTTGAGCTCAACAATCACATCTTCCCAATCGACCTCATTCTGATGCAACTCGGAAGTTTTGACGTCATAGTAGGCATGGACTTTCTTCGCGAAAACCATGCTGAAGTTGTGTGCTTCGATAAGATGATTCGATTCTGGCTCGTGAATGGTGATTTATTGTGTGTCTATGGTGAAACTCCTTCGAAAGGTCTCAAACTCATGTCGTGTGTCCAAGCTAGCAAGTATCTCCGCAAGGAATACAGAGCTTTCTTGGCTAACATTGTAGTAGCGGAGAAGGAAAAGAAAGGAAAGACAGAAGTGAAAGACGTTCATGTGGTTCGTGAATTTCCTAATGTGTTCCCCGACGATCTACCCGGACTTCCGCCAAGTCGTGATATCGACTTTCGTATCGACCTCATTCCTGGAGCCAACCCTGTTGCCAAAGCTCCTTACCGACTTGCACCGTCCGAAATACGTGAACTCTCAAACCAACTTCAGGAATTACTTGAGAAAGGCTTCCTTCGCCCGAGCACCTATCCTTGGGGCGCGCCAGTCCTTTTCGTCAAAAATAAGGATGGGTCGTTTAGGATGTGCATCGACTATCGGGAATTGAATAAATTGACTATCAAGAACCGCTATCCCCTGCCTCGCATTGACGATTTGTTTGATCATCTACAAGGTGCTACGTGTTTCTCGAAGATTGATCTACGCTCAGGCTATCACCAACTACGCATTTAAGAGGAAGATATACCCAAAACCGCTTTTCGCACTCGATATGGCCATTATGAGTTCGTTGTTATGCCTTTTGGATTAACCAACGCACCCGCGATTTTCATGGATCTGATGAATCGCGTGTGTAAACCTTTCTCGACCGTTTCGTCATCGTGTTCATCGACGACGTCTTGATCTATTCCAATTCGAAGGCTGAACACGCGCAACATCTACGTTTGGTTCTCGAGCTATTCCAGGGGAATCGACTCTATGCCAAGTTCTCCAAGTGTGAATTTTGGCTGGAGAATGTTCAGTTTCTGGGTCACATTGTAAATAGTCAAGGTATCCACGTCGATCCAGCGAAGATTGAAGCAGTTAAGAGTTGGATTACACCTAAGAACCCGTCTGAAGTCCGTTCTTTTCTCGAACTAGCAGGCTAGTATCGTCGATTTATCGAAGGATTCTTAAAGATCGATGTGCCACTTACCGATCTCACGCATAAAGACAAGCCTTTTGTTTGGGGAACTGAACAAGAGTCTGCTTTCCAAACCCTCAAGCACATGCTTTGCAATGCTCCTGTTCTCACATTGCCCGACGGAAACGACGACTTCATTGTCTATTGTGATGCTTCCAACCTTGGTCTTGGTTGTGTCCTTATGCAGCGGGACAAGGTTATAGCTTACGCATCTCGTCAGCTTAAAATCCACGAGAAGAACTATACAACCCATGATCTCGAGCTAGGCGCAGTTGTTTTTGCGTTAAAGATTTGGCAACACTACCTGTATGGTACAAAGTGTACGATCTTCACCGATCATAGGGGCCTACAACATATCTTTGATCAGAAAGAACTTAACATGCGTCAACGCCGATGGGTAGAACTTCTCAACGATTACGACTGTGAGATTTAATATCACCCAGGCTGTTAGTGCACTATGTCTGTTGACTTCGTCTTGTATCATGTCATGTAATAGAATTGATAGATCAGGGCTCGTAGTTCGAGAAATAGGATTTAGAGGTAATTTCGCTTGAAGTGGTTAATTCCGCTTGAAAAGTTACCTAGGGTAATTCCGCACGGAATTAGATTCCGTGTGAATCTAATTTCGTTTCTGTTCTGTTCAAGCGGAATTAGGCTTCTATAAATAGCCTTCAAGCGAGATCATTTGTAATGTTCTTCTGATTTGGTACCGAAGTGCTGCCAAATTGTCTAGAGGTGCTGTAACACTATTACATCATTAATAGAGACATATTAAAGTGAATCAAGCTGTTTCTACGTCCGTTTCACTGATTCCGCCTTTGATTCGGTTCTAAAACTCTTCTAATTGACTAGTTCGGGTCATACAATGATCCTACACAGGCAAAGCAAATGTTGTTGCCGACGCTCTCAGCAGACGGAGTTATTTGCTCAGCATTCGCAATGTCCAAACCCAATTCAACCATGAAGCTCTCATCCGCGAAGCTCAGCATGCATGTTTTAATGAACGCACTCTGAAGAAGGAACAAATCTATCACGATGGAGCCCAGCTTGTGAATAAGCCGAATGGGATATTCCATTATCTGGATCGAATTTGGATCCCTAAACGGTTCGATTTGTGAAAGATTTTGATGGACGAAGCCCACAAATCCCGGTATTCTATTCATCTCGGTGCCGACAAAATGTACCAGGACTTTCGCTACAAGTACTGGTGGCCTGGCATGAAAAGGGATATTGCTCTCTACGTTGGAAAGTGCCTGACTTGTGCAAGAGTCAAGGCTGAACACCAAAGACCTTCTGGCTTACTCGAACAACCGCCGATCCCTATGTGGAAGTGGGAGAGTATAGCTATGGACTTCATAACAAAGCTTCCGCACACGTCATCAGGTCACGACAGCATCTGGGTTGTTGTTGACCGGTTGACCAAATCAGCTCACTTTTTGCCAATACGGGAAGACTACAAGGTAGAACGATTAGCCCGAATCTACACCAACGAGATCATTTGTAATCATGGGACGCCTCGCGATATCATCTCTGACCGTGATGCTCGGTTTACCTCACGACTGTGGGAAACGTTTCACACGGCTCTCGGTACGTCGCTTAATCTAAGTACCGCATTCCACCCTCAAACCGACGGTCAGACTGAAAGAACGATTCGTACTCTTGAAGACATGCTCCGTTCGTGTGTCATAGATTTCGGTGGTAATTGGGATGCTTACCACTCGTTAGTCGAATTCTCATACAACAACAGTTATCATTCCAGCATTCAAATGGCACCATTCGAGGCTTATACAGAAGAAAATGTCGATCGCCTATTGTGTGGCACGAGATCGGTCACTCGCAATTAACCGGTCCTGAGCTATTGCAATAAACGACTGACAAAGTCCTCCAAATTCGAGACAACCTGTTGAAAGCCCGAAGTCGACAGAAAAGTTACGCCGATAGACAACGCAAGCCCCTTGAATTTGAAGTTGGCGACTACGTACTCCTAAAGGTATCACCTTGGAAGGGTGTGGTCAGATTTGGGGAAGAAAGGGAAACTAGCGCCTCGATATGTTGGACCTTTTAAGATTCTGGAAAGGATCAGAAAATTCACCAACAGACTCGAGCTACCGGAGGAACTTAGTAACGTCCACCCGACTTTCCATGTGTTAAACCTCCGAAAGTGCCTGGCTGAGCATGATTTAATTGTACCTCTCGATGACCTACAAGTAAAGGAAACACTGCACTTCGTGGAGAAGCCTGTCGAAATCATGGATCGCCAAACCAAGCAGCTCAGACGCTCGCGCATTCCTATTGTGAAAGTCCGATGGGAAGGCAAACGAGGCGCAGAGTTCACTTGGGAACTCGAAAGCGACATGAAGGCGAAGTACCCGCAGTTGTTTGTTACGGCTTCGGCCTAATTTCGGGACGAAATTCCCTCAACTAGGGGAGGCTGTAACACCCCGTGTTTCTGAAGTCAAAGTCAAAGTCAAGATTGAAGTTAAAGGAAGAAAAGATTGCTAATTGCGATCTGTCTCTCCTTGCTCAATTCCTGTTTTGACTTCTTTGACTCGTAATTAGTCTATTTTATTTTTGCTTTAATTGTATTATGTGGAGTATCTATTAATAATCGCATGGTAATCGCTGTTTATCGCACATTTAACCGCTTTATCGCTATCGCAATCGCACTCGCAACTCGAAATACGCATTTTGGTTACTGATATACGTGTGTGTGTGTGTGTGCCTTATGTGTTACTTGTGCATGTTTATTTATGTTATGTTGTGGTAATCAATCAAAACGCAATCGAACTCAATCGCAATCGAAATGGTATGATAATTGGTGGAGAAGAGATAGTGCGAGATATGAGTAGTTGGGATTAAAAGTAATTCAACTAGGAAACCCAATCGCATCGCAACGCTCGCAATCGAAATCGAAACATCAAAACTCGTTGCGCTGAACACTCGAACGAGGTGACTGATCGACCAGGCGACCAGCCGTTCGACCAACCGACCGCTCGGACTGCCGTCCGATCGGACAGGCTGTCCGCACGGGCTGCCTAGCCGTTCGACCAGCCCCTTTTCCACTTTGGGTAACCCTATAAATACCCCTTGTCACTTTCAAACTTTCTACTTTTGACAAGTGACGTCCGACCAGCTCGTTTTCCTCACTTTTCTTCAGATTTCTCACAATTCCGGTAAGATCTCGTCCTAAATCTTGTACTTCCTTAATCTACACGCACTCCTACACCTTTCTATCTTTTGAATCATAACTTGTAACCGTGAAATCATTGAGTTTTAAGGTGTTCTAGGATGACGTCATCATGTGTTCTTGAAGAACTTCATGTTTTGGCCTCAATCCACCAAGAACAACTTAGATCTAACCGATTTCCACATAAACTAACAAAGATCTTTCATAAGATCTAGACATATTCACAATAAAGAGGATTGAAAGATGGTTTTCCAACTTTCTTTCAACTCTTTTACACTCGATGCACTCAAAACGATAGAATCAGAACTTGTGCCGCCTTACTACTCATTATTGTGGTTGTGTTGGTTCAAGATCCGTATCCTATCCACGAGATTATCGATTCCGGGTTAACCAAGAACAATCGTCTTAAACCGGTGGACTGACCGAACTTGGGTGGTTCCTGTTCGATCGGATCACTAGAGCTTGGGATGGAGTTCTGTTGGTTAGCACGATATCAACGCATCTCGATAAAACAACAAACTACCAAAACAACCAGGTGTAAGACGAACAGGTCAACTAGGACGGAGTTCCGTCCGAACGGACAGCCAAACCGCACGACTGGCCACCCGTACGACTTGCTCCTTGGTCCCACACTTAATCATTTCTGCTAACACTTGAAGTCTGAATGTTGAACGAATTGTTGTCCGATCGGACTGCCAATCGAACCACGAGACATTTAAACTTCAACACTTAAACAATTTTCAACATGTTCAATGCACAAAGGATGCCACCCGATCGAACAATTGTCCGAGGGAGTAACACCCTACTGTGAATTTGTTCTCACTGAAGTGCCCAACCGAACGGGTTGCCGTCCGATCGAACGACCGTCCGATCGACCAACCTGAAAGGTAGAGGTACTTCAATGTTTTCAAAATACTACAACGAAAACTTCAAAAGTCAAGCCATCATACACAAACACATCCTTCCCAAAGGAAGAAACAACCCACTCGAACAGTCATCCGACCGGACGACCGTCCGAACGGACAACCACCCGCACGACTGGCTGTCCGATCGGACTACCATCCGAACGGACTGCTGTCCGGACCACTTGTACTTTGCATCATTTTGAGCGTCACTTATCGTTATGCTATCGTTCTGATCAGGCTAACCATACTCTCTAGCGCTCCCTTCAATCCATCAATCGCTGTGAGTATACTCGACCCCTTTTTGCTTTATGCACTTTTGGGTGTTACATACGTTACTTATACTAAATCACATCGAACACACTACGAAATACTTTAAACGCTAACCGTTACCGCATGTTATACGTGACTAAATGAATGCCTGTTTGTTATGTTTACACATGGAATGTTGTCTACCTGCCTTAGTAACGGTAGTATTATTAGTTTGGACTCAGCACCCGTACACTCGGGGGTTGTTAAGGACAATTACCTACATGGCTCACAGTGGTGAGAATGTATCGCGAACTGCCTTGGGCAGTCAACCCGCAGTCATTGGTATCGATAGGTTCATGTCGATAACTAACATGCCTCATTTCACTCTGTGTACGTGCTGGTTATGCGTAACGCTTTCGAACTCTATATGCTATTATCAAACTTGTATGCTCACCTTTACACTATGTGTATTGACTTTTACTTTAACATATGTGACAAGTGCTTAAGATGTTTACATGCTTAGCTTGCTGTGAACTTGAGGCTAGGAAAAGTTTAGGATGCTCTCTGTGCTGTGATGAAATCGAAGCTAGGAAAAGAGGTCCTAGAAACCAATAAATAAACTATCTATGTATAAATCTGAGTTGTCGGAACAGAACTACTTGACTAGATTTGTCTGTAATAATTTGTTTGCCTTTTAAGACATGGTATGGGACATGTTGCTTTAAATTATTTGGTAATGATAATTGTTATGGAGACTTCTGGACATTCTTTTTCGCTCAGTGCCATGCCCCGATGTTTCCGCCATCGGTTCGGGTGTGACAGTATACATATAGACATACATATATAAACATGTATATACACATACATATACACAAATATAAATTATACATATACACACACACACACACCTATATATATACACACATTACACATACAGATATACTTAAATATAAATTATATTTATAGTTTTATATATACCACTATATTAGATTTTGGTTCACTGTATACAAATTTACAACTACATCTATACGTACTAGACCAACCACGCCAATAAAAAAATTAATATCATATCTAAAAGTTAAACCCTAAACCGATAAACGACAGGCTGCTTATCGCCTCAATGTTTCATGTCGTTACCCTAAGTCGATCGTCTTCTGCTCTCAACGTAATTGTTCGTGCAATATGATCATTGCCTCGTCGGTCACAACATTGTTCTTCATAAGAAAAATATTATACCATGAAATGTGCATGTTTTTAAAGACATAAAAACTTAAGACCAAACATTGTCACTATCTCTCTTAGCAAATTTAAATCGGGCAACATGGTTGTCCAAATTGCTCGAAATTCGCTCGGCGCTCGCTCGGAATATTTTCTGCTCGAAAAACGCTCGTTTGATTTGAGGCTCGGTTTTAAATGAGCCGCTCCGCTCGGTTCGTGAACAGCCCTATGGTAGTATGGTGGTATGGTGGTGAAGACTGAGTAAGATAAAGTGGGTAGGGTGGGTGGTGGGACCCACATAAATATTTAAATATTTTCTTTTAACATTTTAGTTATTAATTTAACAATAAGGATATTTAGATCATCTCACACCCACTTAACAATAAAAGTTAGACCATCCGAGTACGAATGTGCAAAAGTTAGAAAAACTATAGCTATAATTTTAGAAATGTAAGGACTATAGATAAAAATAAAGCAAATCACAACGACTATTCGGACGATTTTTCTCTTTTAGAAATTATAAAAAAAGATACATATGTAAAAATTAAATTGAATTAAAATCATCTCAAAAGGTTGAATTCACCGGCCCACACCAAACCGGCTGAAGCCCATAACATGAAAGGTAAAACGAGCTCATCGAGCAGCACACCAAGACAGATTATGGTCCAACCCCAAATGTGCACAATAAATCCATCATTTCTCAAAGGCTCCATCCCAAAATCAACTCGACTACACGTAAAAATTATATTAAAATCTATAACATGTTCACCTTAAAATAGAGGATGGTTATAGCATATCATAACACACTTGAATATATATTAAGAAGATAGCTAATATTTTTCTGTTTATATGTCATGTAGATAAATTTAATTAAAGTTATACATAACAAGCTGCATAAACATAACCTAAGTTAGGAAAAACTTGACGACTATCACCGAAACAATCTATGTTTTGTTTTAACTTGTCGCACATTTTGGGGTTGGCGAGCGGTCTACAATCGTTTATTTCTTCAACAGTGCAAGCTCGTGATTCCGGTTCTTCTTTGTCGTCTCATGTAACAACCACCACCACCATCATCATGAACATTAGATAGAGAAGATGAATCAATATTAGAGCAAGGATGTACACAACAAAATTTGTTTAGATAGCTAGACAAGTGGTGCATTTGGAAAGAGAGGAATGAGTTTATTTTTCAAAACAAAAAAATGAAGTCTGCAAGAGGTTTTGGGATAAGTCAAGTCCAAAGGTTTCGTCTGGTTAAAAAATAGGTCTTTATTTAAATCCATACGTTGGAAATATTGGTGTAAATATCATGTGTACATGTTGTAATTGTTAGCCAATTGCCCGTTTGAGTCGTTGGTGTGTATGTGTATGACCTTTTGCCCATTTAGGTCGAGGATATGTTTTAGTAAAGTTTATTAAAAAAAAAAAAGATAGTTAGGCAAGTGATAGAACCTAAAACTTGATATATGTCAAAAGACAATTAATAACTGTTTTAATACAAAAGTTAATGAAACTGCTGCATGAATATTAAATAATTATGGATGTGCGTTTCTTTGATAAATTATCTATGACATTTTGCATGTTGTTAATATATGTGCTTCTGGGAGAAAGATGTAATCAATGTTGGTATAAACTAGGAATGATAGTTTCTAACACCATACCCAAAAGTGTTTTTTTATTTCCTGACAAATTGGTGTAGTGGTTAGTCACTTGTTTTTTTTTTTTTTGTTTTTTTTTTTTGAGGTTCCAAGTTTAATTCTCACTAGCATCACTTTGAACGACATTGGTGATGGCAATGAAGTTTAGAACTAGCCCTCTCTGGAGGTCGCCAGTTCGAAACCAAGTGAACCGGGTTTTACCGTAGTGGGTCTTCCGGCGGGCAGATTTTCCCCGGAACTCGTGGCTTGGTGGCTCGCGCTCGGGTATGCATCCAACTCTGACCGTTATGGAGAAGATGATGCATTTGCTCGATTGAGGACATCTCAGGATGCTTATCCGATGATTTAGTTGGTCGTTCAAAAAAATAAGTTTTTTTTTTTTATTTTATATTCTAGGTCATGGTTAGTCTTTGTGTGTGTGTTTCTAATATATTTCACAACCGTTAAAAAAATCTTACACGATATGAAAATAATCAGGTTTTAGGCTGTTATATCTAACCGATTTAATAAATGGGTCACATTTAAGTTGTCATGTTTAATTAGACATGCTATGTTTGAGTTGACTTGTTTAATTAAAAGGGTTGTGTTTTGATTTGTTTAACTAAAAAAACCGTGTTCTGGTTAACCTGTTTAACTTGTTTACTTAACCACTAACCTCTTCGGCTGTTTCTGACCCATTTAGCCCAAATTTTATGACCAACCAGCCAGGTTATCACGTTTATAACTTGGCTACTACACGTTTAATACGTTTAGATATAATAACTATCGACTGGACTGATGTTAAGTTTTCAATATGGGGTTATGGGTAGCTTTTAGTTAAAAGGATTTTGGATATCACACATTGTAGTGTCTGTTTGCTTTCAAGCTTCACCCACCTAACAGCCTAGTGGCCCATTACAGCTTTTTTTTTCGATATCGTACAAATTAATATGATTTGATTTCTTCTAGGGATGGCAATCGAATCCGAACTCAATAGGCAAACTCGACACATTTGGGACGGGTTAGGGGTTGGATAATCGAGTATGGGACCGAGTTTGGGATTTGATGATATACTTGTTTACCCCATAAAATATACACGTTTAGCCGATTGTATACCCGATATAATTTCTTTTATCTTTTTAAATATGTATATATATGATATATATATAAATAATTGACATACACTATTATTGTTATCTATGCATTTGAGGTTTTTTTATATACATTTCGGTATTTATTAATATACATTGTAATTATTTGATATATTTTGTAGTGATAATGCTAAATGTAATTGATTAGTAGTTATTAGATAGATACGCGACAGGTTTTGGGTCGGGTATACCAAACGGGTCATTGTTTTTAATTTAGCGGGTTTACCTGAAACTCGCCGGTATACCCGATACCCGATAGAAACCCGACGGGTTTACGACAAGCTTAGTTAATTGAGTTTGGGGTTTGGAATATCTAAACCCGTCCCAAACCCGCCCTGTCACACCCCGACCCGCAACGAAATGGTACGGGGCATGATGATTGCCCATAGCTTATGACATTATTATAAGTTTAGATATTTAAATTCACCAAGTTAAATTTGTCACACATACGCATAATAATTTTTTAACATGATTCATATATATCTCAAAAGATAAACAACTATAAATAATGGTTCACTTTTTTACTAAGGCATGTCCTATGTGTCTTTGTCTTCAACACTATCTTCTACTTGTGTACATACATTATGCGTAAAAAGGTTTTGGGTCAATAAAATGTTGGTGAATAGATTTATATTTTAAATAAAGTGTTTTGGCTTTTTAATTATATTATTTTACCTAGAAATCTTTTAAAAAAATATGTTTAACATGCAATTCCATGTGTTGTAGAAACATCCATAATCACCACAACAACAAATCAACAAATTACCACAATCATAATATAGATACAATAGAAACACTAAGACTCAAAGACCATAGCTTGCATTAGACTCGAGTGTCGGAGAGCGAGTCTAATACTGGTGGCGATACTAAACTACAACCAATAACCGTGAGGAACCTAATCAGCTAGGTAGATCCACGCGAAACCTGTGACACATAGCGAGTAAACACATAGATACACACAAATGCAACGATAGATACTAGAAATAATTGAAACAATGAACGCGATACACATAGTGACACATTGACTTTGCATGCTATTTAATCAAACAGAAAACATTAGAAAAACATGACACATGATACACCCCAAAATATTTAATGACTAAAAAGGGTGATAATAGATCTACTCATTGGTTGCGAAGAAACGATCCACGAGAATTACCGCATGAAAAGAAATAAATAACATCTAAGGGTGGGGTTAGTGTAAAAAGGGGTGGTTTTATGACAAGTGTAAGAAGTGTTTTAAGCCATTAAATCTTGTAGTTAATGGTCGAGATCGAAAAGGGCTTAAAATGTAAATTATGTTTTATTTTTTTGACTAGTTTGACTAGATGTCTAGATTAGGGGTAATAGTGTCTTTTTATATTGTATTGTTTAATTAAAGAAACTGCCATCAACTTTAATGCACATGCAAGTTCTATCTATCTTTTTTGAACGTCAATAACTTTTTATACGTAACCTTTTTTTTAAATTACACCATAATAACGAGTTTTTTTATTTTTAATATGAGTACCGTATTGCTATATTTATATAGATAAAAAATTACGTATAGCATGATATGAAGCCTACTAAAATGCAGGTTTAAAACACCATACGGAGAATATATACTAGAATGTAGGATTAAAACACCATACGAAGAACATATACTGGAATACAGGTGTATAACACCATGAATCCAGGTGTAAAACACCATGAGTGCATGTTTAAAACACCATACGAATATCTACTGGAATTGCAGGTGTAAAACACCACACATAATGTACAATGCAATCATTCCATATGTTAAAACAACATGAATGTATTACGATTCAAATCGTGGTTTTTTGTGTCACGGCCCCCGCCCCGGTTTGACCCGGTCTAGGAGCCGCGGGACAGGAACCCGTGGTATTTATTAATTGAGTTGACAGCGGAAGATTTTTACAGGATCTTTTTAAAACTTGAAATGCCCGATTATTTTATTTCATAATTGATGTGTGCAAAATGCAACATATAACTTACATCAATTGTGGCATAAAACTAACCATTTTTTAGTACTAATGTTGGAAAAAATGTGCTTTTGTCTTCCTTTTGTATTTTCAGGATTAAACGAGCTCAAATTAACAAAAGAAGCAAAAAGACATCAAAATCTAACATAAATACAAGAAAAGGAACAAGACGTGACATGTCCGACCCCACGACAGCATCTTCCCAAGCAAAACAAGATAACAGAAGACTGAACACGCCCCGTGCTCAGCCAGCACGGGGGCGTGCCCAAGTGTCAGCAGAAAAGACAAAGTGGTAGAAGCTTCTATTGCCCACCACGGGGCCGTGCTCAGCGGACACGGGGCCGTGGTCAACTATAAGATTCGCACAATCTAGGCAAATCTTCATAGTACAAAGATTCTTCTGCACACGGGGTCGTGCTCAGCGGACACGGGGGCGTGGTCAACTAATAAGACAAAGCTGCATTAAATGAAGAAAGAGAAGGATGTGGACACGGGGCCGTGCCCGAGCTTCTGTTCAGCCTATAAATAGGAGTGCTTGGCTCAAGCTCAAACCATCCCTTGGCACACCACCTCTCTCACACTTCACCCACCACCCACCACCACCATCATCCAGTGTCCATCATAGAGTGTGTGAGTCGTCTCGGGATCCAAGATTGATCGTAAGAGTTCTTGACAATCAAGGCCATGTTTGCCTAAGTCTCTTACATCACTTGGTGAAGACAAAGTGTCTAGTGTAATACTTTTTATTTTTAATCTTTTCGCACTTTTTACTTGGTTTTGTATTAATGACTTTAATAACTAGTTTCTTATGTTGAAGGTGATCTTTCCTTATCGTTTGTCCGTGGTGTCTTGACATTATTTTACTGTCTATATAAAATAAAAGATTTTCACCATTCATATCTCCACGGTCTATATGGAGGTATGTTGGCTACCTGGTCGGGGGTTAAGGGAACGGTTTGGTAAAGGTCTTGCCATTGTTCAGCGTTTAGAGGTCCTGCAATGGACCTGGGTCAAATTTAGTAGGATCTCCTTCAATACTTAACGGTATTGGATGGCGGGGGTCCAAACTCTTTGATCCCCTCATAAGTTAACTACTATTAATACTATAACCCGGCTATTTAGGACAGTATCCCTGCTGACTCAGACTGCTTAGTCGAGGGTAACGTCACCTCCAAAAGAGGGCCTACCATAATTTGCATTAATAACTTAATTAATTATCTTTCAATAATCCACCTTTTTAGGATTGTATCCTTGCTGACTCAAACTACTGGTGTGAGGGTAACGTCACCTTCAAAAGAGGGGCCTACTACAATAACTAAGATAATCTCTTAAAAAGTGCAAAAGTGCGGAAATAATCAAAGGTTACCCTAGATACGAGTCAGAACCAAGTGATTCATCTTGTCTATCTGTTTTTACTTTTATTTTTATTTTCGGCATTTTTAGTTAGTTTTTATTTTTCTTAGCTTAAAACATTTTTCTAAACTTTTTGATTTGATTAGACGTTGAGGATAAACCGGTACTAAAAGCTCTTGTGTCCTTGGACGACCTCGGTATCTTACCAACACTATACTACGCTCACGATGGGTGCACTTGCCCATATGAGTGTCTAGTGTTAGTGAATATCGTGTTTTATAAATTTAAAACTTGACTAAAAAGTTTTAAAGGGGCTTAAAATATACACCTAATATATATATCACTTGACACCCATCAATAATTCGGGATAAACCCCCGTAATTTACAATAGAGGAATTTCACAAGGAAATTCCCTGATTTACAAAACATGTTTACTTATTTAATTGAGCCACTACTTCAAGCTTTGTTAGTGCTCTGCAGCACTTTTCCTTGGTTCACAGTAGTCACCTGAAACATGTTTTGAAAATATTTTATTAGCGGGGAAATACTGACGAGTCACTCAAATTTAATAAAACGACACATAGTTATAAATTACAGCATAAGAGCGATTACAATGGCTTCTATCTTATTTTTATCTGGCGTCGTGTCACCTCCTGGTGACGATGGTCATACCACTATTGGGTCTTTCCCCAAGTAGTGATGATTATCACTGTTAGGATTTATTAGCCTAACTGTGAGAAATTTAGTAATGTGCACAATACCCCACTAGCCAGTGATTCAAGATAACCACGACTTAATCCCTGTAATTATAACTTTTGAAAATGATTGGAGTATTGTAAAACAATGTTGATAAAAAGAGAATGACTCACATTGCAGATTTATATGGGCAGAGTTTAGCCTACTGATTAGCCTTGTGACCTAATTTAAATAACAATGCACACGAACTAGGTCAGTAACTAATACAGCATTTACGATAACTCACGAGATTAAAACTCTCACAAAGAATGAAAAACCGCAATACTTAAACATCCATCGAATTCACGACGAATTACAAAGTATAGCCCTAATTTGGGCAGCGCTTAAACATCCATTGGATAGTTTCAATCGATCGGACATTGAATCGTAGCAGCGATCGAGTTAATACCCTGTATCGTAGCAGCACCTCGCTATATTAAAATTCGATTTTGAGCAGTGAGAATTCGTTTTTGAGAATTGTTTTCGACACCACTGAACTGCTCGTAGCTCAACCTATTTATAGCTGAAAATTGGGGCTTACGTGGCCCGCGTAAACCCTAGCTTGAACCTTACGCGGCCCGCGTGGCCACCTAGTCTACGTGTAGGTTTGCTGGGTCACGAGTAGAGTTGCCAGGTGGATGCCACGTGGATCAGAAACGCTTATCCGGTCAACACCACATTGACGCGGCCCGCGTCAACTTAAGCTTGACCCTTACGCGGCCCGCCTGAAGACTAGATTTCTTGTTTTCTTGGTTTTTTATATGGATTAGGGTTTCAGGGGTCCGGGTTTTTACTTACGGGTCGTTTTAGGACATTTTTGAAGGTCCTTACATTTTGGATTCTGAATGGTGTTTTATATTTTCAAAATATCAAAATCAATCCTGTAACTAATGTAGTATACTCACTATGATTTAAGACACACTGCTCACCAGATTGCATGTCACATAATATTATAAAACACCCTGCATCAGAACAGTTATATGTTACTTAAAAACATCATGCTGAACTATAGTATAAAATACCCTGTAGCTAATGTAATAATCTTCGCTATGCAAAAAAAACAAACGATTAAAAAAGACAAATGTAATAATCTTCGCTATCAAAACAATCAGATGAATCTGATTTATAAAATTTGTCCATTCGTATATAACAATTAATTTGTAAACAATCTTTATAAAAAATAAAACTATATCAGTATCCTAAAACAACTCACTGGCGGTTACAAGATTATTTTCATTTAATTGAACTTTGGAATAAATTACATCATTGCCCTTTTTCATTAATATAATTGAAGGACACATGTTAACACTAGATTATTTTTTACACTTCTCACACTCTTAACCCTTTTTACAGGATCCTTAATCTAATATCTAAAACAACAATCACCCTAAAAAATATCAATAAACAAGGTATCAAACGAGCGAATAAACGAATATGATGAGATGATGATTTATAGGTTCACAAGATTTGGGGATTTTCTTGTTTAAATGATAAAACGATTTAAATGACTAAAATATATAAGTACAAATAATGCAATTCTTATTTATATATAATAATAAAAACTAGGATTGAGACCCGCCGCAATGCGGCGGGGATTCTTTAGTTATAACTAAGTTGATCTACGACCCACACGTTATGTTAAATCTGTCAAACTGGGAAGAAATAGACGTGTAAAAATGTTCACCCACAGACGCACGTTGCGTCGTGTTAACTCGCAAAATTTAGAACGAAACGTAAAAAATGTTAAACCAAAGACACAGTCGATCTAGGACCCGCCACGTTATGTTAAACCTGTCAAACGAGGAAAAATAGACGATGTAAAAACGTTCACCCACACGCACGTTGCGTCGTGTTAAGTCACAAAATTTAGAACGAAACGTAAAAACGTTAAATCAAAGACGCACGTTGTGATGTGTTAAGTCACAAAATTTAGAACCAAGCATAAAGCGAAAAAATTGCGGAAAATGAAAACTATAAAGGACCAAAGTTGAAAGTAAAAAAAGTTGTGAGAATAGATTGCAAAAGATAAAAAGTTTTGGGTTAAAAGTAAAAAACAAATAGTTTTTGGTTAAAAGTAATTTATGAAATACTTTAGGGTGAAAAGTAAAAGAAAATCATTTTTTTTGGAAAACCCGCAAAGCCTAGGTTACGAAAACTATATGCATAACCATTTTTCTTTGGAAAACCCTCAAAGCACACCCCGTGTTGCGGCAGGACGTAAAATGGTGTTAAATAGTACTAATGTCACACATGACACAACCGTTATCGACCACCAACACTGACTCGACCTAGGATCTGCGTGTTGCGACGAACCTGTCAAACATGAAAAAATATAGGTAAAAAAGTTGAACCACAGATGCACGTTGCGCCGTGTTAACTTGCAAAATTTGAAACAAAACATAAAAAGTTGAACCACATTCGTACGTTGCGTCGTATTAACTCGAAAAATTTAGAACTATACATAAACCGAAAATTTGCCAAAGATGAAAAGTGTAAGTGACAAAAGTTGTAGAGTTAAATTGCAAATAATGAAGAGTTTTGGGTTAAAGTTAAAAAAACAAATTATATAGGGTTAAAATCGCAAAAGGTAAAAACCTTTGGGTTAAAAGTAAAAAATAAAGTTTTTTTTAAAAAAAAAAACTCTCAAAGCATAAGTTACAAGTTGTTATGCACAAAAAGTTTGCTTATTTATATATGGAATAATATGAAGAAGTTGTGCGATCTCGACTAAAGAGATATTTTATATATTTTTCTCTAAAAATAAATATATAACATCTTCAAGTTTGATATAATAAAATATATTACATTTGTTAACATAAATAAATATATTTCAAGATTGATTAAGAATACCAACAATTAATTATTTAGTCTAAACATATATTTATTGATTTTGATCATGAATATAAGTCTAAAATGACTAAAAATATAGATTTATAGTTTTCATAACAATGGATATTGGCTACAAGCATAATCTACCTATTATACTAAAAAAATACACTTAATGCCACATGTCCTTTTCTTAAGCAATCATTTATTGATGTGGCATGTCTCTTTGAGCAGAGAATTGGTACATGGGCGGCAAACTCTCTTTTCCTCTATTCTCCTCTATTCTGCTTCTCCTGTACGTTTCATCTTCGCACCGCATCTCTCTCCTCAATCTTTCCATATCTTATTTGCAAATCACAAACCTAGGTGTCTAAAGCAAGGATTGAAAGCATCGATTGAAGGCAACACGGTAAGTTATTTTCGATCCTTAATCTGTTCCACATATGTTTTTTTTTTCATAAACCCTAATTCTCAGCGTGGCAATTCTCATATGTCTCTTATTCATCCTAAATCGTTACCCTCTGAAGTGAATCTCCGTATGTTAAATTTTAATCTTATAATCCTACGTTTCTACAAAAACCCTAATTATGATATGTGCGATTTTCAGATCTCCAAACTTCAAAGATCCAGAAAGAATTTGAGGGCTAGGGTATGAGATCGGATTCTGATTGTGTGGTTTTAGTTCATTGAATAAATTGTAAGTTTCTAATATCCTAATTCCCTCAATCCGTATGATTAGTGTTATAAAACTTTTGTGAGTGAAGTGATTGATTCAGTACTTGAATCTGGAACATTTACCATGGAGGAAGATCTGGTAATAAAGTTAAATTGATTTACAGTAATGTTAACTTAAGATGACAGATTACAAAGAAAGGTACGAAGGGAACGGTGAAGATGTTGAAACCTTTCACGGCTGAGGCTCTTCTCCTTCGGCTGGTTAGTATTAACGATGAGGTATATGTATACATTCTCTTCCTGATTCAGCATGTTATTATGTACGTTCAAGTGGTTATGTGGTTGTTTGAATGCTTAAGTCACGTTGGTTCGATCCATGGCTGCAAAAACATATATTAATTTAAGGCGGCAAGCTCGAGTGGTTCATGGCTGCAAATACATATCATAAACAAGGCGGCATGCTCAAGTGGTTCGGGGTTGAATCATGGTGTACAAACCGTGAGTTCGTAAAGTATTCTTAGGGAACATCAAAGGTGAGTTTTATACACCCCCGTTATGGTATTTTTAATGGGTTTTGGGGCTGCTCACATACTCTTTTGATAAATGGTTTTACAAAAGTGATTTTACAAGGTTTTGATGATTATTAAACTAAAACATGACTTTTAGTGAAGTTTGGGCTAGCTGTGATTAAAAATTTTAGAAACAAGTTTAGATGTATAACTAAATGTGATATAAGTTAGAAGATCGTTTCAGTGTACTATCAAAGTTAATTACAATTATTGTTGTAGAGATGGATTTGTTGTCGGAGTTTAAGGGTTTAGGTTTGACTTTTGTTTTGTTTGAGTTTACATCAGGTATATGGGCTTTTAAGAAGAAATCCAATCTGAGGATTATCATCAAGCATCTTTCGAAACCATCAGGTTTGTGTCTATATGGAACTTTTAAGTATGTTGGTATATATTTTCAATTAATAATAATAATAATAATAATAATAATAATAATAATAATAATAATAATTGTAGAGTTAATTTTTAGTATTCTACATTAGCGATTTTAGTATTCTTTGTGCCTTTTGATACATATTATGGAGGTGTATTAATGTATGTTTAATCTTCTCATTGTTCATACACGTTTGTATTTTAGGGATTCAAAACATTCGATAGGTACCAAATTGTGTTCCTTCAAAAAATCAGAAAGAGAGGAATCGACACTTGATGTAAACCCTAACCCTACTTCTGGTCGTCAATGATGGTGGCTGGTTCAACAATTGCATCCTGTTTGTTCGTAAAAAAACCATATCAATTCTACAACAGGTATTTTCATAGTTGTCATAAACAATATACACAGTTGTTATGCTAAGAATTTTATGGTCATGATCTGATTTTGAAATTGGTTTTGTTTATGTTTCATATCATGTATGTGTATGTCCATTTTCTGTTGATGATTATTGCAAAAATATCTTAATAATGCATGATTAAGTTAAATATGTTGGGATCTTATTATTTGGGATTCATTTGGAACATTTGCTTAAAAAAATAGTCCATGTACACTTGCACTTAACTATAAATAAGTTTACTGACTTCTATTTACTTTACTATTATATTGCACATAATACTAGACGCCGTCACCACCAGATTCGTTGGTTCCGGTATACCGCCGATCATGGGCGTAATCACCGCGAGACTAACTCGCATCCATCAAATGTTCTAAGAGACCAACGTCTCTCTGTCCTCACCAGTGTCACTTTCAATCAAGCTCAATCACCTTCGGATTTAACCAAAGGTTTCGTTTTCGGTTGGGTCTCGATTGCCCAAAAACGAATTAGAAAGAAATTGAATGAAATTGACTGAATTAACTGAAAATGATCTGTTTTTAAAACCTTTTAACGGGAAATTTTGGTAGCTTTTTCATTTTAAATATATGACCATGTCGTGTTTTTCATAGATTTTCGTCTTCAGCGGACAAGTTGTAGCAGCGTCTCCTCAGTGACAGAGACAACCATTGAGGTTTCACATGTAATGCGATCCAGGTATGTATTCGATGGTTGGTTTCCGTTCTTACTCTTTTACGATTGAATATTAGTTTGTGTAGGTTGACAATGATTCATTTTGTGGTGTGATTTGTTTTATAGCCGTCTTTACCTAGCAAAGTTGTGTATGATTACGAGGGGTGTGGCGTCATTGTGAGTTTAAATTTCTTCGTTTGCAGGGTTACTCCCATCAGTATTCTTGAAGTTGGATGATGCTTTGAGAAAAGAATTTTGCCCAGAAAAAGTTACCATACACATCTCAAATTCAAATCACCAGTAATATTAAAAGTTAACTCCTTTTTTACTATTTTCTTTTATACCAAGGGCTACTCTTGATTAATTTATGCATTAGGAACTTTTTTTTGTCGTTTTGGTTAATATAATCCTACAAGTTGCAAATTGGGCGGGTTGCGTACTGGGTCAAAACAGATTCGGAAATGACTTTTGTTGTTTGAGATTTAGTTAAGCAATCTCTTTGTTCATACTTTAAGAATATATTATCTTTTTCCACTTTGAAAATAAAGAGTAAAGGAGTGAAAGTTGATCTAACTGTTAATTAGAGAAAGCTTGAATTGCTCAATTTTAATAAACCGATAAATTTATTTTGGTTTTGATTTAAACCTATAACAATAGAGTTTGGAGAACAATGGACTAATTGCGAAGTAGATGGATGGAAGTATAAGGCTCCAGAAAATGGATATGTTCGTGAGCAAAATACAACAGTTGATCTAGACGATTATGGCATAGTTGATGAATTGGTTGAACCTGATACTAAATATCTAAATGAGGTTCACTCCTTTACTCCTTTTACTTTAGTTTGGAGAACAATGGACTAATTGCGAAGTAGATGGATGGAAGTATAAGGCTCAAGAAAATGGATATGTTCGTGAGCAAAATACAACAGTTGATCTAGACGATTATGGCATAGTTGATGAATTGGTTGAACCTGATACTAAATATCTAAATGAGGTTCACTCCTTTACTCCTTTTACTTTCATATGTCATGCTCTTTGCTATTGTAGATAATATATATAGTATATATGTTTGTCTGCAGGCATATGAACAATGTTAGAATTGAAATGTCATCTTGACCACATTCTTAGATATCCTTATGGAAGCTTGTTTTATTTTTCTCTATTATAATTCTTTTGATTTTGGCGGGTTGGGTTGAGTAACGGGTCAAAATGGGTTCGTATCATAATAGGCTAACTAATAATTGTTTCAATTTGGTTCGGGTAAAAAGGTTCGGGTCAAAATGGGTCTGGTTCAATATAAGTTCGGTTCTAAACATGTTGATTAAAAAAATGACCATATTCAATAACCACAAACTGTGAGAAATTTAACCACAAATTGTCAAAAAAAGTCTATTTGTTTCTAAAGAACGCTATAAAATAAATAAAAACAAATTTAAAACTGGATCTTTTCGTTTTAAATGCGAGATACCAGTTATAGGGTCTAAAGATATAGTACATTGAAATAAAGGAAAATTAGATGTATGACTGCTTTTCTTGATAAGTTTTTCCGTTGTTTTTTTTAATATTTATGTTATCATATTTTTTATACAGTTCAACGAACTAATGTTGTTAATATTTACGTCTCCGACAGGACTCTCGGATACAACCACAAAGATTTCAGAACATATGGTGGGAGACATTGGTGAGGAAAGTTTAAGTACTTATGGAAGTTAACGAAGGTACCCTTGACAAGCTTGCATGTGTTAAATTTTGGCTTTTATAGTCTCCTGTAGATTCAGAAGCTGAGCAGGAAAAAAGCCAGAAAATCATGCAGGGCATTCCGGAATTGCCTTCCCAAGTAGACGCAGAATTGTATTATCACTTGCACAACTCAATGAGGCAACAACAACTTTAGTCGTGGTTTGTTTATAAGTCTACCTACAATTCCGTCATAGCTTTTATCTTTCTTAACACCCGATACCAAGATTCCAGCAATTAGACTGTTAGGAGGGTTAGAGTAAGGATGAGCTCGGTACCAACCGGTACCGAAAATCCCAAAAAAATATACTGAATATATCTAGTGCGGTTCGATACCAAATGCTAAATGTTGGTACCGAATCGGTACCAATTCATGAAATTCGGTATTGATATCGGCTCCGAACCGGTACCCGGTACCATTTGCTCATCCCTGCCCGCCAGTTGACATTACCACCACCAACTCCAACGGTTGAGTTGGTGGTAGTAATGTCAAGGGGCGGGCCTTGAGTTTAGACACCAATAGCTACTAATGGGGAAATGAGGTTGTGACCCATAAGACACGTATTTTGAATCAAGTTTACAATGCATTCAACAATGAGTTGGACTAATTATGCTTTTATTTAATTTCCCAATTTTGATATTTTGATTTTTAACTTTTCTCTACTTTTAATTAGAGACTGAATAACTTTCATTTAAGAATGAATTTAGCAAACAAGTTAGTAAACTATTAGAGGAAAATTGCTATTTTTAAATGATTGGGGCAAAATTATTAAAACGACCAAACCACAAGTAGCAAAATGGAATTTTACCTATAAAAAAATAAAAAAATAAGTAGATTACAACTAAAATTTACATGAATTTGAGTTAATTTAATAGTTTTATTTTATTTCTGTTGAATTATTAATTATTATACCAATTTTTAGATTTGACATATAGGTGGCGTTGTTAGGGGGGATGGGTAACGGGTCAACATATATTTGGGTCCAAAAGGTAATCTTTGGTACAAATTGAGTTGGGTTGACTCAAAACGTTGTCCTACAAGAATCTTTAATAGATAGACAGTTTTGATTAAGTGATTAAGTTTGTATTCTATAAAACTACACTTTAGTATGTTATGACCTGTTTCGTTTTCAATTAAACTCTGACTTTTACCATTGACCTGATAAGGATAAAGAGTCGAATGTCGATATCCCAAATTTCTGATTTCTTATATCATTTGATTATACTTATTTTTCTGAAATTTATGTCAATCAACCATATGCAAATTTTGAGAGATTTAGGGGTTAGGACAATGAAGTTGATGACAAACAACCCTGCCAAGTATAGTGGGCTCAAGGGCTTGATTGACTCACATTCTTTACTTACCCTCATCAGCTTTTTTTAACATATATTTATATAATACTTTTTATTGGATGGCATATGATGTTTATGACCATTTTGGTGATAATTTTGATACAATAATGGATGTTATAACATAAATATTCAACGAGAGAAAAAAAATTGATGTAAGTTTACAAAACTCATTTCGGCCATTGCTTCAACACATATCTTTTATTTGACTATTTATATTTTGCATTGTATATATATTTTTTAAACTCACATGATATGATAAGAAATGTTATATGTTAATTATAAAGCATTAAGAGATTCCTTGACGGGAATTTGTTCCGTATTAGTTCTGTATGTTATTGTACTAGCACTTGTGATAGCAAATCGAGACGAAACAAAAAAAAAACAAGTAGTGATATGTCCAAAAGTAGGAATGAGCATTTGGTACCGGTACTGAACCGGTATATTCAGTACCGGTGCCAATTTTCCCCATTTTTGGTACCGATACGTTTGGTACCGGTTCGGCACAGAATGAGTATCACACTTATCCCTATCCAAAGATATTGATATGTGTTGACATTGTTAAATAATGTAATTTACTTTGAGACCAATCGTGTAACAAAGGGGTACTTGAAACAACCCGTCTTCTCTCATGTTGTATGTTGCTTAATAAAGGGTAAAAACACTAGACGGAGTCAAACTACTAATACCTGACAACAACGGCAAACCTACAGATAAAACAGCTAATGTGGTTTATAAGGAGATTTTCAACAAATTGTGATCGTTGCATATTCATGTATTTCAATTTGTCGTTGTTTTAACGTGTACAATGAAGAAATTTTCTTTTACCAACCCGCGAAGCTCGCGGGTTCTTAAACTAGTATATATAATTTATCTACTTCCCAACAAAGTATATATAGTTGATATAAGGGATATTGACATCTAATAATCCCTACTAGATGTTATTGGCCATTGGTAGCCCCAGTTTTTTTATTCCCTCTAACAGTCTCACTTTTCAACTATTTTCCTCCACCGGTCCTAAGTTAAAAAAAAAACTTAACGGAGTTAAGGTTTTTTCCAATTTACAAATTGGCGTTTTAGGGATTTTAATCAGAATGAGGATACGAGTTGAATGATCTAAAAGTTACGAGTTGAACGAGGATACATCATACATCTAGTAGGGATTATTAAGAGCTCATTAAGAGCCGAAATAAACAGCCCCTAAATATCCATTGATGTAAGTCTTATACACTAACAAAATAAGACATGTTGCCATGGCATAGAGTCTCTATCTAACAATATACATTATTACATTATTTGTTTTTTCGATGTTTCCAAAAATATCTAGTTTTTATTTCCAAAAAAATCTAGTTTTTATAACTTTCTTAAAATAAAGAAAAAAATAAATAGTTACTTTGGGTCTATTCTCACCATGAATTCGCCAAACGAAAGGGAATAAATGATCCAACAATAGCGTCAGACGAGACGGAGTAAAATGACAAAAGAGGACAGGTTCTGACAAAATAAATGCTTTGATTAATTGACCATTTGAAAGAAATATATGGGTAGTTATGTAAATATAATTAAAAAGCATTATGTGTTGTACCATCTGCAACACAATGTACAACTGTCTTTTTCAGTACATTTTCCCGGCTTTCATTCAAAGAGAACCCTATGCACACGTTCCCCTATGTCTTCATAGACAGTTCATGCATATGTTATGCATATGTTAGGGTGTAAGGGGCACTCACCTAAGAGGTGAGTCCCCTCTCTTACGCCCAACCAATCCTCGTGTGCCACGTCAACTCCCCTCTTAAACTCCCCTAACACCCTAAATTGATGGCGGCACTCCCCTCTGAGGTGAATTGGTTTTTTTAAAAAAAAAAAAAAAAAAAAAGAAAAGAAAAGCATTGATTGGACCGCCCCTCTCTCTCTCCTCCCTCTCTCTTCGGTGAGCCGCCACCGATTTCACCCCCTCTCTCTTGGTCACCGCAGTGATGGCGGTGCATCCCCGCTCGGGATTTTGGGTCACCGATGGGGGTTGCCGAAGGCGCCCCGTCCACCCTTAGAGTAGGGGTATGGTTAATCACTCTATGGTGATTGAGTGATTCTCTACCCAATAATATTATGTTATGTCAACTTCCCATTTCATTCCCCATTTTTCACTCAATCACTAGGGTGTTTGAGTTATATACCCCGATTTCATTAATCTTTGCACTCAATCACATCGGTGACTATACCCCGATTTCCCTCACCGAACACCCACTCACCGTTTGTCTTCATCATGATGGTGTGGTCACCGATCGGTGACACCCACTCACCAAATTACTCCCCACAAATCATACCGCCCACCCTTACCGGGTATCGATACCATACTGCACCGGTGTATTTAATGCTGATATCAGTATTCATTTTTCTTGTTTTTAGATACCATACCAGTACCGTGCTCATCCCTACTAATACTCACCACTCAAAGAATCCTCCCAGTGCTTTCGGTAAACCTTTGTCGCATGAGGTGCTCTCAAGGGTCGTGCAGGCGCGCCACACCCTTCTTATTGGTGTCACAAATTTAAGCCCCTTGAGGGGATGTATCCTCGCCATCTCTTATCCCTTTCACTCATTACTCACTATCATTTTAGCGTCATGTCATGGTCTTCTCTTATAATTTAGGCAAATTGGAAAATAATAATCCCACCTTTCTGAAATTGGCCGATAATAATCCCAAGTCAGTTATTAGCCAATAATAATCTGACCTCGTTAATTTTTTTTGTAAAATAGTCCGCCGTTAAAATGGCTTAACGGAGTTAAGTTTTTTTTCCGAATTACAAACCGATGTTTAGGGCTTTTGATCAGAACGAGGATACGAGTCGATTGATGTAAAACTTACCTCAAAATACTTCCCCCAACCCACAAAAACGGTGCTTCAATTCGGGTGTTTAACTTCCAATTAACAAAATTCAAGCCATTTCGAACACAATTTCGAGGTAAGTTTTATATCAATCGACTCGTATCCTCGTTCTGATCAAAAGCCCTAAAACATCGGTTTATAATTCCGAAAAACACTTAACTCCGTTAAGCTTATTTTAACGGCAAACTATTTTACAAAAAAAATGGACGAGGTCAGATTATTATTGGTTAATAACTAGGGGTGTAAACAAGCCCAGAGGCTCGAGAGCTACTCGTGATCGACTCGTTTAAAAGCTCGAACGAGCCGAGCCTTAACGAGCCCGAGCCCGAGCGCGAGCCTAAAATAGAGCTCGTTTTGTTATCGAGCTCGAGCCTGAAATACAAAGCTTGTTTAGGCTCGCGAGCCTAAACGAGCCCACACAAAATTTTAATTTTTTTATATATAATATATTAATAATGATGATAACATTGATGAGCCGAGCTAGAGCCGAGCTTTGGCTCATTTAAGCAATGTTGAAGTGAGCTTGAGCCTAGCTTTTAGCTCGTTTAAGGCTGTTCTCAAAATAGTTCAAGTCAAGTCGAGCTCGAGCTTTGGGTTTTACTCGCGAGCCGAGCTCGAGCTTCATAAAAACCTAACGAGCCGAGCTCGAGCCCGGTCGAGCTCAGGCTGGCTCGTTTACACCCCTACTAATAACTGATTTAGGATTATTATTAGCCAATTTCAGAAAGACGGGATTATTATTTTCCAATTTGTCTATAATTTAATAATCTACCTTCATCACTTAACCTATGTTAGAGCATTCACAACAACTCTACCATATCTTCCTAGATTTTAAAAATTAAGGTAGATGTCTAAAAATAATCATTTTTCACTCTACGGGTATGTTTGGTATGGAGCTTTTAGGGGCTTCTAGCTTTAAGCTTTTAAGAAAAAAACTCATACTCAATAAAAAACCTTGTTTGGTTGAAGGAGCTTGAAGCTTTTGGTTGAACGCTCTTACTAGTAGCGTTTAGAAGGAGCTACAAGCTTTTAGGGAAAAAATGACTATTTTAACCTCTAAAGATAATGAACTTTTTAATGCACAAACGTTTTAAATTTATAGTTATGTCCATTTTGTTTATTTTATACATTTTATTAAAAGATTCAGCTACTCTGTCAAACATTAAATATATCTAAAAAGCTACAGCTACTAGCTACCAGCTTCCAGCCAACAACTACTTTTGCCAAACATACCCTACATCGAAAACTACCAAATCTACACCGCATTTTTATAATTTAAAAATTTGCTACAATGGCCTTTTATATTTAAAAAACTATTATTTATCTTCCATTAAATTTAATTTGAGTGTATAAGAACGAAAAATATAATAAAATAAGTGGTTATGAAAAAAAAAGATAAAAATGGTGTATGAGCCAGTATAATGCTTAACCAACTAGAGGTAAATGTCTGACCAATTCAGATAAGAGGTCTTAATCATTCAGACTCAGTATAATGCTTAATCATTCAGAGGCAGATGTCTTAGTCATTCGGACATCTTGTCACACCCCAACCGATGGCGGAATCATCGGGGCGCGGCACTAGGCGAATCAGATTGCTCAAGAGAATCCATAACAACTATATTGCGATAATATTTATTACATTTGTTATCCCATACTAACAAATAATACAATCACGTAAGTTATCACATATTTCTTGTCCTCTCGAACAATACAAATCCGACAACCAAGATTTTAAGCGAGTTTCTAGACTTCCTAGCTTGATTTGATGTTGATGGCGATCTAACCTGCAACATACGTTAAAACAACGTCAATACAAAAGTATTGGCGAGTATACAAGTTTGATAGTGTAGCGATAAAAAATGGTGTAAAGTGTTGCGAATTACCAAATACATAAACGGGATACCTCAACATATATACAAAAAGGCGGATACTACCAGCTAAGTCACTCGAGCTACGATTGCGATTGCTATTCATCCTAACTAGACCCCGTCGGGTGCTATAGTACTATACTAGGTAAGGCGGGACCTCGCGAGTATAAGTCTTAACGCATATGTAACTAGCATCACGTGTAAATATGCATAACAGTTATTCGCAAGTGATAAATAGATTGATTGAATAATTCGTTTGATAAGTTCGATTTATTAGGAACGTATGTTACACCCAAAAAATGCGATTAAAAGGGGTTCGAGTATACTCACTATGCTTATTTAATGAGGAGACCACTTGATTAGGATCGGTTGAGAGTGCGTCTGAGTTAGCCTAATCATAGAATGGCATCGTAAGCGATACACAGTGTGCTAAATGCGAAGGGTCGAGTAAGCGGCCTAGTGCCAATCCGATCGGATGTCACTCCGGTCGGTTGTGCCTATCCGGTCGGATGACCTCACCTGGTCGGATGACCATCTCCGGTCGGATGAGCTAGCCTGGTCGGATGACCCTATCCGGTCGGATGAGTTATCCGATCGGATGCGTTTATCTAGTTGAATGACTATATCCGGTCGGATGAGATATCCGATCGGATGAGCTTATTTGGTTGAATGACTATATCCGGTCGGATGAGCTATCCGGTCGGATGGGCTTATCTGATCGGATGTCTATATCCGGTCGGATGGGCTTGTCCGGTCAGATAGGCTTGTCCGATTGGTTGGCAATAGTCCGTTCCAACGTCCTGATCAACCGTTCTTGATGGTTTTTGCGAAGATCACAGGTGGTTTCACTGAAACGCTGTGACATCGTTTTTAACAAATGAAATTACATCAGTTCCGACCCGTTCTAATGGCCGGGAACCACCCCGTTCCATCAGATCTGGCCGTTCTTGACGATTTTTCCATGTTTAACCCGAAATCACACACTACTATGATTAGATACATAGATTTTTAGGTGAGATTGTTATAAAAACATGTGGAAATCATCCAGATCTGAGTTGTTCGTGGTGTAATGAGGTCACACTTTGAAGTTCATATGAACTCTTGATGACATCATCTTAGAACACCTCAAATCAGTAGATTTCACGGTTAAAAGTTTAGTTTTAAAAGATAGAGAAGTGTAGAATTGAGTGTAGATCATAGAAGTACAAGATTTAGGTTGAAATCTTACCGGAATCGCGAGAAATCGAGAGAAAAAAGGGTCAAAGAGCGTGCTGGTCGAGTGGGAGCTGTCACATCACTGTTCAAGTGAAGTGACAGGCTATTTATAGGCAAGAGGGGAGAGTAGAGGAGGTTTGGTGTGTAGGGTCGGATGGCCCATCCGTTCGGATGGCCATTCCGGTTGGGTCTTCGGTGCGGAGAATTTCATCTTTTCGAGCGTTGCTATAGTCTTGGGTACGCGTTTCCTATATTTAGTCATTATTATTATTATATATATATTTAATCACAAGGGGCCGTATTTACGTATCCATATATTTAATTATTCAAAGTTGCGATACGATAACCGAGTTTTGTTTCGAGTATGCGATTACCTTGCGACACTTCACGGTCACTGAGGAGGGTAGAGTAGGTCCCCACTCCATGTGAACGTGAATGTTAATGTGTGATGCGATGTGTGTTTTTAGTGATGAGTTGCACTGCGACACATCACGGCTATCAAGGAGGGTAGAATTGGTCCTCACTCGACATCTTCGTGGTTGTCAGCAAGTGCAATGTGATGTGATAGTGATAGAATATGCGATAATATACGAAAATATTGCGATATAGCGATGTATGCGATATAGTTACATTATGATCCGAATCTCTGGTGCTAGGCGTAACGAGTATAACGAGTAGTAACAACGCACGAAAGTGCCGGTTGTTACAGTCTCCCCTGCTTTAGGAAATTTTGTCCCGAAATTAATCCACAAGAAGGGTCGCGAGAGTTGATGCGAATGAGGGTAGTGATTAAAAGCGACGAGTATAGCGAGTGATCGATAGAGAATTACCATGCGATAGCTTTGCGGAGACCAGCGAGAGCGACGAGAAATATGATTCGAACAACCAAAAGCGATAACACACACGAGAATGCGATTCCAAGGCGTTTTTAAATTTTCGAAAAATCGGTTTATTAGGAAAACTTGTTTATAAAAATCTTCTCACGGTGCGGTGTTAACTATAGCGATGTTTGTACGAGCACAATGAGGAGGGTTTTGTTAGGTTACTAAAAGATTTTAAAGTGATCAAAGCTCGTTTTATGAAATTTTCTCGCCACACGGCGTTGACTTGAGTTGATTGTCACACCCGTGTCTCAAGAAAATCTCGTTTTGTACAAAGGTTTTGATTAGTTTTTGGAAAAAAAGTTTTGTGAGAAAGGTTAGTTTTAAAATTTGTGTAACAAAGCCTTTTAATTATACCAAAAATTTAAATTTTTAAAGTCGGCCCCGCATGGCACTTTCCCACGAAAGTTCTACATTATGGCTAAACACTTATATATAGGAAGTACCAGCGGCGTATCCACCATGCTTTAACCATATGGCTTCCGTCCCGTGAAGCAGTGTCATACGTGTCGACATAGTATTCACAGATTTGCGATGACTCGATCCAAACGAGAAAAAGGCTGGACCAAGTCTTGAAAAGCGATTTGGGTAAACTGAGTGATGAAGTCGATCTCGAACTCAGTTCAGCGATACAAGCGAGGGCGATAAGCGATGAGCAGTATGTGATAACACAACACAACAGTAAGCGAAGACGGTGGCGATAAGCGAAGAGCGATAGGCGGCAAGCGAAAAACGGTAGCGATGAGCGTTAGCGACAACCGTCGAGCGATATGCGACAGTCGATGCGTTGCAAGAGATAGAGGCATGCGATTCGATTAGATTTAAAAACACCACAATTTCAACTAATCATTAGTCCACATGGCCTTTTTCCACGAAAGTCTACTGATACGGCTACAACACCACCATGTCTTAGCCCTATTAGTTTCGTCTCGTGGAGCGAGGTCATGAGTGCTAACATAACACAGATAGCGATAGTGATAAGCGATGAATTTATCGAAGCGATGAGTTAGGTGCGAGAAGCGTTACGGCGAAAGGCGACGAGTGACGTGCGATACTCGTCAAGCGATTTACGATATGCGATTCTCAGCAAGCGATACACGGTAGCGGTAAGCGATAGGGCGATACGCGCGTAATAAGCGATGCATAACAAGTGATACACACACATAAGCGATTAAGCGAGAACACCAAAAGCGATAGCGATTCACACAACAAGCGATAACCAGCGGTAGAGATTGCGAGGTACGCACAATATGCGATTGCGATGTCGAGCCACATAATAAGCGTTTGAGATTGTGAACACACAATAAGCGATAGCGCGAGGCACACAATATACGATTTCGATTTGCAAGATAGATTCTTGCGATAATGCGATTGCAAGCGTGTGGACTTACGAAAAGTCTAGCGATTACACGCTTCGAGTTGCGATTGAGATTGTTACGCCTTGCGATGTAGTATAGTTTAGTGTGTCGAAAATAACCACAATAGTATAATAGGTCTACGTTCCAACTCCACATGGCACTTTCTTCACAACACTTCGGTTGGCACATCGAAACACCGTCATGTTTCCACCATGTGCCTCTGTTCCGTGAATAGGTGTCACACTTCGTCAGACACGGTCAAGACGCTTATATATAGGAAGTACCAACGGCGTAGCCACCACGCTTAACCATGTCCTGAACGTAAAGGCATCATTGAAACTCACTACGATCTCCGTGTAATAACCAAGATAATCCCGTGTGTACCCGTGAACGTAAATATTATATATATATATATATATATTTAATCACAAGGGGCCGTATTTACGTATCCATATATTTAATTATTCAAAGTTGCGATACGATAACCGAGTTTTGTTTCGAGTATGCGATTACCTTGCGACGCTTCACGATAACTGAGGAGGGTAGAGTAGGTCCCCACTCCATGTGAACGTGAACGTTAATGTGTGATGCGATGTGTGTTTTTAGTGATGAGTTGCACTGCGACACATCACGGCTATCAAGGAGGGTAGAATTGGTCCTCACTCGACATCTTCGTGGTTGTCAGCAAGTGCAATGTGATGTGATAGTGATAGAATATGCGATAATATGCGAAAATATTGCGATATAGCAATGTATGCGATATAGTTACATTATGATCCGAATCTCTGGTGCTAGGCGTAACGAGTATAACGAGTAGTAACAACGCACGAAAGTGCGGGTTGTTACACATCTGCTTGCAAAACAAACAGTCTGAACTATTAAGTGCTGAACGAGTAAGATGTGTGAACCATTAAAAAACTCATTAAAAGCTAAACAAACAGCTCCTTACCCACACAAGTGATTTTGTTTTTGGTACTTTCAACTCAAAACAACAACCTAGTTTTTCATACTTACCCCACTCATGATGTGCATTTGGCTCAAGTCATCACATTTATATTTTAAACTCGACATTTGACTTGCGATTCTCTATAGTTACATGTGTTTATTTGGTTCTCATAATTTAATGTTTAAGATTGGTTTTGTATTCAACCGCCCTCATATATGGACAATGCAGTACCCAATTATTCCATATATAACTTAGTAAGTTTTTTGTGCTTAAGAACTTGTAACTTGTGCTTTGGGCATTTCTCAAAAAAAATACTTGATTTTTTACTTTTAATCCAAAGGATTTTACATTTTGCAATTTTAACCCTATATAATTTGTTTTTTTTTTAACTTTAATCCAAAACTTTTCATTATTTTTAATTTAACTTCACAACTTTTGTCACTTATAGTTTTCATTTTTCGCAAATTTTTGTTTTACGTATAGTTCTAAATTTTTCGAGTTAATACGACGCAACGTACGAGTGTGCTTCAACTTTTTATGTTTTGTTTCGAAATTTGCAAGTTAACACGGCGCAACGTGCATGTGTAGTTCAACGTTTTTACCTATATTTTTTCATGTTTGACAGATTCGTCGCAACACGCAGATCCTAAGTCGAGTCAGTGTTGGTGGTCGATGACGGTTGTGTGACATTAGTACTATTTGACACCGTTTTACGCCCCGCCGCAACGCGGGGTGTGCTTTGGGGGTTTTTCAAAGAAAAAATGGTTATGCATATGGTTTTCGTAGCCTTGGCTTTGGGGGTTTTCCAAAAAAAAAAAAAAGATTTTTTTTACTTTTCACCAAAAAGTATTTCATAAATTACTTTTAACCCAAAACTATATGTTTTTTTTTTTACTTTAACCTAGAACTTTTTATCTGTTGCAATCTATCCTCACAACTTTTTTTACTTTCAACTTTGATCCTTTATAGTTTTCATTTTCCGTAAATTTTTCGCTTTATGCTTGGTTCTAAATTTTGTGACTTAACACATCGCAACGTGCGTCTTTGGTTTAACGTTTTTACGTTTCATTCTAAATTTTGCGAGTTAACACGACGCAACGTGCGTGTGTGGGTGAACATCTTTACATCGTCTATTTTTTCCCGTTTGATAGGTTTAACATAACGTGCGGGTCATAGATCGACTTAGTTATAACTAAAGAATCCCCGCCGCATTGCGATGGGTCGCATTCCGACGTAAACTTTTTTTTAGACGAGTCAAGTTAAATATAATACGTTTTCGTTTAAAGAAACCATTTTTATGTGCATATTTTTATGTACGTTTTGGTATAAATTCAAGTTGTTCTATGTTTCGACGTAAACTTTTTTGGGAAATGATTCACGTCAAATATAATATGTTTTCGTGCTTATTTTATGTATGTTTCGTAAAGTTTGTTTCGAACCGAGTGGAGTCAAATTATGGTTTTTTTTTTTTTTCTTTTTTCGAAAGCTCTAATTAATCCATTTCGATTACATGTGCATATTTTTCTTCATACCGTTACGTTTTTTATGTATGAGTTGGGTCACATATAATACGTTGTGATTGTTCGATATGAATTTGTTTTACTTTACGTTTGATCCAATCAAAATGCTTATACATGTTACATTGAGTTCAAGTGGATACATGTATATACATGTACAAAAGTATTTTTATCCTTGCGACCCCTTAATTACTATCTTATCAGTGATCAGCTGACGGCACAATGGAACAAATGTCACGAGCTGACCTTCAGTCATTAGAATTTGTTTGATTTATATATACACAAGTATATGAGATTTATACAAATATATAAAAAAACACGAATTAAACCCTCTTGTTGTAGGCTCGCGTTCATGGGAAGGCGCCTCCAGTAGTGGCACCCGATCGGGGACGCCAACGCCACCCGGCCACCCCCACACTTAAGAGGTGTGTGGAAAGGAGAGAGACCTGTAAAGGTGTGCGGGTAAAATATAGTGAGATTTCTAAAACAATTGAATATCATATTATAACATTCCGGTTGTGACATCATGGTGTATTATAACATTCCGGTTGTGATATCATGGTGAAGGCTTGGCTCGGGATTCAACTCGGGTTAAAAAAATCATATTATAACATTACAAAAAGCCAAAACGAATCACAATAACAAAACAATTTTTCTATATATATCTGTACACAGCAATCAATCAATCAAGACTAACTAACTGAATCACCATGCTCTTCAAAACCCCAAAACTTAACCAAAAATCAAATCAAATAATCCCAATCTAAAACACTACAACTAACTGAAACAAATCCAACGGCTGAGAAGACCCCCGGTTATACAAATCATACGGCTTCCAAACATGATCCAACGGACACGGTCTCTTCTCATCATACCGCACCCACGGCTTCCCTTTCCCACTCCAATGCAACAAACTCACCGGACCCGGGTGCAACGACCGGCAACTCCCCTTCACATTATCCCCACCCAGCCCATGCTGGTTCCACCTGTGGTCTATCGGCTCGATATTACCGGCAAACACCAGTAAAAACGGTGGTAACGACCCTAACTCATAGATCCTCTTTTTCCGTTGAACTTCCATCCAATACTCAATTTTACTGCGGTAATTTCCTAACCGCCATTTTCTTAGATCCATTACCATCACACCTGTGTTAAAATAACACGGCTTTTTACTTTTACCTTTAGTTTTATCGCTCGACCCGAATGCTGTTCGGGTCAAAACCGGGTCGGACCAGAAGGTGGTGGTGAAATAGTTTGTGAAGTTCGCGTGACAATATTCCGGGGCTCCGATAACCCGGGTGTGGGATAACGGAATGTTCCAGAGTTTTTTAACGTCGTCTACCAAAACGACGTCGGTGTCGAGGTAAATGACCCGGTTTATATTCGGGTCGAGAATGTCGCCCAGATAGTTACGGGCGTAATTCAACGGGTTCTCGAGTGCGACCCGGATAGACGACGAAATCAGGTTAATAACAGAGTCTTCACGGAAAATGTAAACTTTGAAATTGAGAGATGTGAAGATGTTTCTAACCAATCGCGTGAGGACACGTGGACTCGCCGGATCGAATTCAGCAGCGATGAAGTGGAAGAAGATGTTTTCCGGACAGGATGTGTGGCGGAGGACGGAGTGTACGGCGGCGATTGATCCACGGAGATACTCTGAATCGAGTGTCATCGCTATGTGAACGGTGACGTCATCGGACCGGCAGCGTTCGCCGTTGCGATAGTCCGGTGATTCGGTGAAACCGAAGAGATCGTCGGAGATGACGTCATCGTTCGTCGGAAACGAACGGATTGATACGCAGAGTAATGGAAGAGATGTGAGTAGAAGAATGAGTAATGGTGATGACGTCATCTCCGGTTGTGTGTGGAAGAACCGGTTCTTGAATCGTTAGTGATTCATCTGAACCGGTTAGTCAAAGACCTACTCTGTGTGTAATGAGATGTGTGTTTATATATATATACAGGAGATTGTATGTAATGGCTTGCTGGCAAGAAAAGACGATACTGGGGGTGATTTGGGTCACGCGAGTTGATAGCGCGTGAGATTTATGGTAGGTGTGTGAAAGCTTTAATGGTGTATATGGATTTTGGTAAATATAATTTGGTGTTATAAATGTCACATTATGGGGGTTATCAATATTAATAGTGGAGATAAGGTGAGAGCTTTAATGGTATGTATGGATTTTTGTAAATTTATTTGATTATGGTTACCAAGTAGAGATAAGTATTACTATTTTATAGCTAAATGATTTTATCAAATAGTTTGATAAGAGTTATATATTGATTAGGATTTTTACTTCGATGATTTATAGGGTACATATGTAACTTATTGTATTACATAGTTGATTAATGAAATATCTTAGAAAAAGATCGTGGGTGCGCTTCTTCTAACCGCTTCTTGGGAGATTTGGAACGTGCGGAACGAAAAAGAGTTCAATAAAACATTCATTGTGTGCATTCGGATGGCGGAAACGATAAAAGAAAACTCTCTTGTGGATTAGGACTATATCCAAAATTCCAAATTTTGTAATTTGAACCGGGAAAGATGGAATGATTTCAATATTCGAGACTTGATTGTATAATTGCGGGTTTTTTCAGCTCCTTGCTAGCCCGTGTTCTATTTTTAATAGAATGTTCGCCTTTATAAAAAAAAGATTAATGAAATATTAGATTCTTTTCTATTTGATAAGATAAATAGGTGATTAACATATGATCAAAAGAGTAACTTATAAATAAGTTAAATAAAATGCTAGACTTTCTTATATGGGAGCTTATATACCGTTTTTGTCGGTTAACAATTAACACTAGTTTTTTTATATCTCGCGTTGCGGTGAAACTGAGCAAATGATTATGTAAAACAAACGTGATTTGAAAATAAAACATGTTGTTTAGAAAGTCAAACCACTAGAACGATTTAGTTTATCATCATACCGTTTTATAATACCAAATAAATATTTTATTTTGAGTACAACTTCGTTTTTAACAAAACTTATAACGTAATGTTAGGGAAAGAACTCAAGCACAACTACGTACTTAAGTTTTTAGAAAAAAGTTATAAACGTAAATTATTAAAGAAGGGGTAAGGATAGTGTAAAAATGGCCTAAAGTGTGAGAAGTGTATTATAACACTATATGACACCATATAAACACCGTATAACAATATGTAACACCATATAATACCATATAACACTATATAACATTATATAACAAATATAACACTATACATCTATCATAGACATGCTATCAGACAACCTATAGTGTTATATTTGTTATATAATGATATATAGTGTTATATGGTATTATATGGTGTTACATATTGTTATACGGTGTTTATATGGTGTTATATAGTATTATATATACTGTTATAATACACTTCTCACACTTTGAACAATTTTTACAAGATCCTCTACCATTAAAGAAGTATCAAATTAATCGATAAATTAATATATTTTAAAAAAGAAAAAAAACAATTATTAAAAAAAAGGTAAAGGAAATATATATTTAAAAAATCAAAATATATTATTAAAAGTAATATAATAATAATAAAAGTAATATAATAATAAACTATTATAATATATTAAATAATAAAATAATAAAAAATTATATATTATTATAAAAATAAAATTACTATTCATCATCTCTTGTCAACAATATACACTAGTTGATGCCCGCCTGCATTGCGGGGCGATAGCCGAATAATTCTCAATCAATTAAAAAAAATACTACTATAATTTTACTAGGAAAAAAACTAAAACGATGATAAGACCGTATTTTTCGGCTCAGGGCAAAACTGTAATTTTTTAGGACTAATGAGCGAGTGTTAAGCAGCTCCTTGACACAAAAAAAAAATTAAATCGAGTCAACCAATTAAAAAAAACTTTTATACTTTTGCAAAAAAAAAATTAAAACGAGGGGAAAAAACGTAATTTTGAACTGAGGGCGAAGTCATAATTTTTTTTTCAGGGATAAAATCGTAAATTAAATGGACCAATGGGGGAGTGTCAAGCAGCTGCCGACATGACTGTAATTTTACATTGGGGGCAAAATTGTAATTTAACCAGGAAAACAACTTGGCAAAAATATAAATTTTATTTGAGTGAAAAATCGTAACTTGGCTGTGAGAAAAAAAAACTAATGACAAAAATGTAAATTTAAACGGGGCAAAATCGTAATTTTGAACCGAGGGCAAAATTGAAATTTTTAGCTGGGAGCAAAAGCGTAAATTTATTTTTAAGTCGAGGTAAAAAATAACTTTGAACTGATGGCAAAATCCTAATTATAATGGGAAAAAACTGATGGCAAAACTGTAAATTTAAAAGGGCAAAGTCGTAATTTTGAACCCAGGGCAAAATTGAAATTTTTAGCTAGGAGCAAAAGCGTAAATATATTTTTAAGTGGGGGTAAAAACATAATTTTGAACTAATGGCCAAATCGTTGTTTTAAAACGGGATAAATCCGTAAATTTGTTGGGCCAATAAGAGAGTATCAGACAGCTGTCTGGCACTATTCTCCCCACCGCCAATTTCACCCAATAGGTGAAAGGCACTATTACCGTCCATAGAATTTGTATATGTTGAAAATTAGAGAAAAATAGGAAATATAATAATTCATATTACGAAAAAAATATATAATATAATGAATCACGTGGCCAAATTACTACCATCCAATACATTGTTCTATCAATTTTCTTACACAAATCATTTACATAAATTTTGATTTAATTTAAGGACAACTACAATCACCGACATAGCCTTTTTATCTATGCTAGCAAGATTTTTCCGTGCGTTGCGGCGGGAACTCAGTTGATTTGTGATGATATCAATATGGTATCAATACTTGGTTTAACGTAATGATATTAATGCAAAATAATGTGTTTTACATCGAAAACTATAAAATGAATGCCGGTTTTATTAATAACAATACCAGTACCAATGACGATAAAAACCATAAAAAACGAAGACCGGTTCCAGTTCTGATAATAACAATACAGGTACTGATGTCAGCATAGGTTTGATTCATCAGCGTACTATTTTGAATAAAACTCTTTTTTCAACAAAGTTCATACATGAACGCGGTGAAAAAAAAATACATTAAACATAGTTGCATATTATAAACCTATAAATTAGCAACTTCTTTATGCATAGATGTCTTGTACTTTTAGCTTTGGGAGTGTTTCAAAAAATATTTGGAATTTTTTCTTTTTAACCCTAAAGTATCAATCTTTGATAATTTTAGTTTAAGGTTTTAACCTTTGGTAATTTAACCCCCTTGATTAATTTGATTTTTCACTTCTACTTCAAAAGTTTCCATCTTATACAATCTAACCCCTTTAATTAATTTGGACTCTCACTTCTAATTCAAAATTTTCCATTTTTTTACGATTTAACCACTTTGATTTTTTTCTTACTTTTAACTTAAAGCTTTTCAACTTTTGCAACTTTGACCCCATATACTTTTCATCTATCGCAAGTTTTGTGTTTAACGTTTCGTTCTAGATTTTCCGAGTTAACATGCAATGTGCGTGTGGAGTTCAACATTTTTTCATCTACTTTATCCTGTTTGACAAGCTCGTCACAACGCGTCTATTTTTCTCCGTTTGATAGGTTTGTTGCAATGTGTGGGTCATAGATCGGCTCAGTTATTATTTTACATATTTTACACATAGGCTCGCGGTCATGTAAGAAACATTTGCCTTTCATCTAATATGATATATAACTAACGCATCCCCGCCGCATTGCGGCGGGTGGTAATCTAGTTCATTTTAAAAAGGATGTTGGATGTGAGTTATTAGAGTAAAATCAAATTAAATAAAAAACTAAATTGCTTAAAAACGTATATTATTTAAAAGCATAATGGGTGAAACTGGAACATAATTTTTTTTAATATATTAACATAAAAACTTATGCTACTATTCATCATAGTTCTAAATTTATATATTATTATTAGGCACGTGATGTGGCGGGAATTTGGTCGGTACGACTCAGTTTGTAACAGTATCACTATGGTACTGGCATTCGGTTTAAAGTCAATGATATGCACAAATAAATGTGTTTTACACTAAAAACCATTAAAACGAAAACCGGTACCGGTTTTGATAATAACAATACAGCTACTGATGCCAAATAAAATCATAAAAGCGAAGACCGATATTGGTTCCAATAAAAACAAACAGTACCGGTGCCGATATTGTAACAAACAATACCAGTGCCGATATTGGTTCGGTTCGTCACTATACTGTCTTGAATAAAACTTTTTTTTTTTCAACAAAGTTTATACATAAATATCAATAAAAAAATTATTAAACACGATCACATATTCAGCTTTTATAAAAGATAATGAACGCAAGTTATCGAAAGAAAATCAAATGAAATAAAAGCTAAATGGGTTAGCAATCTATATTATTTAAAACATAAGGGTTGAAATAAAAAATTAAAAAAACTTTGAACATAATATTTGTTTACTATTCATAGAAAGTTGAGTAAATTTCAAAGTTCGTCCTTTATGTATGTCTAAAATATCAAAGTATGTCCTTTATCTTTAATAACCTCAGAAAACATCCTTAATGTTTGAAAAATCAATCAGGTTATGTCCTTTACCCTAAACCTTGTTTGTTTTCCCAGTTAAGTTAGGTCACGTGAGAAGCACATGAGGGCATTAATGTCAATCTACCTACCATCCTGTTATAAAAACCCTAAAACCCCAGAGAGAGCCACATCCACCTCCCACCATCGCTGGATTGATGATCTTCGGATCTCCAAATACCCGTCTCTACATTTTGGATTGATGATCTTCGGAAAACGAAATACCCAAATGCCAAACTTAGTATCCCAGCTAATAAAGCTAAAGAGATCAATGCACAAGCAAGTTTCGACACGCCTGTTCTTCGTCTCGAATCATCGTTCGGGCACGGGTTTGACAACCCAGTCCCGCACAGATCGGGATTTCCTTGTATGTATAACGCAGGAAGGCCTGCGATTAACAAAGAAGGAACCCGACCCGATAGCCTATTGAACGATACATTAAAAAGGGCGAGTTTCAAATTTTGAAGCTCAAGTGGGATTTCACCAGTGAGGTTATTATGTGAAAGATCAAGGTAAGTTAACACAGGCAAATCACCTAACGATTCGGGGATTTTACCGATGAAATTGTTATTTGCTAAAGATAAAGAAACTAGCTTTTTACACTCTTTTGGCTCTGGGATTTCACCTGTGATGTAATTATGGGAAAAATTGACGATGCTCATTACAGGCGAATCGCAAAAGTTCAGTGGGAGTTCACCGTATAAGCCGTTAAGAGAGGCGGAGAATCTGTACAAGCTTCTAACCAAACCTGTTCTGTTGTTATCTGGCAGATCGGTGGTGGTGGCGGGTGGGTTGTGGTGGCGGCGGCGGCGGCGGTGGTAGTGGGAGTGAGGTCCGATGGTAGCGGTGGTGGGAGGTGGATGTGGCTCTCTCTGTGGGGTTTTAGGGTTTTTATAACAGGATGGTAGGTAGAATGACATTAATGCCCTCATGTGCTTCTCACGTGACCTAACTTAACTGGGAAAACAAACAAGGTTTAGGGTAAATGACATAACCTGATTGATTTTTCAAACATTAAGGATGTTTTCTGAGGTTATTAAAGATAAAGGACATACTTTGATATTTTAGACATACATAAAGGACGAACTTTGAAATTTACTCTAAAAAGTTTGAATTTGAATTAATATATGTATAATGTATAATATATATATATACTAGGTTAGAACCCCGTGTATTACACAGGTTGAATAAATATAATTTTATATACTAAGTAATAAAATAGTTACATCTTTTAAAAACTTGTGTATTGCACGATTTGAATAAACATACGTCTTACACGAATAATGTAAAATGTTAACACATTTAGTCATCAAGATGTGTTTTCTAACAAAATGAACTTTGGGGTACTATTTACTTATTGTAACATCTCACTTTATTTTTTATTAGGTTAGAGAGTTGTGTATTACATGGTTTATAACATTTTACTTTGTTTTTTTTATTTATTATTAGGTTAGAAACTTACGTATTACCTAATGTTGGATAATCAGCAGAAAAAAATAATGATCGGTTATTAAAGAGGACACTGTAATTGTTTATTGTATACATCAACAAAACTACTAATTTAGTATTTTGTTTTTTACCTTTTGTGACTAGCTCCTACTATTTTTTTATTTAATAAATTGTTATTTTGTCGTCGTTAGAAAACGAAACTAATTAAAGATTTTTAAAATTGTAGAACATATAGAGGGTGTTTGGCTTTCCTTTTTTTGAAGGTAGAAGTCCTTTTTTAGGCCAAAAGGACTTTTAAAAAGTGTTTGCCTTTCCTTTTTTTAGGGCAAAAGTCCTTTTTCTAAGGCAAAAGTCAGGATTTCCTGACTTTTTTTTGCCAAAAGTCCTTTTGCAAAAGGAGCAAATAAGTTAAGCCAAACATGCCCATAGAAAGGTTATGATACTCTTTTATAGAATAATCATAAGTCATCTCGTATAAAACTTGTTTAAAAGCAATCATTCAAAAATCAAATAAGGTTCTTTATGAAAAAAGTCTAGCTAGTAGATTTTAAATAGAAAAATACAAAAACTTAGGGAGGAGGCATCTGTGGTACCCTGGGTAGGATTCATTGTACGATAACACCGTCGTCAGTGCCTCAAGTATGTTGTGCGGGTTGAGGATGCAGGTGGTGATCACCAAACAGGGTATGTTGTGTGATGTATGTGAAGATAGAGAGACCTTCTTGTATGTCTATTTCTAGGAGGGAACACCGTCACCAGTAGAGTGGTATGCGGGTTGTGGTCTTCGAGTAGTTGATGTTGCGTTGTTGTAATAGTTGATGGAAGGGTATCTTAGATTGTTTAAGCTCTAACAACCTATAGCATATAAACCAAGTTAGACCATTTGTAAATTGTTAAGGATGTCCGTGATCAACATGGATACCAACTGATCGGGGTAAGCAGGGACGAATCTAGTGTATTAGGTGCTACCCCTTAACCTCGTTTTCATAATGTAAAAAAAATTTGTTTTTTTTGGTTTAATACAAATAACACCCCTGATCCCAAAAGAATAAATTGGGATAACCTTTTAATTTTTGAGCTAGATTCGTCACTCAAGGCTCGTGAAGCATACATGTCGTGTTCACGTTTGACCTGACCCGTTGGTCATCTTCCCCGACTATAGTGTTCTTAGTATCAATTTGGGGTTTAGTTTATAAAGTTTGTGATGAAACACAGGTTAATCTCTGATGGTTAACTAGCAGGATCGTTTCTTACGTGGGTTCAATCTCCTTCTCTGCTCGCTTGTGATTGGATTCATGCAAAACAGCGAACCGTTAGCTCGTTAAGAGGGGAATTTGGGGGTTTCCCTCTTAACCGGGCTCCGGCGTGAGAATAAGTACTGTTCTGAGGAATAAAGAGTGTGTGTTGAGGGTGAAAGTAAGGAGAACAGAATGGATAACCTGAATGATGAAGGGTCCTATTTATAGCCGGAGGGTGAAGGAAGGAGGAGCAACCTTGCCAGCTGATATTGGGCGCCAGCTGTCCGACCAAGGGGAATATCCTCTTGGTCTCCTCTGTTGTGGTCAGGATAGTGGTACACGTGGCGCGCCAATATTTGTCCATGCTGGAGAAATCGTGCAGCGGTTGTCGGGTCTGCCCCCAGATTCGTTGCAGGTCTACATGGCGCCTGATTAACGGTGACACGTGTCGTCCTTTTTGTCTGGAGGAGCATCTTCGGTTCCACCTTGGCGTCTTCCAGAAGCTTCTGGATTTGTTTGCTGATGTAAGCGCCATGTAGGACGAAGGGAAGTGGTGTGGTCCCTGCCATGTGTGTATGGAATTGGGACCATACCTCTTCAAGTCCCCCCAGTCCAGTGTGCCTCCTAGTTGAGTTTATCGTCTTGGAGGGATTCTGGACTTATAAGGGTAGTGGTTTTGTTGCTTGCCTTTGTGGAGCGCATGTTGATAATCTTGCGAAGTTGAGCCAGAATGGCGCACGACGCATGGTGTTAACCTTGCAAAGTTGAGCCAACATTGCGCATGGCGCGTGGTTGTAACATTGCAAAGTTGAGCCAAGTGGGTGCACGGCGCATGGTGTTAACCTTGCAAAGTTGAGCCAACATTGCGCATGGCGCGTGGTTGTAACCTTGCAAAGTGAGCCAAGTGGGTGCGCGGCGCATGGCGTATGATGGTGAACTTGCAAAGTTGAGCCAAGTGGGTGCACGGCGCATGGCGTATGATGTCAACCTTGCTTTTTTGGCGGTTTCTTCTGACGGAAGCTTCTTTATTGAGACAAGGGTGACTGACGTGACTATCGTGTCGTCTGAGGTGGCAGTCTTTTCAGAGATGAACAGTTATCTTTTCAGAGTCGTCAGTCACTTTTCGCCGTCTGTCAGGCGCGTGGCCGCCACGCGCCCTGGAATCGAGGTGACGGTTTCTCGCTCCTCTGACGTGGTGTCTCCTCGTTGGCCGATTAAGCCTTCCTGACGGTTTATTACCCATCGCATTAAATGCGATGGGTATAAATACTCGGCGATTCCCCTTTTTATTTCACTTTCAAAATTCGAAATCCTTCTTTTTCCTCTCTTTGAATTTTTCTCTGAACTTTCTTTCCCCTTGTTTCTTCTTCCCTCCCTGCATACTTCTTCTTTCACCATTGTTGATCATGTCTACCAGCGGTAATCCTTCAAGAAAAAGGAAATACAAGCCCCGGAATCCTCTTGGTCCGGATCGTGCAGAGATAAACTGGAAAGAAGAGGAGTTTCAGAATCTCGTTTGGGATATGGGTTTCCGATCGGAATGGGGTGCTCAGTTTCCGACCCCGACTTCCACCGCTTTGGATGCTCCTCCGGGCTATATAGCATTGTATGCTGCTTACTTCAGGGAGGGTAACTTTCGTCTTCCTATGACGAAGTTCACTGCGGAGGTTTTGTCAAACTATGGGGTGCATATTTCTCAGATTAACGCCCTAGGGTTGCCTCGGCTCACTCATTTCGAGTTCATATGTAGGGCCAACCGTATTGAGCCATATTTCGAGATGTTTAATGTGTTTTATTTTGTAAGTTATACTAGTGGCTTCTACTCCTTCAACTCCCGGACCAGTGGGGTTAGTCCGTGTAGCACTAACCCACCGAAGAGTCTGCATGATTGGAAGCATAAGTTTTTCTATATTCATCGTGGATTCATCCCCATCGATATGCATTACCGAGCAGAGAGTGAAGGAGTTCCTCGCGTGAATGTCTCTATAGATTTTGCTGAGCAGGAGTGGTACAAAACGTTGACTCGGAAGGTTACTTCTATTATCCAGCTTGAGGAGAGGACACTGGTGGGAGCGGGGATGAGTATGTTGTGGGCCCCTCAGAACTCTAGGGGTGTTCCTGTCTATGGCTATCAAGGGAAAGGTATTGTTGTTTCTGGTTTATTGTTATATTCTTCCTTTGTTTGTCATATACTTCCTCATGCTTGTTCTATTCTACAGTTGGGTATAGTTTGATGAACGTGTTTGATCCTAAAGCTGGTGGAGCTATGGTCGTTGCATATTTGCCCGAGGGGAGGCCTGTTTGGTTAGTTCAGATAAGAGATCGCTTCTTGCACCCTACCAGCGAAAGCCTCGCTGCTTATGCTAACACCGTTTTAGGTGAAGATGGTGGGGGTGATCTTGACGATGCACTTAGTCCTACTCGAGAGGAGGTTATCGTCCTTTCGAGTGAGGGTTCTGATAGATCGCGTGAAGGTCTAATCCCTCGTTCCCCGCGTGCAGGTCCATCGCAGGGTGTTATGAACGAGCCTGTAAACGAACCTGCTGGTGATGATGTTGACGTTCCCACTGATGCTGCTGAACGGCTTGAGGGCCGGAAGAAGAAAAAAGTGGATACGTCTGAGAAGAAGGAGAAGGTCGAGGAACTTGTGGCTGTGGCACCTCGTAAGCGACCTTCTAACTCCTCCCTTCTGGACTGTGTTGTCGTTTCTGACACGCTCTCTGGTTCAGGCGCAGGAGATAAGCATGTTGAACGTGATCCCGACGACGATGCTACCTTGACGGAGATCCTAAAGAAGAAGAAAACTCTTGAAGACAAGAAGAAGGAGCTTGACGAGCAGGCCGCCGCTGCACTCGCAGCAAAAAAATCTAAGCTTCAGAAGGAGCCTCCCCCTGCACCTTCAGAGTCAGAAATTGACCTGGGTGTTTTTAGTGCAAAACATGGTAACCTTCTGGAGAAGATATACGCGGCTTCTGGTTCCCAAGGTAAGAAATTTTTGTTTGTATTTCTTGTTTTCCTCTTTTTCTTCTTTTTTTTGACTATTTCACTTGTCTTGTAGCGGGTGTGAAATCAGGGAAGGGTGCTCGTAAGTTTGACATTTCCAAGATTACTCCCCTACTTCTCCACCTTCTAGGACCTTTGGTCTGTCTCCTCCGCGTGCTTATCTAGGGAAGAAGAAAGAAGGTGATGTGGAGATTGAGCAAGTTCTGGTGGTGGTGATGATGATGTTCGTGGTGGTGGTGATGATGTTCAAAGGGAATCTAGTGAACCTACTCCTCACCACACTATTTACACGAAGGTTGTCCGAGGTTCTGGCCAGGGTGGTGCTTCTGGGACTCGTCATAGTCCGGAGTATGAGCATGTTCACGGTGGGTCTTGGGATACCCACAATCCTGCATGTGCTGATCTCCCCCACACTCCTCGATGGAACCTGACCCAGGGGTCTCGTATGACGGATCTGAACAACTGCCGGGAATTCTTTTCTTTGTCCTTCCCCCCTGCTGAAAGGTTGTTTCAGAAAAAACGCAATCGGATGGATCTCTTGGATGACCACATCCACGCTGGGGTCAACTTTTTTGCTACTTCTCAGGAGATTGCGCGGGAATGGCAGTTAATGGGGGAGGACACGTTGGAATTTGAGGCTGCCAAGAAGGCATTTGCTGAAGAGAGAGAAAAATTCAATGCCGAGAAAAAGGGTCTGTCGTGGAGGGTTTCTGATGCCGAAGAGAAGCTTGCCAAAGAAAAACAGCTAAACGCTAACAAGCAGAAAGACTGGGAAGCTGCTTGTGAGCGAACAAATAAAGAGCTGCAAACCCAGCGCGATGCCATTGTTAGATTGTCAGGAGAGAAAACCAAGCTAAGTGATGAAGCTGAGCAAGAGCGAGCCGTGCATCAGAAGAGGGAGCAAGAATACATCCAACGCATAGCCAAGTTGGAGAAGTTTGCTGCTGAGAAAGTTGCTGAGAGCAAAGCCTCTGAGATCTTGGTCGAGGAGATTTCTGCTGATTGCAAGTGGCTGCTTGCGCGTGCCGTGCCTTTGGTAAATTTCTTTGCGTCTGCTTACTTTTATTTAGTCGTTGTTTCTTTTCTCATGTTTTTATTACTTTCTGCAGATTTCTGAACGTATCGCAGGATCTGAGGAGCTTGCCAAGTACATGTACGAGCTTGGTGAAGCCGTGTATAATCACGGGCGCAAGGAGGGTTATGCTGAAGGAAGATTGGCTGCTGAGGCGAAAGAAGCCTTGAAGAGTTTCAAGCTATATAAGACTGATTGCGCTGCTCGTTATCCCGAGAAGCGACCGGAGTTCGAGTCTCTTGAATTCACTATTGTTAAGGCCGCTGGAAAATTGTCCCGAAAACCTGACGGGATTGCGTTGTTGAAAAGGGCTCTTGGTGATGAAGATCGCGAGGCTGGGGACAGTGTTGTAGAAGGCGCTAGGCGCTAGTCGGGCGGTGAGGTACCGCCTAGGGATTAATCGGGATTAATCGGATTGGGATTTTTATATGTATTTTTTCAAAATTATATATATATACCCAATAATATAAAAATAATACTTCAAAATTCACATAAATACTTCAAGTTTCAGATAGTATGGTTCGATTTTGACCGATTTTGACTGATTCTGACCAATTTTGACCGCCTGGGACCGCCTGGGACCGATTTTGACCGATTTTAACCGATTAATATAGGCCGATTAATCCGATTTTTGACCGCCTAGGACCGATTTTGACCGACTTTGACCGACTCCGATTAATTGGCCGACTAGCTCAAAATTAGTCAGTAACTAGCCGCCTAGCGCCTAGGCGCCGATTAATCGGCCGCCTAGGCCGATTTTTGCAACACTGGCTGGGGGTGCTGGTACTAGCCGTCACGATTGAAGGTTTCCGGCCTGCGTGCCGTGTATAGGCATGGATAGCCTTTTAATCATCTGACAATTTCCTTGAACAATTTACCTTATGTTTCGTAAACAATTTTACTTTCTATTGCTATTTCTATTGGTATTTTGATATACTTGACATGTTTTATGCTAACGGTGGGTTTTTTATTTTTATTTGTTGTGGATTTATTGTCGTTACAATATGTGCATGTGTAATTACTTTGATTAGGTATCACGAATGAATGATGGCGGAGACAATTTAGGCCGTGTTGGTTATCCTAGCTATACACTGTATTGTGTTATGCTTAGGAAACTCTACGACGTGTGTGTTGTCGTTAAGCACGTAGGTGGATTCGTGTATACGAAGTGTCACGGCCCCAGCCCCGGTTTTACCCGGTCCAGGAGCCGCAGGACAGGAACCCGTGGTATTTACTCTTTGATGCAACAGCGGAAGATTTAACAGGATCTTTTAAAAACTTGAAATGCCCGATTATTTTATTTCATAATTCGGGATCAACCCCGTAGTTTACAATAGAGGAATTTCACAAGGAAATTCCCTGATTTTACAAAAGATGTTTATTCATTTTTATTGAGCCACCTCTTCAAGCTTGTTAGTGCTCCGTAGCACTTTTTCCTTGAATCACAGCAGGTCGCCTGAAACATGTTTTAAAAATATTTTATCAGCGGGGAAATACTGGTGAATCATTCATTTTGCATAAAACGACACATGGTTAATAATTACAGCATAAGAGCGATTACAATGGCTTCTATCTTATTTTTATCTGGCGCCGTGTCACCTGGTAACGATGGTCATACCACTATTGGGTCCTTTCACCCAAGTAGTGATGATTATCACTGTTAGGATTTATTAGCCTAACTGTGAGAAATTAGTAATGTGCACAATACTCCACTAGCCAGTGATTCAAGATAACCACGACTTAATCCCTGTAATTATAACTTTTGAAAATAATTGGAGTATTGTAAAATACTTTTGATAAAAGAGAATGACTCACATTGCAAGTTTAACGGGCAAAGTTTTAGCCTACTGATTATCCTGGTAACCTAATTCAAATAACAATGCACACGAAAACTAGGTTAGTAACTTTAATCCAACTTTTTACGATAACTCACGAGATCAAAACCTTCACAATGAATGACAAAGTGCGATACTTAAACATCCATCGAATTCACGATGAATGACAAAGTATAACCCAAGTTTGAGCAGCACTTAAACATCCATTGGATTGGTTTCTATCGATCGGACATTAAATCGTAGCAGCGATCGAGTTATTACCCTGTTATCGCGGCAGCGTTTCGTGGTTGTGTGTGTTTTTTGTAGTAAACAGAAGATAACTCAACGTAGAAAACGAGTTTTAACGTCGAACCAACGCAGAAACTCAAGTGCCAAACCCTGAATATATACTGGAAAAAGGGCGCACCCGCGTGGCGCGAGGGGTACCCCCTACCATAGGGTAGCCCCGTGTCTCAGTAGCTTGGCTGAGTTGACCGATCGTTCAAATTCGTTTTACACGTAAAACTGTCTTGATAATACTGAATAGGAAATGCCCCCCCCCCCTGAGTTTTAGGGGCCCTGATCCTGATTCCAATTGTTCTGAAAATTTTAGGGTTTATGCAGGATCACTTGGGGGTCTTAATTAGGGTTTCCTATTGGACAAAATATAATAAGAAATAGTAGTTTTGGTGAGAGTTGTTACACGAAGTGATCGCTTTACAGGTTATTGCGTTGACTTTGCTGTGTTCAGCTTTGGGGGTCTTACAATGTTCGTATTACCGTGTTTACGATACTTTCGTGTGTAGATGGGCACGAAGTAGTATTTGGCGTGATAGGCTTTGGTTGTGTTTTTAACCAAGCTGTGCACTTAGTTGTGACGAGCCTTGGAGGTCTACAACGTTTCCTATGTCTGGGGCATTGATGTTTTCGTGTATGACCGAAGTAATATATGCAGTTGTAACAAAAATTCACACAAGATAAGATAGCCAACACTTCTTGTATTAAGGTTAATTGCGTTGGGCCCACGGCCATTCATTACAAAAGAAAATATGACTATGATTGTCTACATATAACATTTTCTGAGTTGCTAGGCGTTCCAAGTCCTGGGGACTTCTTTGTTGTCAAGTGTGCGCAACTTGTACGCTCCTTTCCCAAGGACTTCATCTATAACATAAGGTCCCTCCCACTTGGGAGCTAGTTTTCCCGCTCTCTCGGCGTTGGACGCCACGTTGTCTCTCAGGACGTAGTCTCTGTCACACCCCTTTCTAAGGCGGAAGCACGAGGTGTGATCATGAAAGGTTTTCATTGCATACGATTGGTAAACATACTACATGCTCATAAAAATAACTTCAAACACCATTAACATTTCACAACGGAAAACATAGTTTAAGTGTTTACATCACGAGACAACACATTGTCTGAAAGTTTACAACTTTATTTAAGGATAAACATAAACGACATCCAAGAGCATGAGTAAGACCGCACGCACATCCATTTTTAGTTACCTGAAATACATGTGAGTTTTGAAAAAAAACGTCAACATAATGTTGGTGTGAATTCATGCAGTTCTTGTATTGAAGGTTTGTATACTTTGTATGAAAACGTGATATGCGTCTTGTAAAAATAAGTATTCTTGTGTAAATAAAGTATTCTTGTATAAATAAAGTATTCTTGTGGTATGAACCAAATAAAGTATTCTTGTGTACGAACCTCGTACGAATAAAGTATTCTTGTGTAAATAAAGTATTCTTGTATAAATAAAGTATTCTTGTGGTATGAACCAAATAAAGTATTCTTGTGTAAATAAAGTATTCTTGTATAAATAAAGTATTCTTGTGGTATGAACCAAATAAAGTATTCTTGTGTACGAACCTTGAACAAATAAAGTGTTCTTGTGGTATGAACCATAAAGTATTCTTGTATGTATCAGGGTTGTTAATGGGTTGCAAGGCCATTAACATGTGACACGACATAGGAAGTCACCAAACCATAGGCATTTTTCTAGTTGTCGATTCACGACGGAGACACAAAAGCACTACTCGGTACTAGTTTTCACCAAGAGTGTGGCTGCCCGGTCACCCGTTAGATCTAACCTTTTGTTCTGCGGTCTAAGTATGTACACGATTAATGGTGCTTATGGTACCCTATTCGTGACACGATTTCTCGTATCATTCCTCAAAACGCATCATACTTGGTACTAGTTATCACCAAGAGTGCTTCTTGTTTTTGTATCCATCATACCATTTGTAAACATTGTAATATTTGTAACATGTATTTCACCCCCGAAGTTATAAAACTGAAAACACTTAAAAGGAAAAGGGGGAGCATGAACTCACAACTTTGTGTTCCTGCGTCGTAAACTTCACCGGATTTGCTTATCTAGCGTCGTGACCTAAACGTGTTTTATTAACGTTAGTCACTAGACTTGCGTCGCACAAGTACAAGTTACTATCTTTTGTATATGTGTTTTTGTGTTAAAAATAATTTATATTTTTAACTATGTATCTCACTTATATTATTTTCTCAAAGATAAATATAAGTGTCTTGTATTTTTTGTAACAACCATAAGTAAAAATCGACACTTTCGAATATTTCTGATACTTTAGTATATGTTAAAATATCCCAATATGTCTTTAAATACACCCCGTATGTGAAAACCGGGCCCAAAATACAGTATAGCATATAAAATAAAATATAAAAAACTGATTTAATAGTTGAGGCGGGCCGCTTAGACCCACCCCAACATTTACGCGGGCGGTATCAAGGTGGATACCTGATCTCGTTTGATTCCTTTAGTTTAGGCGGGCCACGTAAGATTTAGCTTACATTTACGCGGGTCGCGTAAGATCAACAACACGGCAACACCAGAGGCCGACACATGTCAACATCGTGGCGGGTCTAGATCATGACCGGGACAAGCTACCCTGTTGACCAGGGTTGACGCGGGCCACGTAACCCTAAGGCTACCTTTACACGGGCCGCGTGGAGACTAGAATCAGGCACTATATAAGAAGACCTCGGGATTTCATTTCAGTCGCTCACATCTTTTCTTTCTAAACGAATTCTGAAGTAGTAGAAGTAATACACGGGTATTATATCCCCCTAATTAGCGAGGTTCTGCTCCGTTGTAAGTATTATAACCCCGGTTTCGTAATAGATACGCTGCCCGATTGATTTAGGGTTCCGTAATAACTGTCGTGGTTTTGCCCGACGTAGTTGTTGGAATGCCGTCTCGGGGAGGGTATCATTAATATTTTCAAAGGGTTATGATACTAACCAATGTACATTTGTATAAATTATAGATTATTCCCAGGAAACCCTTACGCGAAGTCTAAGATAGCAATGTGAGTTTATCCTCTTTTTGATAACTTTTTGGAATATTTTACAAAACCTTAAATGTTTTACATTATGATTAAGCAGTGATTGAGTCTTTGTAGTTCTTCAATTACTGCCGGTATGTTGGGGTTTTGTATACAAAATTTACTACCTTGTGAGTAGTAAGTCGGGGATGACAGTACGTTACCATTGGACGACGAGTTAGCCAATGTGTAATATGACCCACAAGTCAGGATTGACAGTACTGAATGAGTAATTGTGTAGAAATAAACAATGTGATCGCTCTCAATACTGTTTTAATTGATAAAATGTTTCTTGATTAAACTGGGATTCACTCACCAGTATTTCCCACTGACAAATGTTTTTAAAACGCGTTTCAGGTAACACAATGTGACAGCCAATTAGTAAAAAGCCACCTGGAGAGCACTGAAGGCTTGAGAAAAATGTGGCTATAAAAGTTACCTAATAAATGATGTTTTAAATTCAATAAAATAGGGTTTATCCCTACAAATGTATTGTAATAAGAAACTTGGGTTTTGCCCATGTGATTATTAATATTAAATGAGGTGGTTTTACTCTGATAAACATTTCCTAACTACGGTCCTGATGAAATTTCCGCTGCCAAATTTAACTAACCTGATACCACCGAAATTCTGAGTTCGCGTCAGCCCGTTCCCGGGAATCAGGGATCGGGGGTTGCGACATGAGGTGGTATCAGAGCCTAGCCACTGGTCTGAGCCAAAGAAGTGTTCTGCTGACACTTGAATTCTAAATTTTGTGTTAGGAAATAAATTATGGAAATATGTGCATAACTGTATTTATTTGTTATGTGTTATTTGACTATTTGTTAGTTGACAGTATGAGTGATCAAGGACTCTCAGAAATGAGTCGTCAGTTGTCTGATTCACCTAGGAGTGAAGGTACCTCATCATAGCCTGCCCTTTCTGGGTATTCTGCTGATCAGGAAGAAGGAATGTTTGCTTTTAAAGCTCAGTCAGAAGAGCTATTCCCTCCTAAGAAACGAGGATGGTTCAGTAAGGAAGCCTTTGCACGTAGGAAAAGAATGTGAAAGTTGCAACAGCAGAGAGGCTTAGCAGCCATTAAGCGAGAGACAGATGCCCATACACAGGATATGCTCAATAGAAGCCTAGCCAATTTCCATATCCTAGCCACAACTACTGTTGACCCAGGTCTGGAACAACTAGTAGCCCCACAACCACAATTGCAAATCCCTGACCAACCAATGGAGATAGAAAACTCTGAAAACCAAGTGGAGATGCATGACTTCAATCCAGAAGAAATCCCTAGAGTACCTGCACCAAATCCCCTAGACCCAAATTATGATCCCTGGTGGGATGACGTTAGGGACTATGTGCAACGTTACCCAATTCATGAAGACGCACCTATATAGAACGTAGGAGCCTACCCAGGTATGGACCCTTTAGATCCCTATTACCAAGATGATTATATTAGGGAGATCTTAGAAGATCCTTACCGATTTCAGGAACTTTCACCCCCATATCAGGAACCCGCACCCCAGATTCCAAACCCAGCCCTAGAACCTGCACCCCCAATGAGTGCAGAAAACGTCCAAGAACTTAGGACTTTTGGGGAGGAAATTTTAGAAAGCAGTGAGAGAATGAGACAGGTGGGAGAGCGTCTCGTATGGAAATACGATGAGCGCAATATTGATTTTTGGATAAATCCATATCCGTGATGTGATGGAGGAGACGGTAATAATATAATATAATAAAATAAAAATAAAAATAAAATATGTGTGTACGGATGCATTTTACTATTAGTGTGATTCTATTTCTGTTGGTATTGTAATTTTATTTCAGTACTAGAATGTAATAGATGCATAATAGTATATGAAAATAGAGTAAAAGTCGCAATGATCGACATTTTTGGCTAGATTGCGTATCATGTGATTAACTATATTAAACATTATCTTGTGATATTAATATGGGATAAATGTTTAAAATTCAGATGGCCGACGAAGGAAATCAAGGAAATCTGAATAATGATAACCAGAGTAACATTAACGTGGTTAATGAGAATCCAAGCATCAATAACAATGGAAACCAAATGGATAATAGTGTTGTTCAACACATAGTGGCACAAGGAATCATAGATGCCATGCCATTTATTATTCAAACTATCCAAGAAGCGAATAATAAAAGTAAGCATAGTAGTAAGCGACCTATCGAACCCGAAATTAGCGTGAACAATGGACCTGTACTTCAAATGCCTATTCCCAAAAGGAGAAGAACCGTGTCTTACGGTTGTTCTTATAAAGAATTTTGGTCTTGTAAACCAATGGAATTCTCGGGCAATGAAGGGGCCATTGCAACCTTACGCTGGATAGAGAAAACTGAGGCAGTTTTAAGAATAACCAAGTGTGCTGAAGAAGATAAGATACTGTTTGCGTCCAATTTGTTTAAGAATTCAGCACTAGAATGGTGGAACACTATCCTCCAAACAAGAGGAAATGATAGAACCTACAATATGGAATGGGAAGAATTTAAAAACAAGGTAGAAAGGAAATTCTGCCCACCCAATGAGAAGGAACAGATAGCAAACAAATTCTTAAATCTTAGAATGACTGGTGTGGATAGTAAGGGATACACTAAAATATTCTTTGAATATGCTAGAATAGTGCCAACTCTTGCTTCACCTGAACCAGTATTAATCTCCCGTTATATCTGGGGATTAATTGGAGAAATAAGACACGTAGTTAAGGCAGCTAGACCTCAAACCATAGAAGAAGCCGTAGAACTAGCAAATACCTTGACAGATGAATTCATTCGTACCCGAGAAGAGGATCAAAGGAGGAACCTAACCCAAAAGCTTACACAAGAATTTCGTTCTAACCGTGGGAGAAATATAGGTTCTACCTCTGCACCTTACTGTAAGAATTGCAAAAGAAAGCATTCAGGAAGATGCTCTATATACTGTAACTTTTGCAAAGTATCGGGACACAAGGAAGAGAACTGCAGGAAGAAAGCTAATAACAAGATATGTTACAACTGCGGAGAACAAGGTCATATTAAGCTTAATTGTCCAAAATTAGCTCCAGCTACAAACAACAAGAATACTCAAAATGCTAGAGCATTTGTTCTGACTGCAGACGAAGCTAAGATGATTCCAGATGTCATAGCTGGTACGTTTTTAGTTAATGATATTTTTGCTAAAGTATTATTTGACTCTGGTGCAAACCAAAGTTTTATTAATACATCATTTTGCAAATTTTTAAATCAGTCATTAACTAAACTACCACAAGAATGTTTAGTAGATACAGCCAATTGAGAAACTGTTAGGATTTCTGAAATCTTGCAGGGAGCAAGAATATAAATTTTAAATCAGAAATTTATTGCAAATCTTTATCCCATGAATCTGGCAGGATTCGATGTTGTTTTAGGAATGGATTGGTTAATAGCCAATAGAGCCAATATTTTATGTGATCAAAAGTCAATTCAAGTAAATGCACCAATAGGTAAAATGATCACAATTAAAGGAGATAAACCAAATAGATCCACAAAATTTATCTCTGTGATGAAAACTGCAAGTTATATAAGAAAAGGTTCTATAGTGTATTTGATTTCTATAATCACTAACACTAAAGGAAAGGATTTAAAAGATATTCCAGTAGTATCTCAGTTTTCAGATGTATTTCCAGAAGAATTGCCAGGGCAACCTCCAGATAGAGAAGTTGAATTCAGAATCCATTTAATACCAGGAACAACACCGATTGCCAAAGCACCTTACCGTTTGGCACCCGCAGAAATGCAGGAATTAAAGAAACAATTAGACGAATTGTTAGAGAAAGGATTCATACAGCCGAGTTCGTCGCCATGGGGAGCGCCGATACTGTTTGTTAAAAAGAAAGACGGATCAATGCGTATGTGCATTGACTATCGTGAATTAAACAAAGTCACGATTAAGAATCGGTACCCATTACCGAGAATCGATGATCTGTTTGATCAACTGCAAGGAGCTCGATTTTTCTCTAAAATCGATTTAAGATCAGGATATCATCAATTAAAGGTACAGGAAGAGGATATTCCTAAAACCGCATTCAGAACAAGGTATGGTCATTATGAATTTACTGTCATGCTAATTGGTTTAACCAATGCTCCAGCTGCATTTATGGACATGATGAACCGAATATGTAAGCCATATTTGGATAAATTCATAATCGTCTTTATAGATGATATTCTCATTTACTCTAAGAATAAAGAGGATCATGCAAAGCATTTGCACGCACTTTTAAGTTTATTAAGAAAAGAAAAGCTTTACGCTAAATTTTCAAAGTGCGAGTTTTGGTTAGAACAGGTACAGTTCCTTGGACATCTAGTCAATCATGAAGGAATTCATGTAGATCCCACAAAGATCGAGGCAATTACTAAATGGAAAACCCCTGAGTCGCCAAATGAGGTTAGAAGTTTCTTAGGATTGGCCGGTTATTATAGAAGATTTATTCAAGATTTTTCTAGAATAGCCATTCCCTTAACTAAGCTAACCTGTAAATCTGTTAAGTTTGAATGGGGATTAAACAAGAAGAAGCATTTAGAATTCTTAAGCAAAGATTAACCCTGATGACGGGGGTAGCCCAAGACTAAATAAAATGACTAATTATGTAAACGCTTAAATGGTTAAATGGTTCAAGGCTTAAAAAGCTGTGGAAGGAAAAAGCAGCACGGTAACAGTAGCCAAGTCACATCTGAAGATTGCTTCACCAACCCACAGCCGCAAAGGCATTGCAGGTCTGCACGGTGCACACTATTATCCGGGGGACTAAAGCCTTCAACCCCCAAAAGGGGAAACCCTCCACTGCAAGCGAGGTTGCTGGTCAAATCCATTCCACTTCGGGAGATGCCTTCCCTTATAAAATGACACTTCATTTACTTCAGGGAGACATCTGGACCAGCTCTGATTCTTCTATCTCTGGTCATTCACATCGAATGCTTGTCTCGCACAAGTCATTCCCTTTCACATCCAACACACACATTCCCTTTGCTTTCACTTCCGAATCTGAGCACAAATCAGAGGAGGATCTATAGCAAAGGATAATAACAAACTAGCAAACCTCCTTCCACGTCTCGCAAACGTGGGGGGACCCCACGACCTGCGTTAGGCAAGGTTGAACCCTTCAACCCTTCTGCCTAGCCAGTCAAGCTACCATCGTTGGTCTTGTATTTGTTGCATCAACAAGTTGGCGCCCACCGTGGGGCTACGCCACTATTTCTTCTCAAAAAGACCTAGTAGTGTAGCTCTATTCACTTAAAATCACCATGTCCGAAAGTGGATCCCCGGGAGAAGTGAATCAAATTCCAAACACTTCCACTCCGGGTAGTAGCCAAGCTCACGTGGCTATACCAACTTCTTTCTCAACTCCGGGGAGTACACCCGAATTCCTTAACTTCAACACACCAACCCCTTCCCGATCCGGAGTTCCATCTCCTAATATCGGTGTCTCTGATGCTCCATCACGTGTTGAACTCACCCCTGAAGGGGTTGCTAACAATTTCCTTGTGCTAAGGTCTCTTCTCAACCAGCACGTGAGTAAAGAAAGAGAAAAGGGAGTGAGGATTCGTTTGGACTATGACGAACCTGAGCCAACATTGTCTCCTGGACCACCTCCTCCTCTTTTTGCAACAAGAAGTGAGGCTGGTCCCAGTAACCCTTCAAACCCTCACCCTTATCTGTCCTCTATGACAAATCCTACGGTGCATCCTATCTTCTCTTCCCAACCAATTACTAGTGGTGCTCCTTTGGGGCATGAGCTGACTCTTGACCAGCTCCTACAATCCCCGGTGACAAGCTATCCAGCATCCACTACAACTACATGGGAGCAAGCACTGTCCGTGCTCCCTTTAGCACGGAGTGCTGTTATGAGCACTCCCCTCGGGATGAACTGCTCCACTGGCCCAGGAAGCCTTCAAGGCTTCAACCCTATGCCCAACATAATGACCCAGATGATGGCCAACTTCCCGTGGCAGCACTTCATCAATCAAGTGCTCGCCACTCAAGGAAACAATGGCAATGGCAGCAATGTGGATGCAAGGACTGAAGAAGACTTGGCTAAACCGTACAAGCCAAGTAACCTTTCATGTTTCTCAAGACAAATAGCCGATTATGACTTCCAGTCAAAGATCAAAATGCCGGCCCACATCAGGACGTATGATGGAACTGAAGATCCTGAGGACCATCTTCAGATCTTCACCGGTGCAGCTCGGATAGAGAAGTGGTCCAACGCGGAGTGTTGCCTAATGTTCATGCAAACTCTTGTTGGGTCCGCCAGGATCTGGTTTAACGATTTACCTGCTCAAAGTGTTCGAAGCTTTGACGATCTCAGCAAAGGTTTCCTGGCCAATTTCTCTCAACAAAGACGATATGTCAAAGACGCAACAGTAATCTTTCAGATAAAGCAACGTGATGATGAAAGTCTCCGTGCTTTCATTGAACGATACAAGAAGGAAGGTCTGACTTATGTAGGGGCCGACGAGAAAATGAGGGTGGCTGGGTTCATGAATGCCATCACCTCTAAGTACCTTACAAGGGATTTCAACAAATCTCTACCCAAGACCTTAGAAGAAGCTCTCGAAAGGGCCGAAGCACACATCCGGGGAGAGGAGGCAGTAGACATTAAGGAACAAAGAAAAAGAGGGTCCGGCTGGAGGAGCAACAGTCCAGCCAGAAAAAGAGGGAACTTCAACCCCTATGACAGGCGGCCAAAGGGTTCAGATCCTCGAAGGTCTGAAGGTCGGAACCTTTCAAGCAGGGAAAAAGGCATGAGCTTCACGCCCCTCACAAAGACCCCTCAGGAAATCCTTGCAACAGAGGAAGTTAAACAAAACTTTCGGCCTCCTAGACCTCTCCCCAAAAGCAGGAAAAATGAGAACTCCACCCAGTACTGCGAGTTTCATGAAGAAAAGGGTCACCACACCAATGATTGCTTCCAACTCAAAAAAAGAATAGAAGAGGCTGTTAAAACCGGAGAACTCGCTCATTTGGTAAAGGGAGTCTGGGACAAAATGGCTGAAGGAAAGGGTAAGGAAGTCAATATGGTAGATTTCGATGGAAAGGTTCCTCATAAAAGACAAAGGTTGGAAGCTTGGGAGCTTCAATGTGTCTGTTTCCCCCCTACAGAGAATGACCCTCTCTCTAGCCCACTCGTGGTGGGGGCTACCATAGGAACGTTGCAAACATGCAAGGCATACATAGACACGGGTGCAGCCACTGAAATCATGTTCGAAAAGTTCTTCAACCAATTGAGCAATGAAGAACGTTCAAGGCTTCAACCTTCTGGAACCTCTATAAAAGGTATCGCTGACATACCCCTCAAGCCTTTAGGGCAACTAACACTTAATGTTCGTTTTAGTGAAGGTTCAAAAGAACGAACCCAACCACTCACCTTTGTGGTTATCAACATCCCCTCAAGCTATGATGTGATCATTGGAAGACCAGGACAGTGTGCATTTTACATGGCCGTGTCTGTTGGTCATGGCATAGTCAAATTCCCCACCGAAAGGGGCATAGCAACCCTTCAACCCTCCCAGGAAGCCTACATGGTTGAAGGCGAAAGTTCAAACAGTGAAGAAGACAGGCAAAGATTGGTCATAAACCATAAATACCCGGAACAAAGGATAAGGGTCAACCCTGACCTTTCTCAAGAGACCCTTTCATATCTTAAAAAATTGCTAACACACTACAGTGATGTATTCGCTTGGTGTCCTGAAGATATGACCGGGATCCCTCGGGGTATTGCCGAGCACGAGTTGAGAATACCACCAGGGGTCAAGCCGGTGGTTCAAAAGAAAAGAAGCTTGGCACCTGAAAGAAGTCTGGCAGCCTGCCAAGAGGTTGAAAAGCTTGTGTCAGCCGGCATCCTCCGAGAAGTCAAGTACCAATCATGGGTTGCAAACCCAGTTATGGTCAAAAAACCAGACAACTCTTGGAGGATGTGCATAGACTTCAAGGATCTTAACAAAGCTTGTCCTAAGGATTGCTATCCACTACCCGAGATTGACCTCAAAGTTGACTCCCTCACCGGATACTCGTTCAAATGCTTTCTAGATGCATACAAAGGTTATCACCAAATCCTCATGAAGAAAGAAGATGAGGAAAAAACAGCTTTTCACACGGACAAAGGAATCTTTTGCTATCAAAAGATGCCTTTCGGCCTCAAAAACGCAGGAGCAACCTATCAACGGCTCGTTGACAAAGCCTTTGAAAGCCAAATTGGCAAAAACATGGAGGCATATGTCGATGACCTGGTTATCAAAAGCAAGACGGAATACCAAATGCTCGATGATATTCAAGAAACTTTCAAGAACCTCAGAAAGGTTAACATGAAGCTTAACCCAGAAAAGTGTTCATTTGGATTCGAGGAAGGAAAATTTTTGGGCCACATTGTTGGAAAACAAAGCATCAAAGCCAACCCTAACAAAGTAAAAGCTGTCCTTGAAACCAAGCCGCCAAAGACCAAGAAGGAGGTTGAAAGCTTGAATGGGAAGCTTGCAGCCTTGAAGCGTTTTACCTCCAAGTTAGCCGAAAGATCTCTGCCCTTCTACAAAACGCTCAAGAACTGTTCAGATAAAAAGGATTTCAAATGGACCGAAGAAGCTGAAGAAGCTTTCGACCAGATGAAGCAACATCTAGCTTCCCTACCAGACATTGCGGCACCAAAAACCGGGGAGTTAATATCGGTGTACCTCTCAATCACGGACGAGGTCATCAGTGCAGTCCTCACCATTGAGCGAGACAAGGCCCAGGTACCCGTTTATTTTTTCAGCAAAACTTTAAAATTAGCTGAAACGAAATACCCTCCCCTTGAAAAACTTGCCCTAGCTTTAGTTCAAACAGCTAGAAGGCTCCGAAGGTATTTCCAAGCACACCCCATACAAGTGGTCACCGACCAACCTATTAAGAGTGTGCTTGAAAAACCTGAAAACTCGGGCAGATTAGCCAAATGGGCCATAGAACTGGGGGAACATAACATCACCTATGTCCCAAGGAAAGCCATCAAGGCTCAGGTCTTGGCTGATTTCATTGTGGAAGTCCCAAACCAAACACTTACTGAAGTAAACACAGCCACCACTGAACCCTCCAACCCCGAAGCCTGGAAGCTTTTTACCGATGGGGCTTCAAGCGTTGAAGGGTCAGGGGCTGGATTAATTTTGATTAACCCGAAAGGTTTGGAGTTCACATATGCTCTTCGATTTGATTTTCAGACCACCAATAACGAGGCTGAATACGAAGCACTAATAGCCGGCCTAAGGCTGGCCAAAGAAATGAAGGTTGAAAAGCTTGAAGTGTTCACGGATTCGTTGCTGGTCTCAAGCCAAGTGAATGATAGCTACATAGCTAAAGAGCCCAACATGAAAAAATACAGAGAAAAATCAAAGGAACTAATGAGTACCTTCCAAGCATGCAACATCAAACAGATCCCCAGATCCCAAAACAAAAAGGCCGATGCCCTAAGCAAGCTTGCATCTCTCACTTTTGCCCACCTCACAAAAAAGGTACTGGTAGAAGTGTTGAAGGCACCATCCATTAATGAATTGGAGGTTCAAGATGTGGTTACCGAAGAAGAACCAAACTGGATGACTCCCATAAGAAAGTTCCTCAAAAATGGTGAATTACCCAATGATCAAGTGGAAGCTAAAAGGGTTGAGATCAAGGCAAGACAATACATGCTGCAAGGAGAAACCCTTTACAAAAAGGGTTACCTTGCTCCCTTGCTAAGGTGTGTCGGCCCCGAGCAAAGCAAGTATTTGATCAAGGAAATTCATGAGGGAGTGTGTGGAGCTCACTTTGGAGCTAGGTCGGTAGTTGCAAAACTCATGAACCTCGGATATTTCTGGCCTTCAATGCATCGCGACACAGCTGAAGAATTGAAGAAATGTGATGCCTGCCAAATCCATGCACCAATCCCAAGAAGTCCCAAGCACGACTTAGTCCCAATAACCCCCGCTTGGCCATTTCACAAGTGGGGAATGGACATTGTTGGTCCATTTCCCCCAAGCAAAGGAGGGGTAAAATTCCTATTGGTGGCGGTGGACTATTTCACCAAGTGGCCCGAGGTCAAACCACTTGCCAAGATAACAGGAAAGCAAGTCATTGACTTCGTCTGGGAAAGCATCATTTGCCGTTATGGGTTGCCAGGAGTACTTGTTACCGACAACGGAAGACAATTTGCTGAAAAGCCTTTTAGCGTTTGGTGCAAAGAATACAAAATCGATCAGGTTTTCAGCTCAGTGGCGTATCCACAATCAAACGGGCAGGTCGAGAGAACAAATAGAAGCATAGTGGAAGGAATCAAGACAAGATTGGGAAGATATGAAAGCAACTGGCTTGAAGAATTGCCTAGTGTTCTATGGGCAATTAGAACAACGGAAAAAACAAGCCATAAGAAAACACCTTACAGCTTGGTATTTGGATCCGAAGCTGTGATCCCTGCCGAAATAGGAGTTGTAACCCAAAGAATTGTCAACATGGATCCCGAAGCAAACCAAAAAGAGACCATGTTGAATTTACAACTCCTAGAAGAAGCAAGAGATCAAGCCGCAATTCAAGAAGCCAAATACAAGCAACAGATGGAAGCTTACTACAACAAAAAAGTCAAAAACGAACGTTTCAAACCAGGGGACTTAGTCCTCAGAAACAACGAAGCCAGCAAAAAAGAAAATCAAGGAAAGCTTGGCCCAAAGTGGGAGGGTCCATACACCATCCTTGAAGCACACAAAGGCGGATCCTACAAGCTGGCTGATTCAGAAGGCAAAAGGCTTCCAAGACATTGGAACGGCAAAACATTGAAAAGGTTCCATGTTTAAACGGAAAGTTTGGTTTGTATCAACATGTATCTCAATCAAAATTATGAATACCTTTTGTAAAAAGCAAGTATTGCTTTAATGAATGAAGTTGTTTTTATCAAACTTGTCTTTCTATCCTAAAATCAGGTGGAGAACCTAGCAAAAAACTCCATGGCAAGGGCCATGTAAGGGGATGAGCTCCCAGGCCACATCGCTCAATAGGTTCAAGGGTTGAATGAGCCTATATAAGGGGTGAGTTCCTAAATCAATACAACTCCATGAGACTTGTCAAGAAAAAATAAAATTGTCTCATAGACGGGTATAAGCAGCCCACACCAAATGTTCACGAAGCTTTAGAAATATAGTCTACAAAGAGGCTAGAAAAACCAAAAGAAATAATGAAAAGGATAGGTGTTATCTCTTCTTGTTAAAAATGCCAAAGGCTAAGTGTCTGCAGCACTGAACCCTTTTAGGTATAAAAAACATAAGGGCAACACAAACCCAACAAAGACAAAGTTACAAAAGAGTACAAACCAAATCCAAAAAAGAGCAAAATCCATTGGAAAAAACACAAAGGCACAAATCAAGCCTGGACGCAGAACCAACAAGCCTTTAAGGCTTCAAGCCACCCGGGCAATATCTCGAAACCTTCAAGGCTTCAACCTATTAACAGACAGCCAAAGGCTTGAACGGTTAAAAACCAAACGAACTGCCCTGACTAAAAAAGGTACAAACATAAAACCATAATAAAAGAAAAACAGTTAAAATATCATATCATAGAGAGTCCTAAAAAGACTTCCAAACATAAGTTAAGGCAAGTCCTAGTAACTTGCAAATCTAATCATTGTCCAACGGCCATACAGGCCTTCAACATAACCAAAAGGAACCTTAGGGGTTCCTACCAAACCTAACATTGTTCAAGTTAACATGACAAACATAAGTTGTTTTCAGTGCTAAGAAAGCTACGAATTAAGCATCAACAGATTTGGAAACTCCAGAACCTTCGCCCTTGGCCTTCTTTGTTTTCTTCAACTTCTTAGTCTTTACACCTCCATCACCACCAACCGCCGAAGCCTCCAAGCTTGCATCCTTAGGAACATCCGGCTGACCTGAAAAGGTATCATCGCTATCCCCCGAATAGGACCTCTTCCTTGAAAGAGAGCCCAAAACCTCAGCACAAACCTTCTCATTTAGGCCCTCCGGTTTCAATTCCTGCAATACAGAAAGAGGTTTACCAAAACAAGTGGAAACCTGATGGATGTAGGGGTAGGTTAGTTTCTCCATTTGCTCAACGGAGCCCTTAAAAACGTCAGAAGCCTCGGGACGAAACAGAGATGACTTCTCTAAAGGATGACCGGATTCATGAAGTTTATACCCAGCGATGAGGCCTTGGTGTTTCCCCAGGTTAAGAAGCTTAGTGTAAACGTCACCAAGAGCAGAGTTAAACTCTTTGGAGTGCAATAGATAAGTAACCACTTGGTGAAAACCTTGCTCTATGAGCCATTGGTTATCCCCAGTAGCCTGAGCAACTGAAGCTTTCAACCCTTCTTTCTCCTTAACAAAAGCCTGCTGCTGAACAAACAAAGCTTCCCGGTCAGCCCTAAGTTTCAGCCTAGAGGCCTCGAAGCTCTTTTTCAAATCATCCATCTCAATTTCATGCGTCTTTTTCAGATCACTAACCTTCTCCTCCCATGCTGCTTCCTTCTCGGCAAAACCAGCTATCTCCCTCTTCATCCCAGCCATGGAGGATTTCATTTTATCCTTCTTCTTGGAGAATTCTTCATATTCCCGCATTCTCTGACGAAAACGGGCAATGCCTTGAGGAAGCATAGAAGCTAGGTTGCAGGTACTCAAAATCATTCGGGACAGCATTAGGTCATCATCCATCCCAACAATAGTCTCGTGTACTGAGGGAGGAGCAATGTGACTCAGAACATCCTCACAAACAGCAACATCTTTGAAACTGTCATCATTCTTCACTGACCAAGCAGGCACATAAATCCCTTCCGGATCCAACCCTTCAACGTTCTTGCTTGAGGACTCCTGAACAGGAGTGACAACAACCTTCTTGCTTGAAACCTTTTTACCATGAATAACCAATTCTTTATCCTTCTCCACACCCGCTTCAACACCTTGATCCTCCGAAACTTCAATGTCATCACTCAACTCCACCGGTCCAGTAGAAGTGGATTGAGGACCAGCCTTCAACAACCGACGAGAAGATCGGCGAGTTGAAGATTTAGGAGCATTAGACTTGGAAAAACCCTTGGCAGTAGCAGCACTAACATAACCTGAACCCTCAAACCTTTGATCAACAGTCCTAACCACAACATTCTCACCAGGAACAGACGGAGCATCCTCAAAAACAACATCAGAAGTATCGTCGCTCTTAATAAAATCCAACGCAGACATGACTGCAAAAAACAACAACACATAAGTCATAGACTAAGAAAAATATAAATAGGACAAAAAAGGAAAAGGCATACCAATTCCACTCCTCATAAGAACCGGATCCCGATCAACATTCCCCCAAATTTTACTAACCCCTAATAGAACAAGTAAGTGTTCAGGAAAGGGACGAACCCTAGAAGGGCAGTCCCGGATGGCATTAAGAAAAACAGCATTCAATTCAGACTCGGAAGGTTCCGGAGCATTGAGAACAGCATCCGGATTCCTCCACACCATTTTGAAGGGAATGATAGTATCGGAAACCCAGAAAAAGCGGTCTTTCCAAGCCCCAAGTGTGGTAACCATCGATGTAATAAGGCAGGTATCAACCTTGGTTGTTTCAAATGTAAACCAATCGCCATTCTTCGCCAAGCGAAAAAACCGGCGAAAGAGTAAAAGGGAAGGATCATACCCTAGAGCACGACACAAAACCTCAAAATGCAAAACCCTAGCCATCCCCTTTGGATGAACTTGCCCAAAAGAAACCCTATAATACTCCAACAAGTTCAAAACAAAAAACGAAAACGGATATCGAAGGTTCGAGAACTCAAAATGACTACAATAGAGGGCAATCGAACCAGAAGGCGGTTTATCAACGGGAAGATCACAAGCAGGGGCAGTGGGGTTAAATTTCCTATCAATACCATATTCCATACAAAATAAATCTATCTCCTCTTGTGTTAACCGGGAAAAAGATTTTGCTAAATCCTTACGAGCACCCATTTTTTTTGAACGGAAAATGCAAGATGAAAAGGAAACCGGAACTAACCTCAAGAAAGGAGAGAAAATGGTAGGCACTTGGAAAAGATTATGAAACAAATGGATAAAGATTGAAGATACAAAATAAATATAAGCCTAGAATAGGGGTAATAATGGCAAAACAGTAACTCCTGCGAAAACCGCCACCCTATCAACTGCCACACATCAATCAAATCAACTGTCAGTTATTTGAATTTCAAAGTTCAAAACATTAACTGCCTTCAACCTTTCAAGCCTTCAAGCAACGAACCCTCGAAACCTTCAGGCAATAAAATACGTGCATAAAAGTCAGAAGTCTTTAGCTCATCACCCAAAAACTTCTGACTTGGGGGGCTGATGACGGGGGTAGCCCAAGACTAAATAAAATGACTAATTATGTAAACGCTTAAATGGTTAAATGGTTCAAGGCTTAAAAAGCTGTGGAAGGAAAAAGCAGCACGGTAACAGTAGCCAAGTCACATCTGAAGATTGCTTCACCAACCCACAGCCGCAAAGGCATTGCAGGTCTGCACGGTGCACACTATTATCCGGGGGACTAAAGCCTTCAACCCCCAAAAGGGGAAACCCTCCACTGCAAGCGAGGTTGCTGGTCAAATCCATTCCACTTCGGGAGATGCCTTCCCTTATAAAATGACACTTCATTTACTTCAGGGAGACATCTGGACCAGCTCTGATTCTTCTATCTCTGGTCATTCACATCGAATGCTTGTCTCGCACAAGTCATTCCCTTTCACATCCAACACACACATTCCCTTTGCTTTCACTTCCGAATCTGAGCACAAATCAGAGGAGGATCTATAGCAAAGGATAATAACAAACTAGCAAACCTCCTTCCACGTCTCGCAAACGTGGGGGGACCCCACGACCTGCGTTAGGCAAGGTTGAACCCTTCAACCCTTCTGCCTAGCCAGTCAAGCTACCATCGTTGGTCTTGTATTTGTTGCATCAACAAACCCATACACCCATATTAGCGTTACCAGAAGGAACTGAAAACTTTGTAGTATATTGTGACGCTTCTAAATTAGGTTATGGATGTGTGTTGATGCAACAACAAAAGGTTATAGCTTATGCATATAGACAACTTAAGAATCATGAAGAGAATTATTCAACCCATGATCTAGAATTAGGAGCTATAATTTTTGCTCTTAAGATTTGGAGACATTATCTTTATGGTAGTAAGTTTACCATATTCACTGATCATAAGAGTTTAAGGTATATTTTCAACCAAAAGGAGTTGAATATGAGACAAAGACGCTGGATGGAAATGCTTAGTGATTATGATTGTGATATCCAGTATCATGAAGGAAAAGCAAATGTAGTAGCAGATGCTTTAAGTCGAAAATATCATGAAAAGCCAAAAAGGGTACGTTCTCTTAAATTAAATCTACAAGTAGATTTAAATGATCAGATAAGAGAAGCACAAGAATCAGTAATCAAAGATGATCCTGAAAAATTAAAAGGAATACTAAAAGAGTTAGAACAAGGAACCGTTAGAATTTGGAGATTCCATGAAAAGAGAATGTGGATACCTAAATTAGGAAACCCACGTTATCGTATTTTAGAAGAAGCCCATAAATCTAAGTATACGATGCATCCAGGTAGTGATAAAATGTACCAAGATTTAAGGAAGAATTTCTGGTGGATAGGAATGAAAAAGGACATAGCAGCCTATGTTTCTAAATGTTTAACTTGTTCACAAGTTAAAGCTGAACACCAGAAACCCTCAGGTTTGTTACAGCAATTAGAAATGCCAGTGTGGAAATAGGAATTGATAACAATGGATTTTGTTACTAAATTACCCAAAACAAATAAAGGAAATGATACAATCTGGGTGATTGTAGATAGACTAACCAAATCAGCTCATTTCTTACCAATGAAAGAAACTTTCAGTATGGAATAATTAGCTAAGTTATATGTAAATGAAATTGTTTCTTTACACGGAATTCCTTTATCAATTGTTTCTGATGGGGATAGTCGATTTACCTCTCATTTTTGGTCAAGTTTCCAAAAGGCAATGGGAACCAAGTTAAAATTAAGCACAGCTTATCATCCTCAAACGAACGAACAAAGCGAAAGAACTATTCAAACGATGGAGGACATGCTTAGAGCTTGTGTAATTGATTTCGGAGGTAATTGGGACGATCACTTACCTTTAATAGAATTTTCTTATACCAATAGTTATCACACAAGTATCAATGCTGCACCATTCGAAGCACTTTATGGACGTAAGTGCCGAACCCCAGTCTGTTGGGCAGAAATTGGAGAAAAGCAACTGTCTGGACCTGAGATAGTGCAAGAAACAACTGATAAGATTATTCAAGTCAAGGAACGACTGAAAGCAGCACGTGATCGACAGAAGAGTTATGCTAATAACCGACGCAAGCCATTGGAGTTTAAAGTAGGAGATAAATTATTGTTGAAAGTCTCTCCTTGGAAAGGAGTAGTAAGATTCATCAAACGGGGAAAACTAAGTCCCAGGTATATTGGACCTTTTGAGATTATTAGAAGAATAGGACCCGTAGCCTATCAGCTACAATTGCTAGAGGAAATGGCAGGAATACATGATGTATTTCATGTATCAAATCTCAAAAAGTGTTTAGCTGATGAATCACTGATAGTGCCTCTTAAGGATATAGAGGTAAATGAACAACTTAAGTTTGTAGAAAGGCCTCTACAAATTGAAGACAGAAAAATCAAGAACCTCAAGCACAAGAGACTAGTTCTGGTCAAAGTGAAGTGGGACTCCAAAAGAGGACCTGAGTATACATGGGAACTCGAATCTGAAATGCAAAGAAAATATCCGCACTTATTCCAGTAGATCTCGAGGACGAGCTCTAAAACAAGGTGGGGAGAATGTAACAACCATAAGTAAAAATCGACACTTTCGAATATTTCTGATACTTTAGTATATGTTAAAATATCCCAATATGTCTTTAAATACACCCCGTATGTGAAAACCGAGCCCAAAATACAGTTTAGCATATAAAATAAAATATAAAAATCTGATTTAATAGTTGAGGCGGGCCGCGTAGACCCACCTATCACACCCCTATTTTCCACGTGTCACCGGTGGGCCCGGTGGGGAGTATCGTGACGTAGTTGGCATCATCATAGACAAACAACACAATATATAAATGCACAGCGGAAGCAAAAGATAAATATATTACAAACCGATATAAAGTAATATCAAGTATTACAAACGGAATGTAAAGGATCCACAGGCGGATAAAAAAAATGAATCATTTGTTCAACAGACTTAAAGGCATCCAAGTTTGCGAGACTTATTGTGGACGCTAGAAGACCGCCAGCCTATTACGCGTAGTACCTGCACTTAACCTTTTGGAAAATACGTCAGTTTACACTGGTAAATACAATTTAACTGACTCATTTTGAAAAGGTTGAAAATTGATTTGAATGCACGTGGCACAAAACATTTTATAACTTGGGATAATTATTTAATATAATCTTGTGAACGAATTACATGTTACTTGTGCGTTCAGTAGCCCGGATCTTGTCCGGGTTAAAGATCAATAGACCCACCACAATATAGAGTTATACACTGACAGGTGTACGCCTACACCCCGTGCTCAGGTCGTGGCCATCTCGTAAGATGATGCCAGGGATATCCGGGACATGGTCATTAACCCCCCAAAGGCTTTAAGTGAACAAGACTGTTTAAACGAGCCGATCAAATTATTCAATTAACCACCCAAAGATGTAAGAATTTGATGCTCAATCAAGCGGTATTCTATATACCGTAACCCAAGCCCGTATAGGGAAAATAAGTTAAAAGTATTTACCTGAGCTAAATATAAATTCAATCTCAGCCGTATACCACCAAGCAAGTACAGATAGCTTTTACTGGTTCTTCTATTCTGGAACAAAGGTTTTTAATAACCTATTAGATTTCTAACAGGTCTTTATTTAAGCCTAAGCCTAGACCGGTTAGTTTTAAGGATGATACGGTTCAAACGCACGATTAAGCGAAGACCAGATAGAATGTGATTTAGACCCGACAAGTTTGAAGACTTGTATAATATGGGTATACTAAATGCATTCTGGATTTTGAGACAAAAATGATAATGCTTGACCCGTTTCGGTCAATTTATGCAAACTAGTTACATAAACCGAACCGAACGCGAAAAGGGCGTTACGGGTAACCATAAGAGTCACATGCAACTTCCCTGATTTAATATGCCTTAATTATGTTATAATATCAGTAAGATATTTTCTATTATGCCCAAATCGGATATAAACTCAAATTATGCCTCGTAAGGGCATTTTGGTCATTTAAAAGATTATTAAAAGAGTTTATTTGTAATCTGAGCCACAGGTCTGATTTATACAGTGAATACACTTAATTTAACATGTTATAACAGTAGGGTATGACCCATATGTGAAATTTATACAGTAGGTATTAACCTTATATGTTTAATATGGTTATAGTACATACTAAGCGTTAAAAACGCTTAAAAAGGCGATTTAGAGCCGTTTCCGGGTTTTTAAAAGAAAGCTGACATTTTTATATTTCTAGAATGCTCAAAATATTTTATTTATCAAATAAAATCAGTAGAAAAAGGTTTTGGGTGAAAAGGATTTGTAAAACTCATTTTATGGCTTAAAAGGGCAAAATCGGTATTTACCGAATTAAACTTAGAGACCTATGATATGATCAGCCAAAAATTAAATAAAAATCTTTAAAAATCCCAAAATATTATATAACATCAGTGGGTAAAAAGTTTGATATCAAAAAAGTGGGTTTAAATAGGTTATATGCTAATTACGCCGTTTAAGTAACATAAAGCTTTCAAATTACGATATTGAGCATAACTCTTAATCTAGACCTCAAACTGATATCAAATTTTAGGTGCAAGTTTATAAATCAGCAACAAATGTTTCTACTCTTTCACTTTTTCAGAAATCACGTTTTATAGTCAAAAGGGCATAATAGTCAACATTTAAGCATAAATCGAAAACATGCATATGAATCGGATAAGTAATGAACCAAATTGTATAATCTCAGAGAGTTATACTTATATGAAACCCGGTCCAAAATAAGCTCTAAAGCATTTCTAAAACAAGGTTAATCAGGTCAGATTTGAGAGTCAAAGCATTAGTCAAACTGTTAGACTTTTGATTCAAAACAAGCAATTACACCAAAGTGATCAGTTTGACATGTTCTTGTAACATTTACCAAATTATTTAAGTGACAAAACATGATCCATAACCTCTATATTATCAGTTTTGATTAATTTAAGAATCTGCCCAGTTTGACTTTTAGATTACTAACTTTGACTTATCAAATAGACTAGAATTCGTGGAAATCAGAAAGCATGATCCTAATGGATTATAACCAACTTGATTACCATCATAAAACAAGATTCAATTGGACTTTTTGCTGATCAATTCATGATCAAATCAGAAAGTCAAACAGAAGTCAAAATATAGTGTTCTTGGCTAAATTAAACTATGAACAAGAATCAAAACATGATTGGAATACTTACAATCACTGAATGAAAGATCAAGAACACTAGAAAATTCCAAGATGATACTCCAATTTCGGATTTGAGCAGATGAGGAAAGTTTGAAGTTGCAAAATTTATAAAAATGAAGAACATGTTGTGTTCTATAGGATTCTTGGAACGAATTAGATGTTGCCAGGTGTTAAACCATTTATAAAATTCTATGGGCTGCCCCTAGAGTCGATTTTGTGTGTTAGAAAACAGTTTTGAACATGAAAACAACAACGAACAGGCTGTAATCAGCTGTTCTGCATTCTGTGCAGGCCTCGCGGCCCGCGTGAGATGTCTGTGTGGCCTACGCGGCCCGCCTGACAGTCCAACCCAGCGACAGCAGTTTCAATATTGGCAGAATTGGTCCATATGAGCTTTAAAAGTTATTTTAGGCACGTTTAAGACCCGTTATCCTCATTTTAAGGCTTCACTATGGAGTTTAAACTTAGGGGACATGAAACATGTTCAAAAACATGTCGGATGTCGGTTCGTTTGGCCGTACGGTCACGTTGTTTGTTTATTTACGACGAAACACGAACGGACGCTAAAAACGAACCAAACGACGCGACGAAAGGAATTTTATCAAGGCGATCACTAAAATAAAATATTTTAGTGCTTACATAAATTTTTGGGTGTCCGAAGATATACAGAATGCGAGATATGCGCAGAAGTGCAAACTTGTGTACTTTTTGACACTTTTAGTCCCTGCATGACATAAAAGTTTATTTTTGCGCACCAAACACCTCTAGGCTTATATATAAGCTATATAAAGAATAATTAGGGCATGATTAAATCATGGTTATATTCCGGAAGGTTCGAAACCCAACGAATCGGCATACTTTTGCCGTTTTGACGCAAATAGTCCTTTAATTGCGCAAAGTAGCGCGAAATGCTGTTTAATGATAGCAAAGCCTTCCATGGCCCATATTGATCATTCCCAAGTATATACATACCTGTTACTACGCTCCCGTTCGCTTAAATGGTCACCGAAGGGCGTAGATTCAAAAGTTGACGCTTTAGGTCCCTCTATTGCGCAAACTTGCGCATTTCATCATTTAATAGTATTGAAGCCTCATCTAATCCATATTAGACATTCTTGAAAGTATTATTAAACATCACGATGCTTCGGATTCGCTAAAAGGTCATTCAGAGGTATAATTAAACATATTGACACTTTTAGCCCCTCTAACTTGCAAAGTTGCGCGTAACTTTACTTATAGGCATAAAAACCTTAGATGGCCATTATTTGGCATTCCCGAGGGTATAATTAAATATTATTAAGCTCCCGGTTTGTTAGAAGGTCACTCAGAGGTAAGAATTAACATGTTGACGCTTTTAACCCTTTATTGCGCAAACTTTCAATTAATTTTGCAAACGGCTACACTTAATCCTCAAGTGGCACATTTGTGAATATAAACATCGTAAGAAACTTATTTTAGGCATGTTAACACTTCCAGTCCTTTCATAATCAAAGTTTTCGATTTTTTGAAAAATTAGTCCCTCAAATTCAACATTGGACTTTATTAGGGTTTATTACACGTGTCAATACATCATTGGACGTGATTTTACGAGGTGTTACATCCTCACCCCCTTAAAAGAAATTTCGACCTCGAGATTTGCTAAGATGCTGGAAGTACTTTTTTTCGCATAATGGACTCAACTTCTATAACATATCTGGAATCTCTCCAAGCTCCCAAAGTGACCTTTATATTTGGTACATGTATCCTTTTGGAGCTTCTTAACCTATCGATCCTTAATCGATATAGGTTGCTCATCATATCATAGATCTGCATATCAATATGTGATAATGCTTCTTGCCTTATTGGTGAAACACATCCTCAATCCATTAGTGTACAATGCATTGTATGCTCCGCCAAGCTCCTTAAATAGGTTTTAGCTCATAAGTTATTTGATCTTTGATACATTCGATTCCTTCGAATGATTTTATATATTCAGAGCTTAACTAGTCTGGTAATTAACAAATTGGCACACCCTTCCAGAGTGATATCTTTGTTGAACCTTATTCATTAACAAGGACTTAGGAGGGTTGCTATTTTCATTAATCTTTGATTTTCTGCCAAAACTGGCAATCTTACAGATGATCATGGATTTGTATGATCCTATTCGTTGTTTCCAAGGCAATTTTCAGATCCTGATGATTAGACGTACCAATCTTCTATTTAACAATAGGTATTTAACATTCCATCTAAGCAAGGTCTCCAAAGGAGCAGCCTTGATACTTATACATCAACTATTATAGAAAAGCTTATCTCAATGTGAAATGGTTATTCCAACCATTACTTAAAACTAATCTTAAGGGATAGTTAATCCTCACAGTTAGTCGAACAAATCGACGATCCTGGGCAGCTGATGGAAATTCTTTAATTGCTGCCTAATTTGGGTTGCGGTATTCAATGCATAAGCAAAATGAACCGTCTTTCTTAATTAACAATACCGAATTCTTAGAATATAGGGTTAGGCTATATGAATTCTTTATTTTGAAAACTTATTTAATTGGGGTTTTAATTCTTCCAATAATGGCACTAGCCGTCTTGGAGATTTCATAAGAATACAGCCCTAAATGGGATATAAATCTTAATTCTACCTGCCTCTCAGGAGGTAAACAGGGTAATCAAGATATAATGAGGTTACAGAGATTTTCCAAATCTCAGGCTCCAGTTCATCTGTCATATTCTGTGTCAGATAAGTGACACATTTATGTCACAAGTCCATGAATTCCTTAATCGGGAACATTTACTTTGGCAATTCCATTCTGGATATCTTCTTTGAATACCATTAGTTGACTTTAGTACCATATGACTATTAGAATATCCTTGCGGTTCCATGCATTAAACCTCCATACTGATCAGGCATGGAAGCAATCTATGGAACATATTAAGATACACCAATCCTCATGTGACGCTTTTATCATACCATCTGGTATTCGCAATCGATAGAGATCAAAGAGATATCAATTATACATGCTGACGCACTTCTTCTAGAGAGAGGGTACTTCTAGAATTCCATGATTAGAGATTTCTAACAGGAACAGAAGAAATGGTTCTTATGATTTTGCCTGTAAGTTTTACCTTACACTTAACATCTGGGGTTCTTACGGAAAGTTTCTAAAAGTTTGCTAAGCTTATGGTCTTATGAGAGACTTAGCGGTATCTGAATCCAAACATAACTCTTAGCAATGAAATCACCATAAAGGATTTATCTAGTGTCATTATTAATGTGAACTGCCTCTAATCATGCATCAGGAGGGTTAAACGCCTCCATTCTTAATCCTTTTAAACTTAGCTGCAAAATCTTTGACAAATTTTAGGGCAGTCTCAGCTTTGATTGGTTATTTCTTAATCTATAAAATGCGGGTAGCTGAGGCAGATCCATGATGGATTCATAATAAGCAGGCTTTGAAATCTTAATGTGCCCTCTTATTGCCGATGCTAAAACATAATAATATATATATAGTGCATTATGCTTAAATTCTAGGTTAACCGAATAAGAGCACTATTTCAACCAATGAACCAAGGTTTGCAACCTACTGCCGATAGTGTATAGCTCTTATGGGGGAGTCGGAAAAATTCTTATTCCGTCTTTTCCATTTCACAAGGCGGATACCAGGTTTTTCTAATAAGGTCCTTAAAATTTGGACCATCCCATACTGTATAAGGGAATCTTTCTTGTGGACTCCATTAGTGTCCTCACTAATCAAGGGTTATTACCACCGAATGATTGTGACGTATACCTTACCATGTTCTTTCCAGCATAACCACTGATATACCTAATAGTTTCTACTTCTCTCAACAATTCCTTGCAATCAATGGTCCCTTTTTAACCATTGAAGTCTCTTGACTTCCAAGAGACGAAGTACTTTTAAAGTACATCCAAAAAGAATGGGCTCCTTGCCACATATGATTTCATTTGGGTTATTCTTCGCATATGGAATATGAATAAAGCTCTTCTCATGAGCAGTGTCATGTGTTTTAGAGCGAGCAACGTTTGGCTCTTCATGGCTTTTCTTATAGCCCTTCTCAGCAGTGATAATTATAGTTTTGGAGATTAACTCTGTTAACATTGAGGTTCACACTTGATGCACTATTAACATTGGTCGCATCTCTTAGCATCGCGACTGTTGTTTGTCTCTTCTGAGTTCTCCATACTCAAATCTTTTGGTATTAAATACCAATTTAACAATTAATTGAGTGCATTTCCCAGCTAGTCATCATCCTGACGACTTATCATACATCGATCATGGTATTATTAAACCATATGAACATTCCTAAGGAGTGTTATTTGATTGTACATGTGCTTATATTTAATCAAAATAGAAATTTCACAAACTAGGCACCTAGCTCGGTTGGCTAGGCGCGCGAAAGGGTGTGGCCTAGACCCAGGTTCGATTCCGGGGACAGCCGATTCCACCATTTTTTTTATTGTTTAATAATAATTAAACGTACGGATACATGTAATTATGAGGGTTGTCTCATAAAGAGTCTTGATAACTACTTGCTTCTTATTATACACAATATGGGCTTGATTTTCAAGACAACCAACCGATTTTTATCACTATATTGAGTCCTTTTACTTTAACGGAAACTAGGACATCGGACGAATGATTCCTATGGATATAAAACATCCATCTAATATTGCTGAAGTAGTCTCTGAGGTACTACCGACCAATTTTACTTTATACTTAACGCTTAGAGTTTTAACAGGCAGATTTAATGATTTACAAAATCTATTGTCTACGAAAGACTTATCTGAACCTGAATCAATAATACTCTAGCATGAGTGTTATTGATAAAGAAAGTACCTGTTGTGACATTGTCATCCTGAATAGCCTCTTGAGCGTCCATTTGAGAGCTCCCAGCTTTGGTTTCCTTAGCCTCCCAGGCTTCTTGGTTTTATTTGGGCAATTTGTCTTGATGTGCCCTATTCCATTAGAACCATAGCAGGTTGCGTCCTTTATGTCTTGGCACTCCAAGGTCTTGTGCCCTTTCTTGTTACAAATCCCGCAAGGCCTAGCTTGTGACTCCAGAGTGCATTTCCTTTTAGTTGCCTTCTTTGGGCAGCGGTTAATTATGTGCCCCTTCTCGCCACAATCATAGCATGTGGCGTCCTTCAAGTCCTTGCACTCGTGGGTCTTGTGATCCATCTCCTTGCAGATGACACATTCCCCGGTCTGCTCATAGAAACATTTTCCGAAGTGCTTCTTCTTACAGGTTTTACATTTAGGTTTTGCCTCATTTGGCTTGGACTGGTTATAGTTCGAACCGGTCTTACCCTTTTTACAACATTTATTTGGGGTATCATTGCACTTTCGCTTATGATCCTTCAACACACGGTCCACGACGTTGTTTACGGCTGTATCTATCATAGCCTGTAAATCGGTGCTTGTTAAGTTCAGTCTTGCATCATCATTCTGATTAACTAGACGATTGTAAGCTTCAGAGGAGTCAGCCATGGTGAAGCTTTGAAGGCTACAAACCAAGTAGTAATAAATTGGTTTAATTATATAGCGAATTGTCGAACTTGATAATTAAGTAGCCATGGTGCGAATAAACCATATGGGCCAACGGATAGTATTTAATTTATTTGATTATGTTTTGCCTAAGTTTTTAAATAAACCATCTTTGGCGTTTAAACGGAATATAATCCTTCATATTTACTAGACAGGGGACATAAGTCACGACTGTCAATGTCATACTGACATCTCATATAGCACAACGGCTTGTTCCAAAGGACTTTTCGATGGCACAGATGCCTTGTCACTAGGGAAATTTTTAAAACATAATCAATGATTCCTTTGGATCGGAAAATTTCATAATTCATTGTCTTGACAAGAAGTTATGAAATAAAACTATCGTTTTCATGTATGCATCTTTGCCCGTAGGTATACATCCCAGGTGGATGTTTAGATGTGTACATTATGTTCGACGTTTATTAGCCATGATTCCTATTGATTATATAGGCTAAATAAAGGGTTTGGTAGTTCCTAATATAAAGATGACAAGCGTGATTTTATCGCATCACTGTTTTCGGGAGTGTTAACACGTTTTCAAGTGTTAATAAGGATCTGAATCTCTTTTAAACAGGTTTTATCATCTTAGCTAGGTCTTCAATGACATTCAAGCTAGGTCAAACCTTTTAAGATTCTCTTTTAATACATATACTTAACAGAAAAGGAATAATATTTATTTTATTCAGGATTTTTATCATAAATCCTAATTTATAAGTTAGTAATAGCACATATGGCCTAGTCGAGTAGACAAGTTTAATTTATAAGTCATGATTTCTGAGAATCGAGGCATTATAATTTATCCTAGTTATAAAACATTACGGATATTAAGGTGGCACAAAGGCCTAGTCACATGGACACTTTTAAATTATAAGCTATGATTTCTGAGAATCAGAGCATGAAGGAACTCTGGCACAATAGGCCTAGTCACAAGGACATTTATAAATCATAAGCTAGGATTTCAGAGAATCAAAGCCTTGAGGTTTGAACCTAGTTTATTACCTTTTTCTGACAGAGAGTCATAGCTACCACTGTATTTTTGGCTCATGTGGAAATGAGCAAGGCCCGTAGGCACTATATTACCACGTATGGTTAAAATATGATCATCTTAATTGATGATGTAAACCCAGGATTCAGAGATCATTAAACTGGGTTAGGAATCTATTGAAGAATCCTTAATAACGCGTGTGATTTCCAACGAATCACATCTGCCGGGAGTGTTAACATGTTTTCAGATGTTAACTGGGATACGAATCTTTTAAACAGGTCTTACCATTTTGGCCAGGCCTTTATAATGACACTCAGGCTAGGTTTCACTCTTAAGATTCTTTTAATATTTATCGCAGAACAATTTCTAAATTGAACTTGTTAATAGGGATCTAAATCTAAATTGAGGAACTGCCATCTTGGCCGGTCTTAATATGACACGAAGCTAGGTCTTGTCCTTTTTAGATTTTTCCATTTTATTATAATGGTAGATCTTATAACAGAAATGTTATTTTAATTTATTTCATATATTATATTCATATATAATGATATAAATGATATTTAGATAAAACATTCCAATGGTTTTAAAAGAGGTATAGAATTGCCCTAAAAGGGACTTAAAAGAAATGATGTTGTCCTCAAAGGGACCAAAAGATAAATATCGTTATAAAGACTTTTAAGGAAACGATCTTCAGTAAAAGGAGTCTCTTCTTCATTTTAGTTCTGAATGTCCTCTCCTTGGTCGTACGTTAATCCTAGTCGCAACACGAAGCTTGGCCTTTCCTAGGCTTCAAATGGGGAGAAATTTCCATTACAGCTTCTTGCTTGGCGACATATTAAAATATAATTGAAGGTAATAATCTTCCGAATAGGGATGAGAGTATTCCTATGTTAAGTCTAGACTCAGGAGGTCAAAGGATGTGCTATCGTGTCATTGAGATTAAACACAAAAAGCTAGTGTTTAATTCACTCAATGTTGGCTCTGATACCAACCTGTCACACCCCTATTTTCCACGTGTCACCGGTGGGCCCGGTGGGGAGTATCGTGACGTAGTTGGCATCATCATAGACAAACAACACAATATATAAATGCACAGCGGAAGCAAAAGATAAATATATTACAAACCGATATAAAGTAATATCAAGTATTACAAACGGAATGTAAAGGATCCACAGGAGGATAAAAAAAAATGAATCATTTGTTCAACAGACTTAAAGGCATCCAAGTTTGCGAGACTTATTGTGGACGCTAGAAGACCGCCAGCCTATTACGCGTAGTACCTGCACTTAACCTTTTGGAAAATACGTCAGTTTACACTGGTAAATACAATTTAACTGACTCATTTTGAAAAGGTTGAAAATTGATTTGAATGCACGTGGCACAAAACATTTTATAACTTGGGATAATTATTTAATATAATCTTGTGAACGAATTACATGTTACTTGTGCGTTCAGTAGCCCGGATCTTGTCCGGGTTAAAGATCAATAGGCCCACCACAATATAGAGTTATACACTGACAGGTGTACGCCTACACCCCGTGCTCAGGTCGTGGCCATCTCGTAAGATGATGCCAGGGATATCCGGGACATGGTCATTAACCCCCCAAAGGCTTTAAGTGAACAAGACTGTTTAAACGAGCTGATCAAATTATTCAATTAACCACCCAAAGATGTAAGAATTTGATGCTCGATCAAGCGGTATTCTATATACCGTAACCCAAGCCCGTATAGGGAAAATAAGTTAAAAGTATTTACCTGAGCTAAATATAAATTCAATCTCAGCCGTATACCACCAAGCAAGTACAAATAGCTTTTACTGGTTCTTCTATTCTGGAACAAAGGTTTTTAATAACCTATTAGATTTCTAACGGGTCTTTATTTAAGCCTAAGCCTAGACCGGTTAGTTTTAAGGATGATACGGTTCAAACGCACGATTAAGCGAAGACCGGATAGAATGTGATTTAGACCCGACAAGTTTGAAGACTTGTATAATATGGGTATACTAAATGCATTCTGGATTTTGAGACAAAAATGATAATGCTTGACCCGTTTCGGTCAATTTATGCAAACTAGTTACATAAACCGAACCGAACGCGAAAATGGCGTTACGGGTAACCATAAGAGTCACATGCAAGTTCCCTAATTTAATATGCCTTAATTATGTTATAATATCAGTAAGATATTTTCTATTATGCCCAAATCGGATATAAACTCAAATTATGCCTCGTAAGGGCATTTTGGTCATTTAAAAGATTATTAAAAGAGTTTATTTGTAATCTGAGCCACAGGTCTGATTTATACAGTGAATACACTTAATTTAACATGTTATAACAGCAGGGTATGACCCATATGTGAAACTTATCATGTAAAACCAAACTATGCACCTTAGGGGTATTTTGGTAATTTCACATGGGCTTAAAAGGTCAAAACTGGAAACCTGAGTTCAAAAACTTTTACTTACTGTTATTATCTCAAAATATACTAAAAACATCAGTAGGTATTAACCTTATATGTTTAATATGGTTATAGTACATACTAAGCGTTAAAAACGCTTAAAAAGGCGATTTAGAGCCGTTTCCGGGATTTTAAAAGAAAGCTGATATTTTTATATTTCCAGAATGCTCAAATTATTTTATTTATCAAATAAAATCAGTAGAAAAATGTTTGGGGTCAAAAGGATTTGTAAAACTCATTTTATGGCTTAAAAGGGTAAAATCGGTATTTACCGAATTAAACTTAGAGACCTATGATATGATCAGCCAAAAATTAAATAAAAATCTTTAAAAATCCCAAAATATTATATAACATCAGTGGGTAAAAAGTTTGATATCAAAAAAGTGGGTTTAAATAGGTTACATGCTAATTACGCCGTTTAAGTAACATAAAGCTTTCAAATTACAATATTTAGCATAACTCTTAATCTAGACCTCAAACTGATATCAAATTTTAGGTGCAAGTTTATAAATCAGCAACAAATGTTTCTACTCTTTCACTTTTTCAGAAATCACGTTTTATAGTCAAAATGGCATAATAGTCAACATTTAAGCATAAATCGGAAACATGCATATGAATCGGATAAGTAATGAACCAAATTGTATAATCTCAGAGAGTTATACTTATATGAAAACCGGTCCAAAATAAGCTCTAAAGCATTTCTAAAACAAGGTTAATCAGGTCAGATTTGAGAGTCAAAGCATTAGTCAAACTGTTAGACTTTTGATTCAAAACAAGCAATTACACCAAAGTGATCAGTTTGACATGTTCTTGTAACATTTACCAAATTATTTAAGTGACAAAACATGATCCATAACCTCTATATTATCATTTTTGATTAATTTAAGAATCTGCCCAGTTTGACTTTTAGATTACTAACTTTGACTTATCAAATAGACTAGAATTCGTGGAAATCAGAAAGCATGATCCTAATGGATTATAACCAACTTGATTACCATCATAAAACAAGATTCAATTGGACTTTTTGCTGATCAATTCATGATCAAATCAGAAAGTCAAACAGAAGTCAAAATATAGTGTTCTTGGCTAAATTAAACTATGAACAAGAATCAAAACATGATTGGAATACTTAAAATCACTGAATGAAAGATCAAGAACACTAGAAAATTCCAAGATGATACTCCAATTTCGGATTTGAGCAGATGAGGAAAGTTTTAAGTTGCAAAATTTATAAAAATGAAGAACATGTTGTGTTCTATAGGATTCTTGGAATGAATTAGATGTTGCCAGGTGTTAAACCATTTATAAAATTCTATGGGCTGCCCCTAGAGTCGATTTTGTGTGTTAGAAAACAGTTTTGAACATGAAAACAACAACGAACAGGCTGTAATCAGTTGTTCTGCATTCTGTGCAGGCCTCGCGGCCCGCGTGAGATGTCTGTGTGGCCTACGCGGCCCGCCTGACAGTCCAACCCAGCGACAGCAGTTTCAATATTGGCAAAATTGGTCCATGTGAGCTTTAAAAGTTATTTAAGGCACGTTTAAGACCCGTTATCCTCATTTTAAGGCTTCACTATGGAGTTTAAACTTAGGGGACATGAAACATGTTCAAAAACATGTCGGATGTCGGTTCGTTTGGCCGCACGGTCACGTTGTTTGTTTATTTACGACGAAACACGAACGGACGCTAAAAACGAACCAAACGACGCGACGAAAGGAATTTTATCAAGGCGATCACTAAAATAAAATATTTTAGTGCTTACATAAATTTTTGGGTGTCCGAAGATATACAGAATGCGAGATATGCGCAGAAGTGCAAACTTGTGCACTTTTTGACACTTTTAGTCCCTGCATGACATAAAAGTTTATTTTTGCGCACCAAACACCTCTAGGCTTATATATAAGCTATATAAAGAATAATTAGGGCATGCTTAACTCATGGTTATATTCCGGAAGGTTCGAAACCCAACGAATCGGCATACTTTTGCCGTTTTGACGCAAATAGTCCTTTAATTGCGCAAAGTAGCGCGAAATGCTGTTTAATGATAGCAAAGCCTTCCATGGCCCATATTGATCATTCCCAAGTATATACATACCTGTTACTACGCTCCTGTTCGCTTAAATGGTCACCGAAGGGCGTAGATTCAAAAGTTGACGCTTTAGGTCCCTCTATTGCGCAAACTTGCGCATTTCATCATTTAATAGTATTGAAGCCTCATCTAATCCATATTAGACATTCTTGAAAGTATTATTAAACATAACGATGCTTTGGATTCGCTAAAAGGTCATTCAGAGGTATAATTAAACATATTGACACTTTTAGCCCCTCTAACTTGCAAAGTTGCGCGTAACTTTACTTATAGGCATAAAAACCTTAGATGGCCATTATTTGGCATTCCCGAGGGTATAATTAAATATTATTAAGCTCCCGGTTATGTTAGAAGGTCACTCAGAGGTAAGAATTAACATGTTGACGCTTTTAACCCTTTATTGCGCAAACTTTCAATTAATTTTGCAAACGGCTACACTTAATCCTCAAGTGGCACATTTGTGAATATAAACATCGTAAGAAACTTATTTTAGGCATGTTAACACTTCCAGTCCTTTCATAATCAAAGTTTTCGATTTTTCAAAAAATTAGTCCCTCAAATTCAACATTGGACTTTATTAGGGTTTATTACACGTGTCAATACATCATTGGACGTGATTTTACGAGGTGTTACACCACCCCAACATTTACGCGGGCGGTATCAAGGTGGATACCTGATCTCGTTTGATTCCTTTAGTTTAGGCGGTTCGCGTAAGATTTAGCTTACATTTACACGGGCCGCGTAAGATCAACAACACGACAACACCAGAGGCCGACACGTGTGACACCTGTGTCACTTCAACCATCAAACAAATACCAAACCAATGAAATATTGTATTTCATAGTTGGGATTTGTATAAATATGCGTATCGTTTGCACATATCAATTCTTGTTCGATTTCAAGCTTTAAATCGCTTTCTGGAGGGTTATACGCGCTCTGATGCGTAGATATAACCAGTTTAATGCAATGAACACTCGGAATAGGGAAATAGGCTTAACATACCTTAAATAACCTTTACATAACTTAGATGTAAGTTTTGGAAGGTTTGGTGTGGTGAAATCAAGTTTATTCGCTTACAGGGACTAAATTTGACAAACTGCGAAAGTATGCCAATTTGAACTGTAACAGACATTCCGAAACATGAACATAAGTTAAACACACCTTAAATATCCTTTATATAGCTTAGAAATAGGCTTTGAGGGGTTCGGTGTGCTAAAATAAACTTTTGGGTCATTTAGGGACTAAAAGCGTAAAAAGTGCACAAGTTTGCACTTTCGCGCATAACATACGTTCTGAATACATCCGGACATCCAAAAATTTATGTAAGCACTAAAATATTTTATTTTAGTGTTTGGCATAAGAAAAATCCATTCGTCGCGCAATTTGGATCGTTTTTCGCGCTTATGCGCATTCCGTCGTAATTAACCGAACATCGCGATCGTACGACCAAACGAACGTTGGTGACCGATTGGATAATATTTAAATCCCACAAATATTCTGTTATGATTAAAATCTTATTTTAATCAGGTCCGTGTTGAAAAATAAATTAAAACGCCTAAAAACGTTATTTTTCAAAGTTTAAGCGCGTACCGTGTGTTTCTGTGCAACACAGTGCTTCTACTGCAAAACGCAGACAACGCAGCCAATCCTAGCAACTGAAATTATTTCAGTAATATCTTGGCGAGTTTATTTTTATAGAGTAATAAAAATAATTTAGAACGCCATAAACCGGGATTTAAACGATAGATAAAATACCCGGTACCTAGTTAAATAACCGTTTTAGCCATATGCCAGGAATATAATAAGGTATATGCTAAGGAATATGCTAGGAATATTCTATATGGAATTTCCTATAAATACCCAACCCTTTCATTTGCAAAAACCCACACCTTTGAAATCTGAATTTGCTCTCTAACTTGTTGTGTTTAACACGTCATACCTGAGAGTATTCGGATTCAAACCTTCCATTCTTGGACCCTTTGTAAGTGTTCCTTCGTTCTTTTATTCTTTTAGCGTTAAAGTCAAACTTTGTTTGACTTTCTGCATTGACCAGTTCATGGTCAATGCGAAGTTCGTTTGAACTTCATAACGTGAGCGTAATCACGATGGTTATAGTCCCTAGTGACTATACCTACTGATTACCACGTTATCTAGGCTCAGTGACGAGTCGTAGTTTCGGCCAAAATACGTGTTATTGCGTATTTTGTAACCAAACTACTCTTAGGTATCAAAACCGTTTGTTTTGATACCAAACCTGTTTTCTAAACTTAGTTAAGCATGTTCTAACATGCTTAGCTCGTCACTTTTAGTTTAGTGCTTATATAGGGTCGTAAAGGTAAGCGATCTAATCAATCGCTTATACTTTCGAACCCGACCCGTTTGGTCGATCATTAGGATCCGACCAAACACATTAGGTGACCATAGTTGTATAGGGAATAACCTTCCGAGGTTATACCTTATGGTCACATCGTTTGAGTAGTTGTATGATAGGTAGTTTATATGCCTTAGGTAAATTACCAAAATACCCCTTTGATGCCAAAATTCATTATAAACATATGTGACATAACTTTTGACATCTAAACTGATTTGGCGACAATATTAGGCATGTTAAGGCATATTCTACTTGTCATAGGACTAGTTAGGCGGTCCGAACGCGTTTTACGTGAACGACGCGTTAAAGTAGCATAAGCTACCTAAACGGGTCGTAATGGGTCGTAAGCACTTAGGTTAGGTTTCATTTATTATGTAGGCTTTGTTAAACCATACTACATGAGTTCCCATACTCTTTTGGTTTACGAGCCCTCATTCTATCCGATCCTCCGATTTAGGTCCGGTTTATTAACATAGTTACCTATATTAGGTGCCGTTTGATTCCGTGATTTCTAGCTTTGCTTGGTGGATATCTAAAGTCTATTGAGCAATCTCAAGTGAGTACATAGACCCCTCTTTTACTGTTTTCCAAACTGTTTTGGGGTGAAACACATGTGCCTACTTGTTACTTTCATGCTTTCCATGTTTTCACATCATATACCTGCTATGTTTGTTAGTACAATATAGTACATGATTTCATTACATTTTATGCTATGTATGCCCATTGTGTGCGTACTTAGTACATTGTTTTACATTACATTTTATGCTATGTATGCCCATTGTGTGCGTACTTAGTACATTGTTTTACATTACATTTTATGCTATGTATGCCCATTGTGTGCATACTTAGTACATTGTTTTACATTACATTTTATGCTATGTATGTCCTTTGTTGCATACTTAGTACATTTGTTATTCATCACATGCTTACATTTTGATATTGATATACACAATTCATGATTTACATTAGACATAAACATTTTGACATTGATATACACAATTCATGATTTACATTAGACATAGACATTAGACATAGACATTAGACATAGACATGGTTTTCACACAAACATTTTGACATTTGATTATACATAAACATTTTACGTTGGTGGTTTGGTTTGAGTAAGTGATTTAAGTAACGAGGCGTGTGTAATATGATACAAGCATGGTGGATACACCGCTGGTACTTCCTATATATAAGTGTTTGTATGGTATTACATATCGTAGCGTTATTTGAATCATTTCAATTTAAGACATATAACATTTTATACAAATAACATACTTTTCACAAGACATTGTTTTACAAACAACTTATCTTATACAAACTCATTTTACATGGTTATTCATTTAACCATACATTATTCTCTTATTTATACATATCATCTGAACTTATTGTTTTTCAAATGATTTACAAAACAAATCAATTTACAAGGTTCATGACTAAACTTTATTAAACAACTCTTTCTAAACTTACAAGTCATGAAACCTATTTTCACAAAACCTATGTATCTCACAGGCATTTTTATGCTGACGTACCTATTTTCACATATGTTTTCAGGAGTTGATGCATAGGACTTATCGAGACATACTTAGGCGGGCTTGTGCCTTAGTGACTTAAAACGAGACAAGAACTAGTTAATTTATGTTATGTACTCTTTATTTCTTGTTTAAAGACAATGTAACTCGCTTGTTTGATGAATAAAAGGAAACTTTAATTTCCATGGTTGTGAAACATTAATTCTGTTACAACACTCCCCGACGTTTCCGCCACGTTTCGTTGTTTTACGTGGTCGGGGTGTGACAACACGTGTCAACATCGTGGCGGGTCTAGATCATGACCGGGACAAGCTACCCTGTTGACCAGGGTTGACGTGGCCCGCGTAACCCTAAGGCTACCTTTACGCGGGCCGCGTGGAGACCAGAATCAGGCACTATATAAGAAGACTTCGGGATTTCATTTCAATCGCTCACATCTTTTCTTTCTAAACGAATTCTGAAGTAGTAGAAGTAATACACGGGTATTATATCCCCCTAATTAGCGAGGTTCTGCTCCGTTGTAAGTATTATAACCCCGGTTTAGTAATAGATACGCTGCCCGATTGATTTAGGGTTCTGTAATAACTGTCGTGGTTTTGCCCGACGTAGTTGTTGAAATGCCGTCTCGGGGAGGGTATCATTAATATTTTCAAAGGGTTATGATACTAACCAATGTACATTTGTATAAATTATAGATTATTCCCAGGAAACCCTTACGCGAAGTCTAAGATAGCAATGTGAGTTTATCCTCTTTTTGATAACTTTTTGGAATATTTTACAAAACCTTAAATGTTTTACATTATGATTAAGCGGTGATAGAGTCTTTGTAGTTCTTCAATTACTGCCGGTATGTTGGGGTTTTGTATACAAAATTTACTACCTTGTGAGTAGTAAGTCGGGGATGACAGTACGTTATCATTGGACGACGAGTTAGCCAATGTGTAATATGACCCAGAAGTCAGGATTGACAGTACTGAATGAGTAATTGTGTAGAAATAAACAATGTGATCGCTCTCAATACTGTTTTAATTGATAAAATGTTTCTTGATTAAACTGGGATTCACTCACAAGTATTTCCCACTGACAAATGTTTTTAAAACGCGTTTCAGGTAACACAATGTGACAGCCAATTAGTAAAAAGTCAGCTGTAGAGTACTGAAGGCTTGGGAAAAATGTGGCTATAAAAGTTACCTAATAAATGATGTTTTAAATTCAATAAAATAGGGTTTATCCCTACAAATGTATTGTAATAAGAAACTTGGGTTTTGCCCTTGTGATTATTAATATTAAATGAGGTGGTTTTACTCTGATAAACATTTCCTAACTACGGTCCTGATGTAATTTCCGCTGCCAAATTTAACTAACCTGATACCACCGAAATTCTGAGTTCGCGTCAGCCCGTTCCCGGGAATCAGGGATCGGGGGTTGCGACATTTTTCACCTGAATTATGTATTTTGTCTAAATCTTCATTTCATGTTCATAACTTGTCCAAGTTATTTAATCTATCAAGTAATATATTTTCATAAATATATTTTCTTGTATTTGTCTAATCATGTTGTATGTGTATTTTGTATCTTCACTCCTTAGGAGTATTTAGTGTATTTTCAAGTCCTAATACACTATTACATGTAATAAATACTACATACACTTAGCACAAAATTTGGTGATAAATAAATATATATATTTTTCTCAAAAATATACATACTTAATATCAATTTTAATCTCGAATAAATCATTATTTCTTAACACAAAATTTTTGGGAAACCTTGGTAAATGCTTTTAGATACATTTTTAGGGAATAAGTTTCTCAAAACTTATATTTTTCTAAGTGTCAAAATTTTATAGAAATTTTGACAGAGTTTCCCCTAAAAATGGAGGTTTCCCATGTTTTCAAAACATGTGTTTATTTTCTTTTAAATCATCATCAACATCAACAACCCAATCAAGTCTTACCATAAACCTAGATCATGTAAATCACACTACATCATGAACTTGAAGTTCTTGTAAAAACTTGTAGTAACTTACCATGTTATTTAGTAGGTTTAGTTACCCCTAAAAACATGGTTATTTGTTTGTAAATCACTCTCTTGAAAGATTTAGACGTTTACAACTTGTCGTATGATTTTTCTAAAAATATTCCTTTTGTATTTTTCTTGTTTCATAAGTGTTTATACACTTGTTTTTCTAATAAAAATAGTGTAGGTTTAAGTAAAAACCAAGATCTTCCAAAAATCATATTTTAAACTTGGTTTTCTTTTAGAAAAACCATTCATACATCTTAGGTTTACAAGCTTACTAGCTTACTTTGTTTATTATTTTCCAAGAAATCATTTATTCATCAAGTTCATGTTTATTCATGAGGATGATCTTCTTGTGTAAACACATAATCATCCTCTAACTTGCTAGATCATGTGTTTAAACACAATCTAACAAGCTTCATGTATTGATCAACATCACTATTTCTAGTAATCAACAAGCAAACATTATACATCTACTAAACAACATCATTTCATCAAGATATCATCATATTTCACCTTATGTTTCAAGATTCATGTGTATGTCTTTTAGTGTTCTTGTTATTTCAACTTAATACATCTTTTATCCACTAAAAATGTGAAGTAATAAGAGTTACAAGGAGCTTACTACTAGCTTCAAGCTAGGGAAGAAACAATGGTGAAGATTGAGTGGATAAAAGCACACGGAAGAGGTCCTTGATGATCCGCAAGCTCCAAGCTTCGTTAGTGACCTTCTTACACCTCAAGACAACCTTGGAATGGGTAGATGATGATTGAAAGATGGTGGTGGTGGTGGGATTACTTGCGGCCGAGAGCAAGGGGGCATGGGGAAAGAGTTGTGGTGTGTTGAAGTGGAAAGATGAATGTGATCTTATAACAAATCTAGAGTTTTATCCAAAGGTCTTTGTGTCTTGAAAGTACTAGACATGATCTTATCATATCTTTAGGAAGATTAGCAACAGATTTAGTAGATTGAGAAGATCTTAGTGTGGGAGCCCACCATGTGACCGTCCATATGTAATGGGGGGGGGGGGGTTAAGTGTAAATTCCATTCCCTAATTACATAAATAAGCAAGCTTTCAAATATAAAGTTTAGGGATTTAGTGTGTTATTATGTTATAAGAGGTGTTATGGTGTTTGGGGACCATAACTAGCTCAGAAACATTAAAACAATGCTTCTAATAATATTTTGATGTTTCGGGTAATGTCCGGTTGTTCGGTTAAATACCGATTCATTAAAGTGCTAAATTGCACCGTTTAGTGTCTTTCAAGTGCCCTTTTGTGATACTTTCAATTCCCGACACTCAGGAAAATATCCTGGATCAATTTGTCATATTTTTGCATGATACAATCTTGTTACAATGTTGAATTTTGCTGAATTATATAAAATTCAGCTTTTAAAGTGTATTTCGGGTCCTTTTTAGTGCGTATTTTAGCTTCCGGAAAGTCTATATATAAACCCTTGTATGTACTCTTGGGTTTTAATGTATTCTTGTCGTTGGACCTACACCTAGGCTCCAATTCTATTGTCTAACTGCTTTCTACAGAATTGTTGACACAATGTGTCTTACCGGTGAGTTTACTAGTATTTTTGACGCAACGCAATCATAAAGTAATTCTTGTAGTATAAAACGTGCATGAATTCACTTGTTTAGTATGAAATCAGAAAATGTTGACATTTAAGCACATAATTGCAGTCATTAAATAATAATTAAAGTGTGCGGAATTTACCGGTTTGGTGCCAGTTGTCACAGTCTCCCCCCGTTAAAAGAATTTCGTCCCGAAATTCAGGCTGATCTATCTCTCGTAGGAGCCTTTTTGAACAGGTGGGGGTACTTTTCTTTGAACTGGTCTTCACGTTTCCACGTGTACTCGGGTCCGTGCTTAGAGTTCCAACGTACTTTGGCAAGTTTGACACTGCTCCTTCTGGTCTTGTTGACTTTCCAGTCGGTAACCTCAACGGGTTGTTCTGTAAATCGGAGGGTGTCATCAATATGCACTTCATCCGCAGGGATGATCACGTTTTCTTGTGTTGGACTCTTCTTGAGGTTGGATACATGGAATGTATCATGTACTCCATTAAGTTCTTCCGGTAACTCCAACTTGTATGCCACGGTACCAATTCTTTCCAAAATCTTGAATGGTCCGATGTATCGGGGATTCAGCTTTCCATGTTTTCTAAATCTTACTACGCCCTTCCAAGTTGAGACCTTCAACAAAACTTTGTCTCCCACCTCGAACTGTAATGGTTTTCGTCTTCGATCAGCGTAGCTCTTTTGTCGATCTCGAGCCGCCTTAATGCGCTCTCGGATCTGCATAATCTTGTCGGTTGTCTCTTGTACAAGTTCAGGACCAACCATTCGTTTGTCTCCAGCGTCTGCCCAACATAAGGGCGATCGACACTTGCGGCCATATAGAGCTTCGAACGGTGCGGATTTTATGCTTGTATGATAACTGTTATTGTACGAAAACTCAACTAAAGGTAGATGAGTATCCAAGCTGCCGCCTAGATCCATGACACATGCGCGAAGCATATCTTCTAATGTTTGTATAGTCCGTTCGCTCTAGCCGTCTGTTTGTGGATGGAAGGTCGTGCTTAGATCTAGCTGAAATCCAAAGGCTTCCTGAAAGGATTGCCAGATTCTTGAGACAAAGCGTCCATCTCTGTCTGAAATGATTAAGATAGGCACTCCATGACGTGCCACGATTTCTTTCAGGTATAGCTCAGCGAGCTTTCCAGTGCTATCCTTCTCTCGGATTGGTAGGAAATGCGCATATTTGGTCAATCGATCATCTATCACCCATATCATATCGTGCCCTCTCGGGGTCCTGGGTAATTTCGTTATGAAGTCCATCGAGATTTGCTCCCACTTCCACATGGGTATCTCTGGTTGTTGCAGTAGGCCAGACGGTTTCTGATATTCAGCCTTAACCTTAGCACAGGTTAGGCACTTTCCAACATAAATAGCAACATCGCTCTTGAGCCTCGGCCACCAATAGTAGTCTTTCAAGTCTTGATACATTTTGTCCGATCCTGGATGGATCGAGTATCTTGATTTGTGTGTTTCATCAAGGATGATTTCTCGTATACCACCATAGAGCGGAACCCAAATACGCTTCTTAAAGTATAAGGTTCCCTCTTCATTTGGCACCATGTATTTCAACATACCCCGGAGGTATTCAGCTTTACGGTTTTCCATCTTAAGGGCTTCTTGTTGCGCGTCGTGAATGCGTGCAGTGAGGTTCATTTGAATAGTCATTTCTAATGCTCGAACCCTTAGGGTCTTAACCCTATCTTTTCGACTTAGCGCGTCTGCTACAACGTTTGCCTTTCCAGGATGGTACTTAATCTCACAGTCATAATCGTTCAGCAGCTCGACCCATCGTCGCTGGCGCATGTTTAATTCTTTCTGATCAAATATGTGTTGTAGGCTTCTGTGATCTGTGAAGATTGTACATCGAGTACCATATAAATAGTGTCGCCTGATCTTCAAGGCGAATACCACTGCGCCTAGCTCCAGGTCGTGAGTGGTATAGTTTCTTTCCTGTACCTTCAATTGTCTTGAAGCATAAGCGATGACTTTCTGGCGTTGCATGAGCACGCAACCTAAACCTTGTCGTGAAGCGTTGCAGTACACCACGAAGTCTTCAGTGCCTTCGGGTAATGATAGTATTGGTGCATCGCATAGCTTATTTTTAAGTAGCTGGAAGGCTTCTTCCTACTTGTCACCCCAGTCGTACTTCTTGTCCTTCTGTGTAACGGTAGTTAGCGGTTGAGCTATCTTTGAGAAATTCTCAATAAACCGTCGATAATAGCCCGCTAAGCCCAAAAATTGTCGAACTTGAGTTGGGGTTTTGGGGGCTTCCCAATTCTTTATTGCTTCAATCTTGCCTGGGTCTACATGAATGCCCTTCTCGTTCACAACATGACCAAGAAATTGTACTTCACGAATCCAAAATTCGCATTTCGAGAATTTTGCATAAAGTTTCTCTTTCTTCAGTAGTTCCAGAATGGTTCTGAGGTGTTGCTCGTGCTCTTCTTTCGTTCGCGAGTAAATCAGGATATCATCGATAAATACAATCACGAATTTATCGAGATATGGTTTGCATACGCGGTTCATCAGGTCCATAAATACCGCTGCCGCGTTCGTCAGTCCGAATGGCATCACAAGAAACTCGTAATGCCCATAACGCGTTCTGAATGCAGTCTTTGGTATGCTTTCTTCTTGTATCTTTAACTGATGGTATCCAGATCGAAGGTCAATCTTGGAATAGTAGCTTGATCCTTGTAATTGATCAAATAAGTCATCAATCCTCAGTAGCGGGTACCGATTCTTGATTATGAGCTTGTTCAGTTCTCTGTATTCGATACACATCCGCAGAGTTCCATCCTTCTTCTTCACGAACAATACCGGAGCTCCCCAAGGCGAGAAGCTTGGCCTTATGAATCCTTTATCCAACAACTACTGGAGTTGTGTAGATAATTCTTGCATTTCGGATGGTGCAAGCCGATAGGGTGCCTTGGCTACAGGAGCGGCTCCTGGAACCAAGTCTATACGGAATTCGACTTGTCGTTGCGGAGGTAGTCCTGGCAGATCTTCGGGAAAAACATCAGGGAATTCCTTCGCCACAGGAATGTCTTCGAGTTTCGGCTCCACAGCCTTCTTATCTACAACGTGCGCTAGGAAAGCAACACATCCTTTCCTTAAGCACTTCTGTGCCTTCATACAACTGATGAATCGTAGAGCCGCGTCTCATTTTTCTCCATGTACGATGAGAGTTTCATCATTCGCCAAAGGGATGCGAATGATTTTCTCATGACAAATAACTTCAGCTTTGTTCTTGGACAACCAGTCCATTCCGACCACTACATCGAAGCTACCCAATTGAATAGGTAAAAGATCGATGCTAAATCTTCGTTCACCAAGTTCCAATGTGCAACCTCTAACAACTTCGCCCGATTCAACAAGTTTACCATTGGCTAGCTCTATAGAATAAGGAATATCTAATCTACTAGATTCTATTCCAAGCATGCGTTTAAATTCCACAGACATGAAGCTATAGTCGGCACTAGTGTCAAATAATATGGATGCAAAGTGATTGTTAACGAGAAACGTACCGGTGACCACATTTGGGTCCTCGCGTGCGTTCTTTGCTCCAATCACAAATGCTCGAGCCTGAGCATTGTTCCCCTTTGGGCAATCTTTCATGAAATGCTCTTTGCTTCCACAACTGAAGCATCCTTGGTTTTGCCCCTTTCCGTTACCATTCCTGTTACCAGCACCATTTCCATTCTGGTTCTTTCCTTTTCCCCAACAATCCTCAGCATAGTGACCCAACTTTCCACACTTGTCGCATCTTGGAATGCGACAAACTCCTTCGTGATGACGCTTGCAAATGTTGCAATTGGGCAGAGTGCCCATGTACCTTTTGGTAGGAGCGTCGTTCATGGTTGCAAGAGTTTTCGCCTCCTGAGGCGGTTTAGTGTCGCGCTTCTTGTTGTTGAAACCCTTTTTGTTACGTGTCGCTTGATTCAGGTTTGCATGTTTCCTTTTCTTGTCACCAGACGACTCAGCATGTGTCTGGGTCTTTACTGTTGGGTTCAGCGATAGCTTCTTCATGCGAACAGCGTCTTCAGTAAGGCTGACAACCAGGGTTACAGCCTCAGTGATTATTGCAGGTTTGGCCGCAGTTACCATGCCGCAGAATTCTGAGGCTAATCCCCAAATGTAGCGTTCAACGTGCTTAAATTCAGGAGTCACCATGTAGGGGATCACCCTTGACAGATCGTGGAACCTTCGAGTGTAACCAGTGATATCAGCCCCTTCCATGGTTAAGTGCCAGAATTCAGTCTCCAACCTTTGGAGTTTAGCACGTGAGCAATACTTCCCTCTCATTCTTTCCTTCAGTTCATCCCAAGTCAGGCCATAAGCGGCATCATCACCCAGGGTTTGGACTTGCAAGTTCCACCAAGTCAAAGCTTCATCGACAAACAACCCAGTAGCAAAAGTGACTTGTTGATCCGCGGTACACTTGCTCATGCGGATAGTAGCTTCAGTCTTCTCCGTCCAGCGTACAAACGCTACTGCACCTCCTGTGCCGTCGTAGTTCATTGGTTTGCAGTCGAGAAACTGCTTGAAAGTGCAGCCCTGAGCTGCGTTTCCTCCAGATGAATCTCCATTCCCATTGCGTCTAGCATTGCTTGGTCCTAGATACGTTGGACCATTGATTTGGAAAGAAAGGAAAACTTGCACCTAGATACGTTGGACCATTTAAGATCGTCGAAAGAATCGGTAAGGTAGCCTACAGACTTGAGTTACCTCCTGAACTTGGAAATGTTCATCCAACCTTTCACGTATCCAATATCAAGAAGTGTTTAGCTGATGAGAACCTCCACATACCACTTGACGAAATTCGTGTTGATAAAACACTTAAATTTGTTGAGAAGCCAGTGGAAATCATGGAACGTGAAGTCAAGTGGCTCAAACGCAAACGCATTCCTTTGGTCAAGGTTCGATGGGAAGCTAAACGTGGACCCGAGTTTACTTGGGAACGCGAAGATCAAATGAAGGCGAAATATCCGCATCTTTTCCCACGAGTTTCCTCTAAATAAATTTCGGGACGAAATTTCCACAAGTAGGGGAGACTGTAACATCTGTGCTTGTAATCATTGTGAACAGTTCGGTTATCAATAAAACAAAGTTATTTGATCCCAATGTTTGTTTATTTATGTTTGACATTTTTCATGTTTTGACTTTTGTGTAATTTCAAACTCTATATCACTTTCTAGAGAGTTATAAGCAGACTGATGCGTAAACGTACTCAGTTTAACGCGACAAATACTCCGTAACATCAACATATGCTTAACATACCTTAAATAACCCTTACATAACTTAGAAATAAGTTTTGAAGGCTTTGGTATGGCAAAAACAAGTTAATTCGCTTACAGGGACTAAACTTGACAAACTGCGAAAGTATGCCAATTTGAACTGTAACAAACATTCCGGAACATGACCACAAGTTAAACATACCATAAATATCCTTTACATAGCTTAGAAATAGGCTTTGAGGGGTTCGGTATGCTAAAATAAACTTTTGGGTCATTCAGGGACTAAAAGCGTAAAAAAGTGCACAAGTTTGCATTTTCACGCATAACTTACGTTCTGAATACATCCGGACATTCAAAAATTTATGTAAGCACTAAAATATTTTATTTTAGTGTTTGGCATGAGAGAAATCCATTCGTCGCGCAATTTGGATCGTTTTTCGCGCTTATGCACATTCCGTCGTAATTAAGCGAACATCGCGATCGTACGACCAAACGAAGCGACATCCGGGATATTTTTGAGCATGTTTCATGTCCACAATGTTTAGGCATCATTTTAGGGCCTTGAAAATGGCTTAACGAGCCTTAAACATGTCAGAAATGGCCTTAATACACAACGGGGACTGAATTAGAAACATTGGAAACTGGTTGCTGTTCAGAGGGACCTTAGCGTGACACCTAGCCCCCTTGGCGTCACGCGAGGCCCCTTCTGATCAGCAAAAGCCATTTTAAACAGTTATTAACAGCACTTAAACCCTCCAAAGGCCAATGCCACATGTCAAACTCTTGTGGTGGGGGCAAAATGAGCTACCACAACATTCCAACACATGTACGGGTGAGATTCGATCACGTTATTCGAGGAACGATCCTAACGGTTGTCCATTTACTATAAATACCCACCTCAACTTCACTCATTCCTCACAAATTTGATCAAAAGTGCTCTAAGTTGAAGCCAATCACTTCATACCCGAGCTATTCGATCAAGATTTACTAGCGGGGACCCTTTGTAAGTGTTCCTTCGTTCTTTTATCGCTTTTCTAGTCCGAAAGTCGAACTATGTTTGACTTTCTGCATTGACCAGTTTATGGTCGATGCGAAGTTCATTTGAACTTCATAACGTGAGCGTGATCACGATGGTTATAGTCCCTAGTGACTATACCTACTGATTACCACGTTATCAAGGCTCAGTGACGAGTCGTAGTTTCGGCCAGAATGCGTATTCTTGCGTATTTTGTAACCAAACTACTCTTGGGTATCAAAACCGTTTTTTTTAATACCAAACCTGTTTTCTAAACTCAGTTAAGCATGTTTTAACATGCTTAGCTCGTCACTTTTAGTTTAGTGCTTATATAGGGTCGTAAGGTAAGCGATCTAAACAATCGCTTATACCTTCGAACCCGACCCGTTTGGTCGATCATTAGGATCCGACCAAACACATTAGGTGACCATAGTATATAGGGAATAACCTTCCGAGGTTATACCTTATGGTCGCTTCGTTTAAGTAGTTGTATGATAGGTAGTTTATATGCCTTAGGTAAATTACCAAAATGCCCTTTTTACGCCAAAATTCATTTTAAGCATATGTAACATAACTTTTGGTATCTAAACTGATTTGGTAACAATATTAGATATGTTAAGGCATATTTTACTTTTCATAGGACTAGTTAGGCGTTCCGAACGCGTTTTACGCGAACGACGCGTTAAAGTAGCATAAGCTACCTAAGCGGGCCGTAATGGGTCGTAAGCACTTAGGCTAGGTTTCATTTAGTATGTAGGCTTTGTTATACCATACTACATGAGTTCCCATACTCATTTGGTTTACGAGCCCTCATTCTATCCGATCCTCCGATATAGGTCCGGTTTATTAACATAGTTACCTATATTAGGTGTCGTTTGATTCCGTGATCTCTAGCATTGCTTGGTGGTTATCTTAGGACTTCTAAGCAATCTCAAGTGAGTACATAGACCCCTCTTTTACTGTTTTCCAAACATTTTGGGGTGAAACACATGTGCCTACTTGTTACTTTCATGCTTTTCCATGTTTTCATATCATATGCTTGTTATGTTCAATAGTACACTTATAGTACATGATTTCATTGTGTTTATGCTATGTATGCCCATTGTTTTCTTATTTAGTACATTGTTTTACATTACATTTCATGCTATGTATGCCCATTGTGTGCATATTTAGTACGTTGTTTTACATTACATTTCATGCTATGTATGCCCATTGTGTGCATATTTAGTACATTGTTTTACATTACATTTCATGCTATGTATGCCCATTGTGTGCATATTTAGTACATTGTTATACATTACATCTCATGCTATGTATGTCCATTGTGTGCATACTTAGTACATTGTTTTACATTACATTTCACGCTATGTATGTTCATTTGATTACATACTTAGTGCATTGTTTTCACATGCTTACATTTTGGTATAACATTTGGTTTGTTCAAATTGGAAAATATACATTCATTAACATTAGCTACGCCATTCGTTAGTAGGTAGTGGTACCATAGGAATTGACAACTCCCGTTCCTGACATCCTAGGTATGTTTGGATGGAAGGAATGACCGAATTCGATACACATAACTTAGATAAACCTTTAATTTGTTTAAAGGTTTATCACCACAGTCACAAGGCTTGGATGTATGCATTATAACAATACCGCATAGATGTTTGTATCAGTATAGCATGCATTTGTTCCACAAAACATAACTTTGACTTAAACTATGTTTAATTCAGTACCCTGTTTTTGTGCATTTTACCTATGGTTTAGTTGATATATTTCACATGCCATACATGATATTTTTGGATAACATTATATGATTTACATTAAACATAAACATTTTGACATTGATATACACATTTGGTGATTTATATTAGACATGGACATTTTGATATGGTTTACACAATAACACTTGACAATTGATTTATACATGAACAATTTACATTGGTGGTTAGTTTGGGTAAATGGTTTGAGTAACGAGGCGTGTGTAATATGATACAAACATGGTGGATACGCCGCTGGTACTTCCTATATATAAGTGTTTGTATAATATTACATATCGTAGCGTTATTTAAATCATTTCAGTATAGACATATTACATTTTACACAAAGAACATATTTTTCACAATACATTGTTTTACAAAACAGTTTATTTTATATAAACTCATTTTACTTGGTTATTTCATTAACCATATCAAGATTCATGACTAATTTTTATTAAAACCTTTTTTTTAAAACCCAAGTCATGAATCCTATTTTCACAAAACCTATGTATCTCACAGGCATTTTTATGCTGACGTACCTATTTTCACATGTGTTTCAGGAGCAGGTGCATAGGTTTGATTCGGGATACACTAGGGTGGACTCGGGCCTTAGTGACAATAAAAGAAGCAAGATTAGTTTAGTTGATGTCGTGTACTTTGTTTCCTTCGTTTAAAAGACAATGTAACTCGCTTGTTTGATAAATAAAATATAACTTTGTATGCCATGGTTGTGAAACAATAATTCTGTTACAACACTCCCCGACGTTTCCGCCGCGGTTGCATGTTATACGCGGTCGGGGTGTGACACATTAACATGTGACATGACATAGGAAGTCACCAAACCATAGGCATTTTTCTAGTTGTCGATTCACGACGGAGACACAAAAGCACTACTCGGTGCTAGTTTTCACCAAGAGTGTGGCTGCTGTAACAACCCTCATTAAAAAATTACTATTTCTAATGATTTATTGTCCAATAGGAAACTCTAATTGAGACCCCCAAGTAATCCTGCACAAACCCTAAAATTTTCAGAACAATCAGAATCAGGATCAGGGCCCCTAAAACTCAGGGGGGGTATTCCCTACTTGACGATTATCCTCATAACTCGTTGTAAGAATTGAATTTCTTCGATCCGTCGACTCAGCTAAGCTACAAACACACGTGGCTACTCTATGGTAGATTGTGGCTCCTCGCGTCACGCGACGCCCCAACGTGACCCCTCGCGTCACGCGAGGGGGTCAAATTTTCAGTATAAATAGAGGGCATTGGCACTTAGATTTCTGCGTTGGAACGACGTTAAAATTCGCTTTACACTTCGAGATATCACATGTTTACTACAAAAACACACACACAGCACGAAATGCTGCCGCAAAACAGGGTAATAACTCGATCGCTGCTACGATTCAATGTCCGATCGATTGAAACTATCCAATGGATGTTTAAGTGCTGCCCACATTAGGGTTATGCTTTGTCATTCGTCGTGAACTCGATGGATGTTTAAGTATCGCACTTTGTCATTCTTTGTGATGGTTTAATCTCGTGAGTTATCGTAAATGCTGTATTAGTTACTGACCTAGTTTCGGGTGCATTATTGTTAAATTAAGTTAACAGGCTAATCAGTAGGCTAAACTCTGCCCGTATAAATCTGGAAATGTGAGTCATTCTCTTTTTATCAAAGTATTTTACAAAATCATGTTATTTTCAAAGTTATAATTACAGGGATTAAGTCTTTGTAATCTCCAAATTACAGCCGGTATGTGGGGTTTTGTATACATTACTTGATAACCGTCACCATTGGACAACGGGTTAGCCAATGGGTGATATGACCATAGTCACATACACCATTGGACAACGAGATAGCCAATTGGTGGTCGAGTGACAAATACCGTGGGTAGATGGTTGATATGTATAAACATTGTAATCGCTCTTAATAGTGTAAATTATAACACTGTTTTCTAGTTATACTTTGCAGTGATTAAGTCTTTGCCAATCTTAAAGAAGCAAATGTAAAAACTCTTAATGCTGTGAATTATAACAAATATGTTTTTGTACAAAAATGAATGAACTCACCAGTATTTCCTGCTGACAAAATCTTTTTAAAACGCGTTTCAGGTAATTACAGTAGATCGGAATAAGAGTTGGATACGGCTCCAACGAGGCTTACAGAAGTGGCTTATTTTATCAAATTAAGAAAAGTTGTTTTATGTATTCGAAATTATCCTATATTAAAGCTACCTTTTGAAACGTGGTTTTATCCCATCTATTTAATAAATAAAAATATGGTGTTTTCTAAACTCTGATAATTTTCCTAACTCACGGTTCTGATGAAATTTCCGCTGCAATGTTTTTCTAAATAACCACCGGTAGCACTTGGCTGCTCGGGGCTCCCGATTCCGTCCAGGGTGGGGTCGGGGGTCGTGACAGAAGGTGGAATCAGAGCTAAGCCACTGGTTTAAGCAATTGAGTGTTGTAATCATACCTAAACTTAAGCAAAATAGTTAGGGAATTGTTATTAACTGGTAGCACCCAGGATAGTATTTAGCCTTGAACCTAAGAAAGATGCTTTAGTATAAGCTTCGAAATAAGCTAATTACTTGCGTAAATAAAGTGTAATGGGTGTTGGTATGCCGTGAGGATGATGACTAGAACGTTGCAAGTATGGTAAATAAGCAATAACACTTGGCCACTGTTATTTCTTATTTATTGGTACTACTGGGTTCTAGAATATGATCCGTCATGGGAATACTAATTTCCTTGTTCCTTGATGAAAGCCCTAATAAAGGGTTCATTTTAAATCGTGATTTAAGAAAGATATATTTATGGGAAATTCAAATGACCTCTCCGGCAAGACTGGGCATGGTGTAGCAGACTCTCCAGCTTGTCCGGGTAAGATGGGGTTACCTCTCCGGTGAGAACCGGGTAAGATGGGGTATAGGATATGTCAAACAAGTGACAGAATTCCCTAAATAGTAATATGACCTGATGTCTGATTTCTTTTTGGAAATATAAATACATTAACCTTATAAAGGGTATGTATATTACAGAATGTGAAATATATATATATAGATATGTATATCTATAAGGAAATCCAAAAACCATAAGGATTGGCAATTTGGAATAAAGCACAAGCATATGTATCTAGATTTCTTTATCAGGAATCTCTTTAATTTCGATATCAAACACTATTTCGTTTGATCATCTACCACGTAACTCGTGCGATAATATAAAAAACTGGAAACCCTTTAAGTTGGGACACCATCAAAAGTATAAAAATTTTCAATGCGTAACCATAGACTATTAACGCAAGTAAGAAACATGTAAAGTTGTGATGGTGCACAAGAAAACACATGAAACGTAAATTATACGTCCACAGACGTTGAAGTATATCACACCCGACTTTCAAGGTAAGACCTTTGGAAAATATAATTGGACATAATGACACCATTGCGGATTCCGTCAATGGAAGAATTTAAGCAGCTAATGGAAAGAAAATTCTGTCCCGAATACGAAAAGGAACAAATGGCAAATAAATTCCTGAATCATCAGATGATGTGTGTAGACTGTCAAGGGTATACTTCGACATTCTTTGAGTATGCGAGAGTAGTACCAACCCTGGCATCGCCAGAATCGGTACTTATTTCCCGTTATATTTGGGGATTGATTGGCGAAATCCGTGATATCGTTAAGGCTGCGAGACCTCGCACAAATTGACGATGCAGTGGAATTAGCTAACACCCTAACCGACGGGCTAGTACGCACAAGAGAAGAAACCCGAAAGAAGGAAGTGGCCCAAAAAATTACCCAAGGATTCCGTATGGGTAACAGAAGCAATTTTAGGAGAAAGGGAACTGGGCAATCTTCCACTGTTCCATGTTGCAATGTCTGTAAAGGAAGCATTTTGGAAGATGCAAAGGATATTGCAATTTCTGCAAAATTCCGGGCCATCAAGAAGAAGATTGCAGAAGAAGAAAGCAACAGTCTGCTACAACTGCGGAGAAGCTGGACATTTCAGGCCAGATTGCCCGAAATTAACCAAACCAGCTGATAACAAAGCCAAACCTGCAGAAGGAGGTACCAAGAAGAACGTAAGAGCCTTCTAGTTGACTACTCAGGAAGCAGAATTAATTCCAGACATGATAGCTGGTACGTTCTTAGTTCACAACATCTATGCCAAAGTATTATTTGACTCTGGTGCAAACCAAAGTTTTATAAAATACTTCATTCTGTCAAGCTCTTAACCTACCATTAACCAACCTTAGGCAGATTTTTTACAGTCGAAATAGCAGATGGAAATTCTGTTAAAATAGATAAGGTTTTGCGAGAAGGAAAGATAGAATTATTAGGCCATAAGTTTTCAGCAGATCTATTACCTATGGATTTAACAAGATTCGACGTTGTATTAGGAATGGATTGGTTGGTAGCCAATCATGCTCGAATTCTTTGTGATAAGAATTCCATAGAAATCCGTGCACCCATTAAAGAAGTAATCATGGTTACAGGAGATAAGCCGCGAAAATCCATGAAGTTCATTTCAGTAATGAAAGTTGCTAGTTATGAACGAAAGCAAGGAATGGTGTATATGATTTCAGTAATCATTAACACAAAAGATAAGGAACTCAAAGAAATTCCTGTAGTATCAGAATACTCAGATGTATTCCCAGAAGAACTACCTGGATTACCACCCAATAGGGAAGTTGAATTTAGAATTCATCTAATTCCTGGAATTACACCGATTAGCACCCACTGAAATATTAGAACTGAAAAAGCAATTAGATGAATTGCTCAGTAAAGGATTCATACAACCTAGCTCATCCCCGTGGGGAGCTCCAGTGTTGTTTGTAAAGAAAAAAGATGGTTCGATACGAATATGTATCGATTATAGGGAATTAAATAAGGTTACAATTAAGAATCGATATCCATTACCTAGGATTAATGATCTCTTCGATCAACTTTAGGGGGCTAGATATTTTTCTAAGATAGACTTACGCTCCGGATATCATCAATTGAAGGTACAAGAAGAAGACATACCTAAAACTGCTTTCAGAACTAGGTATGGTCATTACGAGTTTACAGTCATGCCCTTCGGACTAACGAATGCACCCGCGGCATTCATGGACATTATGAATAGAATCTGTAAACCGTATTTGGATAAATTTGTAATTGTCTTCGTCGATGATATACTCATTTATTCCAAAAGTCAGGACGAGCACTGTCAGCACTTGCATGCACTCTTAACCTTATTAATAAGGGAGAAGCTTTACGCCAAATTCTCAAACTGTGAATTTTGGCTACAGGAAGTGCAATTTTTTTAGATCACATGGTAAATCACGAAGGAATCCATGTAGATCCCTTTAAGATAGAAGCGATCACCAAATGGAAAGTTCCGCAGTCAGCTATGGAAATTAGAAGTTTTCTAGGATTAGCCGGATACTATAGACGGTTTATTAAGGATTTTTCCAAGATAGCTGTACCATTAACTAAGTTAACCTGTAAAGCAGTTAAATTTGAATGGGGACCTAAGCAAGAAGAAGCCTTTAGGATTTTAAAGCAAAAGTTAAACAAATGCCCCAATTCTAGCCTTACCAGAAGGAACAGAAGATTTTGAAGTTTACTGTGATGCTTCTAAGCTAGGATTAGGATGCGTGTTAATGCAACGCAAGAAGGTAATTGCGTATGCCTCAAGACAATTGAAAAAGCACGAAGAAAACTATATGATTCATGACTTAGAGTTAGGAGCCATAATTTTTGCCCTTAAGATTTGGAGACACTATTTGTATGGAAGTAAATTTACTGTCTATACAGATCATAAAAGTTTAAGATACATATTTGGGCAAAAAGAATTGAACATGAGGCAAAGGAGACAGATGGAGATTCTAAGTGACTACGACTGTGATATCCAATATCACAAAGGAAAGGCAAACGTAGTTGCAGATGCCTTAAGTCATAAGTATCATGAGAAACAACGACGAGTTTATGCTCTTAGATTAAATCTACAGTTAGATTTAATGGAACAACTGAAGAATGTTCAAGAAACAGCAATCGAAAATGATGCTGAAGGAACGAAAGGACGAATAAAAGAATTAGAGCAAGGAAATGATGGAATTTGGAGATTCCATAAGAAAAGAATTTGGGTACCTAAACAAAGAGAATTAAGAGATAAGATTCTAAAAGAAGCTCATAAATCTAGGTATACCATGCATCCAGGAAACAATAAAATGTATCAAGATTTAAGGAATAATTTCTGGTAGATAGGAATGAAAAAGGACATAGCTAAATATGTTTCTAAGTGTCTTACTTGCTCACAAGTTAAGGCAGAACATCAGAAACCTTCAGGTCTACTACAACAATTAGAAATGCCTGTATGGAAATGGGAACTCATAACAATGGACTTTGTTACTAAGTTGCCAAAAACCAGAAAAGGTAATGATGCGATTTGGGTAATTGTGGATCGATTAACCAAATCAGCTCATTTTCTACCTATAAAGGAGACCTTTAGCATGGAAAAGTTAGCCAAGTTGTATGTAGATGAAGTAGTATCCTTACATGGAGTCCCACTCTCCATAGTATCGGATAGATATAGTCGTTTCACTTCCCATTTCTGGACAAGTTTCCAAGAAGCAATGGGAACCCGACTAAATCTAAGCACTGCATATCATCCTCAAACCAACGGACAAAGCAAAAGGACGATCCAAACCCCTGAAGACATGCTCAGGGCATGTGTAATAGATTTTGGTGGAAATTGGGATGACCACCTACCCTTAATTGAATTCTCCTATAGCAATAGTTATCATGCAAGCATTGAAGCTGCCCAATTCGAAGCACTGTATGGACGAAAGTGCAGAACTCCAGTTTGTTGGGCAGAAATAGGAGAAAGCCAATTATCAGGTCCTGAAATTGTATAAGAAACCACTAATAAAGGAAAGACTAAAAACGGCTAGAGATTGTCAAAAGCGTTATGCCGATAATCGACGCAAGCCACTAGAGTTCCAAGTTGGAGACAAGGTACTCTTAAAAGTTTCTCCTTGGAAAGGTGTAGTATGGTTCGGTAAGAAAGGAAAGCTAAGTCCAAGATACGTGGGACCATTTCCAGTAATCCAACGTATAGGACCAGTTGCTTATCGCTTACAACTACCAGAAGAACTAGCTGGAGTACATGATGTATTTCATGTATCCAATCTCAAGAAATGCCTATCAGACGAATCCCTGGTAGTACCGCTTCAAGACATAGAGGTAAATGATAAGTTAAAATTCGTAGAAAAACCATTTCAAATAGAAGACCGAAAGATCAAGTTTCTCAAGCACAAACGACTAGTGCTAGTCAAAGTCAAGTGGGATTCAAAGAGAGGACCCGAATATACTTGGGAGCTGGAATCAGAAATGAAGCGGAAATATCCTCACTTATTCCAGTAAATCTCGAGGATGAGATTCTTTTTAAGGTCGGGAGGATGTAACAACCCTCATTAAAAAATTACTATTTCTTATGATTTATTGTCCAATAGGAAACCCTAATTGAGACCCCCAAGTAATCCTGCACAAACCCTAAAATTTTCAGAACAATCAGGATCAGGGCCCCTAAAACTCAGGGGGGTATTCCCTACTTGACGATTATCCTCATAACTCGTTTTAAGAATTGAATTTCTTTGGTCCGTCGACTGAGCTAAGCTACAAACACACGTGGCTACTCTATGGTAGATTGTGGCCCCTCGCGTCACGCGACGCCCCAACGTGACCCCTCGCGTCACGCGAGGGGGTCAAATTTTCAGTATAAATAGAGGGCATTGGCACTTAGATTTCTGCGTTGGAACGATATTAAAATTCGCTTTACACTTCGAGATATCACATGTTTACTACAAAAACACACACACAGCACGAAATGCTGCCGCAAAACAGGGTAATAACTCGATCGCCGCTACGATTCAATGTCCGATCGATTGAAACTATCCAATGGATGTTTAAGTGCTGCCCACATTAGGGTTATTCTTTTTCATTCGTTGTGAACTCGATGGATGTTTAAGTATCGCACTTTGTCATTCGTTGTGAGGGTTTAATCTCGTGAGTTATCATAAATGCTGTATTAGTTACTGACCTAGTTTCGAGTGCATTATTGTTAAATTAAGTTAACAGGCTAATCAGTAGGCTAAACTCTGCCCTTATAAATCTGGCAATGTGAGTCATTCTCTTTTTATCAAAGTATTTTACAAAATCATGTTATTTTCAAAGTTATAATTACAGGGATTAAGTCTTTGTAATCTCCAAATTACAGCCGGTATGTGGGGTTTTGTATACATTACTTGATAACCGTCACCATTGGACAACGAGATAGCCAATAGGTGGTCGAGTGACAAATACCGTGGGTAGATGGTTGATATGTATAAACATTATAATCGCTCTTAATACTGTAAATTATAACACTGTTTTCTAGTTATACTTTGCAGTGATTAAGTCTTTGCCAATCTTAAAGAAGCAAATGTAAAAACTCTTAATGCTGTGAATTATAACAAATATGTTTTTGTACAAAAATGAATGAACTCACCAGTATTTCCTGCTGACAAAATCTTTTTAAAACGCATTTCAGGTAATTACAGTAGATCGGAATAAGAGTTGGATACGGCACCAACAAGGCTTACAGAAGTGGCTTATTTTATCAAATTAAGAAAAGTTGTTTTATGTATTCGAAATTATCCTATATTAAAGCTACCTTTTGAAACATGGTTTTATCCCATCTATTTAATAAATAAAAATTCGGTGTTTTCTAAACTCTGATAATTTTCCTAACTCACGGTTCTGATGAAATTTCCGCTGCAATGTTTTTCTAAATAACCACCGGTACCACTTGGCTGCTCGCGGCTCCCGATTCCGTCCAGGGTGGGGTCGGGGGTCGTGACAGCTGCCCGGTCACCCATTAGATCTAACCTTTTGTTCTGCGGTCTAAGTATGTACACGATTAATGGTGCTTATGGTACCCTATTCGTGACACGATTTCTCGTATCATTCCTCAAAACGCATCATACTTGGTACTAGTTATCACCAAGAGTGCTTCTTGTTTTTGTATCCATCATACCATTTGTAAACATTGTAATATTTGTAACATGTATTTCACCCCCGAAGTTATAAAACTGAAAACACTTAAAAGGAAAAGGGGGAGCATGAACTCACAACTTTGCGTTCCTGCGTCGTAAACTTCACCGGATTTGCTTATCTAGTGTCGTGACCTAAACGTGTTTTATTAACGTTAGTCACTGGACTTGCGTCGCACAAGTACAAGTTACTATCTTTTGTATATGTGTTTTTGTGTTAAAAATAATTTATATTTTTAACTATGTATCTCACTTATATTATTTTCTCAAAGATAAATATAAGTGTCTTGTATTTTCACCCGAATTATGTATTTTGTCTAAATCTTCATTTCATGTTCATAACTTGTCCAAGTTATTTAATCTATCAAGTAATATATTTTCATAAATATATTTTCTTGTATTTGTCTAATCATGTTGTATGTGTATTTTGTATCTTCACTCCTTAGGAGTATTTAGTGTATTTTCAAGTCCTAATACACTATTACATGTAATACATACTACATACACTTAGCACAAAATTTGGTGATAAATAAATATATATATTTTTCTCAAAAATATACATACTTAATATCAATTTTAATCTCGAAGAAATCATTATTTCTTAACACAAAATTTTTGGGAAACCTTGGTAAATGCTTTTAGATATATTTTTAGGGAATAAGTTTCTCAAAACTTATATTTTTCTAAGTGTCAAAATTTTATAGAAATTTTGACAGAGTTTCCCCTAAAAATGGAGGTTTCCCATGTTTTCAAAACATGTGTTTATTTTCTTTTAAATCATCATCAACATCAACAACCCAATCAAGTCTTACCATAAACCTAGATCATGTAAATCACACTACATCATGAACTTGAAGTTCTTGTAAAAACTTGTAGTAACTTACCATGTTATTTAGTAGGTTTAGTTACCCCTAAAAACATGGTTATTTGTTTGTAAATCACTCTCTTGAAAGATTTAGACGTTTACAACTTGTCGTATGATTTTTCTAAAAATATTCCTTTTGTATTTTTCTTGTTTCATAAGTGTTTATACACTTGTTTTTCTAATAAAAATAGTGTAGGTTTAAGTAAAAACCAAGATCTTACAAAAATCATATTTTAAACTTGGTTTTCTTTTAGAAAAACCATTCATACATCTTAGGTTTACAAGCTTACTAGCTTACTTTGGTTATTATTTTTCAAGAAATCATTTATTCATCAAGTTCATGTTTATTCATGAGGATGATCTTCTTGTGTAAACACATAATCATCCTCTAACTTGATAGATCATGTGTTTAAACACAATCTAACAAGCGTCATGTATTGATCAACATCACTATTTCTAGTAATCAACAAGCAAACATTATACATCTACTAAACAACATCATTTCATCAAGATATCATCATATTTCACCTTATGTTTCAAGATTCATGTGTATGTCTTTTAGTGTTCTTGTTATTTCAACTTAATACATCTTTTATCCACTAAAAATGTGAAGTAATAAGAGTTACAAGGAGCTTACTACTAGCTTCAAGCTAGGGAAGAAACAATGGTGAAGATTGAGTGGATAAAAGCACACGGAAGAGGTCCTTGATGATTCGCAAGCTCCAAGCTTCGTTAGTGACCTTCTTACACCTCAAGACAACCTTGGAATGGGTAGATGATGATTGAAAGATGGTGGTGGTGGTGGGATTACTTGCGGCCGAGAGCAAGGGGGGGGCAAGGGGAAAGAGTTGTGGTGTGTTGAAGTGGAAAGATGAATGTGATCTTATAACAAATCTAGAGTTTTATCCAAAGGTCTTTGTGTCTTGAAAGTACTAGACATGATCTTATCATATCTTTAGGAAGATTAGCAACAGATTTAGTAGATTGAGAAGATCTTAGTGTGGGAGCCCACCATGTGACCGTCCATATGTAATGGGAGGGGGGTTAAGTGTAAATTCCATTCCCTAATTACATAAATAAGCAAGCTTTCAAGTATAAAGTTTAGGGATTTAGTGTGTTATTATGTTATAAGAGGTGTTATGGTGTTCGGGGACCATAACTAGCTCAGAAACATTAAAACAATGCTTCTAATAATATTTTGATGTTCCGGGTAATGTCCGGTTGTTCGGTTAAATACCGGTTCGTTAAAGTGCTAAATTGCACCGTTTAGTGTCTTTCAAGTGCCCTTTTGTGATACTTTCAATTCCCGACACTCAGGAAAATATTCTGGATCAATTTTTCATATTTTTGCATGATACAATCTTGTTACAATGCTAAATTTTGCTGAATTATATAAAATTCAGCTTTTAAAGTGTATTTCGGGTGCTTTTTAGTGCGTATTTTAGCTTCCGGAAAGTCTATATATAAACCCTTGTATGTACTCTTGGGTTTTAATGTATTCTTGTCGTTGGACATACACCTAGGCTCCAATTCTATTGTCTAACTGCTTTTTGCAGAATTGTTGACACAATGTGTCTTACCGGTGAGTTTACTAGTATTTTTGACGCAACGCAATCATAAAGTAATTCTTGTAGTATAAAACGTGCATGAATTCACTTGTTTAGTATGAAATCAGACAATGTTGACATTTAAGCACATAATTGCAGTCATTAAATAATAATTAAAGTGTACGGAAATTACCGGTTTGGTGCCAGTTGTCACAGTCTCCGGGGTTAAAAGTGCAAATTCTGACCTTGCTGTTATAGTATTTTTCCAGCTTGCTTTTGTATTTTGCCTCATTGATTGCTGCCATCTCTCTTCTTACTTCTAGAAGGTCTAAATCCAACCTTATTTCTTCCTCATTGTTGATCACATTCATGGAGAGCGTCCTTGGAGATGGCAGACCAATCTCTGCCGGTATCACGACCTCCGACCCATAGACTAGACTGAACGGTGTTTCCCCATTACTTGTCTTTGGCATAGTCCTATGGGCCCACAGTATGCTGGGCAACTCATCAACCCATCCTCTTCTCTGCGTTCCCAACCGGGCCTTGATACCGTCTACAATACTTTTGTTCACTGCTTCGACCTGACCATTTCCTTGCGGATGTGCCACCGAGGAAAAGGTGTGTTCTATGTTTAGCTCTTTGAACCAATTTTGGAGATCATCAGCAGCGAAGTTTGTTCCTTATCGGTTATGATTCTCAGAGGCAGTCCGAACTGACAAATTATTTGTTCCCAGATGAACCTTCGCACCACACTAGATGTGGTTGATGCCAGTGCCTTTGCTTCCACCCATTTTGTGAAGTAGTCCACTGCGACTATGATGAACTTCACCACCCCTGGGGCTTCTGGGAAAGGACCAACCATATTTATCCCCCATTGCTGGAATGGCCATGCCGTTGGTACGGGGACCAGCTCATTCTTTGGGCGCATTGTTTTCAGAGCATATCTCTGACAACCGCTGCATCTTCTCAAAACCTTGACTGTCTATATGCATTCCGGGCCAGTAGTAACCCGCGTTCATTACCTTCGCTACCACCATGTACTTCACGGATCAAATAATTTGCATCTTCTGGATCGACACATCTCAGTAACGGTCCGAGGTACGATTTTTGGTACAGAATGCCATCAGCCATCTGGTAGTGTCCGGACTTGTACTGTATTTTCCTTGCTTCAGCTTTGTTTTCAGGTAGTATTCCAGACTGGAGGTACATGATGATCGGGGTCATCCAAGATGTTGTTCCCAGTTGGATGACGCTCACTTGTCTTAGCAGTACTGATGGATTGCTTAGAACTTCAATGCGCACGTCTTTGGCCAGGTGCTGGAAATTGGTGGACGCGAGTTTGCTCAGTGCATCTACTGGTTTATTCTCGCTCCTGTTAATGTGGTGCACCTTGTAGGAATTGAAGTTTTGTAGCAATGTTTTTGCTTGGCCTAGGTACAGCGCCATCACATCTCCTTTGGCGTCGTACTGGCCATTGATTTGCCCTGTCACGAGCATGGAGTCTACATGTGCCTCTATGTGTTTGACTCCCATCTTGATTGCCAACCTCAAACCAGCAAGGAAAGCTTCATATTCGGCTTCATTATTTGTGCTTTTGAAGTCTAACCGGATGGCGTATGTGAACTCATGTTTTTCTGGACTTACTAATCTAAGTCCCGCACCTGCGCCATCCTCGTTAGACGCACCATCTGTATACAGTAGCCATGGTTCTTCCGAATGTTGCCTTTCAGCTCTTTCCATTGCCTTGCACTCTCTGTCCTTGTCATCTGGCACCTCTGTCAGGAAATCTGCCAACACCTGACCCTTGATTGCTGGCCTTGGCCTAAAAACCAAGTTGTGGTGTAACAATCCTCAATAAACCGACACCCTCATAAATATTTTCGACACCCTAGTATATTTTAAAATGTCCCAATATGACTTTAAATACACCCCATACGTGAAAACGGGCCCCAAATACATTAAATAGTATTAAAAATAATTAAAAAACTGAATTTTTAAGTTGAGGCGGGCCGCGTAAGCTCCACCACAACCTTCACGCGAGCCGCGTGAACTTAAATGGTGGCGCAGCCACGTGGCCCAACACCCGGCGAACCTACCTGATGACCCGGATCACCTACGCATTGACCTGGGGTCAACGCGAGCCGCGTAGGCCCTGTCCTTGTGTTACGCGGGCCGCGAGAGAACCAGACTCAGCAACTATAAATAGAATGCATCGGATCTTCAGTCTGTTCGTCCCATTTTCTATTCTCAATCTCAATTTCTGAATAGTAGGCTTTATACACGGGTATTATACCCCCCTAATTAGCGAAGTTCTGCTCCGTTGTAAGTATTATAACCCCTGGATACGTATTAGATACGCTGCACGATTGATCTAGGGTTCCGTAACGGTTGTCGTGGTTCTGCCCGACGTAGTCGTTGGAATGCCGTCTCGGGGAGGGTATTACTAATGTTAAAATGGGTTATTATACTAACACGTGTGCTTTTGTGTAAATTATAGATTGTCACCAGGAAACCCTTACGAAAAATCTAAGAAAGCAATGTGAGTAATCTCCTTTTTGTAAACAGTTTTTACAAAACCTTAACTATTTTACAATGCAATTTAGCAGTGATTGAGTCTTTGTAATTCTACGATTACTGCCGGTATGTTGGGGTTTTGTATACAAAATGTGAGTAACGTTACCATTGGACGAAGAGTTAGCCAGTGTGTAATATTACCCACCAGTCAGGATTGACAGTACTGAATGAGTAATTGGGTAGATATAAACATTGTAATCGCCCTCAATACTGTTAAGTTTAAATTAAATTAATAATTCTTGATTAAACTGGGATTCACTCACCAGTATTTCCCACTGACAAATGTTTTTAAAACGCGTTTCAGGTAACACAAAGTGAAAGCCAATTAGAAGCCAGCTGGACAGCACTGAAGGCTTGGAAAAGTGGCTAAAAAAGTTACCTAAATAAAGAAGGCATTTTAATTCAAATAAAATGGGATTTATCCCTATAAATCAGCTTGTAATAAAAACTTGGGTTTCATCCCAATATGTTTATTTATATATGAATGGTGGTTTTACTCTGATAAACATTTCCTAACTATGGTCCTGATGAAAATTCTGCTGCCAAAATTAGACAATACACGATACCACCGAAACTTGTTCGCGACCGCCCGTTCCCGGGACAGATAAGGGATCGGGGGTTGCGACATGTGGCATCCCAGCTCTATGGCCCATTTTGCCAATCTTCCGGATATCTCGAGTCTTGCGAGGATGTTGCCGATGTTATAGTTCGTTAAGACCTGAATGACATGATTAACAAAGTACCTGCGCAATCGCCTGGACGCGTGAATCAATGCGAGGACCAGCTTCTCCATTATGGCATATCTCGTTTCTGGGTCATTCAAGGTGCGAGACACGTAGTATACTGGCGTTTGTATGCCTTGTCGGTCCACGAGTAGAACTGCTCCTACTGCTTTTTCTGATGCTGAAAGGTACATGACGAGCGGTTCTTCTTTCATTGGTGCAGTTAGTGTTGGTAACCGTATGAGGCAGTCTTTCATTTCTCGGAATGCGTGCTCGGCTTCGGGCGTCCATTGGAACTGATTCTTCTTCACACAGTTGCAGAGTGTTTTGATAAATGGGAAATATTACGCTTCATGATTGGCGAGGAAACGATTGAGCGCTGCTAACCGTCTGGCCAACTTCTGCATTTCCTTTATCGTTGACGGTGAAGGCATCCGTTCTATCGCTTAAACTTTTTCCGGATTGACCTTGAACCCGTCCTTCGTGACGATGAAACCTAAGAACTTCCCTTCTTCCATGCCGAAAGAACATTTCGATGGGTTCAGTTTAATGTTCACTCCGCGTAACGTATCGAACGTTTTTTGGATGTTCACCAACATCATACTCTCTTCCTTGCTCATTATGACCAAATCATCCATGTATACCTCGATGTATTTTCCGATTGCGTCGCTGAATGTTTCATTCATTAGTCTCTGATAAGTTGCACGTGCGTTCTTTAGTCCAAAGGGCATTTTCGTATAGCAATACAACCCTGTTGGCGTGTGGAATGCAGTCTTGTCTTCATCTTGGATGGCCATCTGTACCTGATGGTATCCTTTATAACAATCGAGGAAACATTTCCATCTGAACGACGCCAATGAATCGATTTTCTCGTTAATTTCTGGTAAAGCATAACAGTCGCGCGGGCATGCTTTGTTTAGATCCTTATAATCCACTCACATTCACTAACCACCATTTCCTTTAGGAACCATCACTGGGCTGGCCACCCATGTTTGGTAACGAACGTCTCTGATGATTCCAGCGTTTAGCAATTCGGTGATCTGTTCCTGCATGGCATTGTGCTTTATGTCTCCCAGGTGACGTTTCGTATGGACCACAGGTTTAGCATTTTCAGAGACATTCAGTCTGTGCTCTGCTATGTGCCGTGGAACACCAACCATATCAGCCGGTGTCCAGGCGAACACGTCCATGTTCTCGAATAGCAACTTTTTTAGCGCCGCGCGCGTGAGATCTGACATTGCTGGGCCCAAGGTGACAGTTTGTTCCGGATATTTGTTGTTCAGTATCCACTTTTCAGCTTCTGCGCGCGGTGTGGATTTGCTTGCTTTTGCTGGTCTGATTTCATCCGCCGCAAGGACTTATTTCCTTGCGTAAATTATTGTTATCCCAGTCTATGTTGGAAACCCAACAGCTGAATACGGCCCTGAACAGATCATACTAAAATCTCTTGGGACTCTCTTCCCAGGAGGATATCATGTCTTGAGCTTGCTGGCAATACCATGAATGTTACTTCTTCTGTTCTTGAGTTCCTTCCATCCGAGAGCAGCACTGGGAACGATATCTGACCAAGAGGAAAAACGGATTCATTGCAGAAACCAATTAATGGGTAATCTACTGGTTCTAAGCGCGCTTTATCCTCCTGGTCGAATTGATTAAAGCATTGCTCGTAGATGATGTATGTGGTGCTCCCTGGGTCGATGAAAATGTAGTCAGTTTGGTAATGGCCGATCACGCCAGAAATGACTATGGGTCTTCTTTCTCTTGGGCCCCCTCGCACCACAGGGAAAACAACTTGTCTTTCGCGCCAATAATCGTCTTGGGCACGCTTGTTATAGTTCTTTCTCGGTCTTCGTGGTCCCCCTTGGATCATATGAGTTTCTAACTTTCGAAGCTTTTTGTTGTCTGGGCCTTTTTCTCTTCTTTGGATTTGGCGATTATCACGCTTTCCACCTTTGACCAGATGGGTGAGCCTTCCATCTTTCAAAGCTCTCTCTATCTCCTGCTTTTGGCTGAAACAGTCATCGGTCAAGTGACATGTATCTTTGTGGAACTCGCAGAAGAGGTTTGGGTTTTGGCCTATTTTATTTCGCATCTGTAGATGAGGTTTGAACTGATGGTTCTCGGTCGACAGGACCTCGAAAGGGGTCTTTGTCAGGGGTGTCCACTATTTTTCCCTGTTTTCTCTCTTGACCTCTTTGCGATGACTGATCTGATTGATCGTAGCGCGCGCATCTTCTCTTATCGGGCTTCTTTCTCTGTAGCATGATGACCTCCATGACTGGCCTTTGCCTTTCTTGTTGCGTTGGTCATGTTGGCTGTGATTGTATTGACGTCTGTCGTCGCCGGTCAATTGTTTATCGGTTCACGCAATTGTTTTTGCTGCTTCGATGAATGTGTCCCAATCTTTGGGGCCTCCGTCTCTTCCTTTCAATCATTTGATCAGATCGTCACACTTTACTGCCCTCATGAAGTGTGCGCGCATCATCTTCTCGCCTACATCTCCGATTTCCAGGCATTCCTTGTTATATCTGGTAATGAAATCTTCTATGCTTTCGTGATCCTTCCTCCATATGTTTAAGCAATCAGCTGGATCTCTAGTATGCATGCGTTGTTGGGAGAAGTGCGCGAGGAACTTTTCTCGAAAATCAATCCAGGATTTAATTCTTCCTGCTGGCAGGCTGTCAAACCAGACGCGCGCTGCGCCGACAAAGGTTTATGCGAAAAGATGACACCAAGTTGGTAATGTCCACCCACCTGTTAACCCTGCGCCGCTGAATACTTGGAGATGGTCGTCGGGATCTGATAAGCCATTGTATTTACCCACATTGTGTGGCAGCTTTGTCTTATCGACATCGGCTGTTGCGATCTCCCTGATGAACTTAGATTTTTCAGCCATGCTTTCTGGGCGATAGCTCAACGAGTAATCATGTTCTGCGTTTGGATTATACCCCGCACGCTTGTGGGGTTTGTACGCCTCGTGTTCCAGTGGTAATCTGCTAAACACCGTGCTTTCTCTTTTGTACATTGTATCATTTTCTTCGTTGTAGCTATCCCATTCGTCGTTTATGTTGCGCGGCCCTAAACGACTGTGCACTGTCTTCCTCTGCCGGTGGGTGTGTTGCACAAAATTGCTTTCAGTTTCACCATACGTGTCACGTGTGTCGTTCACACTTTGCCTTCTGGTGTTCGGTGTTTTTTCAGTTTGTTGGTTCCGCGCATGCATCTGTTGGGGAATATGAGTGCTTGGTGCTCTTTGTGGTGGAGTGATAAAGGCGGATTGATTTGCTTGTGCTTGGAGCAGGGCTTGCTGTGCGTTTAACTGCGCATAGACAAGGTTCAGTGATGTTGTCTACTTGGCATAACAGGAGGCCAGAGTTTCTCCTTCAGGTAGCCCTAAGAGTGCTGAGAAGTTCACTTGCGTTTGACCCGATGGTGCTGAAGGACCAGCGCCATGGTTTGGTGTTGAGACTTCCGGAGGTGCTTGGTTAACTACCTCGAGTGGATGTTGAAAAGTAGCTCCGTTAGTTCTTTGATGGATAACTCTAGAAGTGCTTCCAAAGATATCGGGTATCTCACTGTTTACTTGCCCTTCTCGGATAGTCTCGTTCCCTTGGAACCTTTGGACGTGAGCAGTGTCCGAAATTAGTTCAAAGGAAGAGATTTCTCCGTCCACGTGAGGTAAAGGGTTTGGTTCAGTCATTTAGAGAGTTTTTTTTGAAGAAAAAGGAGATGAAAATGGTTTGCAAAAAATGCGGTGGGCGCCAATGATGAAACACTGGTTAATCTCCGATGGTTAACTAGCAGGATCGTTTCTTACGTGGGTTCAATCTCCTTCTCTGCTCGCTTGTGACTGGATTCCTGCAAAACAGCGAACCGTTAGCTCGTTAAGAGGGGAATATGGGGGTTTCCCTCTTAACCGGGCTCCGGCGTGAGAATAAGTACTGTTCTGGGGAATAAAGAGTGTGTGTTGAGGGTGAAAGTAAGGAGAACAGAATGGATAACCTGAATGATGAAGGGTCCTATTTATAGCCGGAGGGTGAAGGAGGGAGGAGCAACCTTGCCAGCTGCTATTTGGCTCCAGCTGTCCGAATAAGGGGAATATCCTCTTGGTCTCCTCTGCTGTGGTAAGGATAGTGGTACACGTGGCGTGCCAATATTTGTCCATGCTGGAAAAATCGTGCAGCTGCTGTCGGTCTGCCCCCAGATTCGTTGCAAGTCTACATGGCGCCTGATTAATGGTGACACGTGTCGTCCTTTTTGTCTGAAGGAGCATCTTCGGTGCCACATTGGCGTCTCCAGAAGTTTCTGGATTTGTTTGCTGATGTAAGCGCCATGTAGGACGAAGAGAAGTGGTGTGGTCCCTGCCATGTGTGTATGGAATTGGGACCATACCTCTTCAGTTTGGTTATCAAAGCTATGAATTAGAGAATTAATTGTTATAAAAAAACAATATAGACGTTAATTAATCAAAAAGTGCCTACTTTTAAAGAAAAAGGACAAAAACAAAATCCAGCTATGGAACAAATCTAAAAATAAAGTTTGGTTTATTTTAATTAAAAAGAGAGATGTGTACAAAGCTAAAAATAAAGTTTTATTTATTTTAATTTTAATAAAAAAGAGAAAACATGCTTGAATTTGCCATTGTCAGCGGGCTGGCGCACAACAGTTGGGTGGCCTCACCCTACCACATGACACGTGACCCACCACCTCCTGTGTTTTCCGACACCGCTTATGTGTTCTATATAGGGCCGTTCAAATCGCTCGCCGCTCGTCGCTCGCTCGCCGCTCGTTCGGAAATTGCTCGAAAAATGCTCGTTCGATTTGACGCTCGGTTGTAAACGAGCCGCTCCGCTCGGTTCGGTTTGTAAATGAGCCAAGCATGAGCAAAGGTCCGCTCGGCTCGGTTCGGCTCGGATTATTATTTTTAGTTATTATATATATACGTATACACATACATATATAAACTATATCTATACACACATTACACATACATATATACTTAAATATAAATTAAATTTATAGTTTTATATATACCACTATATTAGATTTTGGTCCCCTATATACAAATTTACAACTATATCTATATGTACTAGCTCAACCACGCCAATAAAAAAAATTAATATCAAATCTAAAAGTTAAACCCTAAACAGATAAACGACAGGCTGCTCATCGCCTCAATGTTTCATGTTGTTACCCCAAGTTGATCGTCTCCTACTCTCAACGTAATTATACCATGAAATGTGCATGTTTTTAAAGACATAAAAACTTGAGACCAAACATTGTCACGATCTCTCTCAGCAAATTTAAATCGGGCGACACGGTTGTCCAAATTGCTCGAATTTCGCTCGACGCTCGCTCGGAATATTTATTGCTCGAAAAATGCTCGCTTGATTTGAGGCTCGGTTTTAAATGAGCCGCTCCGCTCGGTTCGGTTTGTAAACGAGCCAAGCACGAGCAAAGGTCCGCTCGGTTCGGCTCGGCTCGTGAACAGCCCTAGTTCTATATCCAGTTTAAATTTTGTGTACCTGCTCCTTGTATGTATAATTTTTAGAAAACTAGTTTTTTCTGTCGTTGCGGCGAATGTCTTTTGTTGTTTAGTCTGTGTTTACATGTGTTTTGAAATCACTACGAGCGCATTGCGTACAGAAACCGCTGACAAGAATAAAAAGAAAATATAGAAAAAAACACTAAAAGATAACCAAAAGAAAATCAACCAAAAAAGTTGTATGGTAATAATGTTGTTCGTATGAAACCTGTGGTCAAAGATGAGCAAATGATATTGGGTACCGGTACCGAATTCCCTGAACCGAAAGATCTTAAGTACCAATTCGGTACGACTTTTGGCGTTCCCGGTACCGGTTCGCTACCGTTTTTACCTTCATATACCGGTACCGTAACTGGTATTTTCAATACCAGTACCAATTCGGTAGTGGTTGGCACCGAGCTCATCCCTACCACTGAAACTAAAAAAAGAAATCATGAAAAGTTGAAGAAAATCAACAAAAAAAAGTTGCACGATACCGTTGTTCGTACGACACCCGTGATCAGGGATGAGCAAATGGTACTGGGTAGCAGTACCGAATTTCCCGAACTAAAAGATTTTCAAAATCAATTCGATACCGACTTTTGGTGTTTTCTGTACTAGGCTGGTGTCGGTTTTTACCTTCATGTACCGATAACCGTACTGGTATTTTCGATACCAATACCTGTTGACACAAGATTATCTAACTTAAAAAGTAAAGAAGATAATAAAAATTATTAAAAATACTATATATATTATTATAACTTTTTCTAGAACACTGTTCAAAACATTTGTTTTTTAATATATAGGAGAATTATAGCATCTAAAGAGTTATACGGGGTAGTAAAATCTTATTTTCACACCCCTCTCTCTCTCTATATATAGCCCGTAAAAAAGTTATATGAGCTGCAAAACTGATTGTTGCAAAAAAAATGTTAGAGGATTTTTTTTGTCTTCATATATATGGGTCGTATAACATTAGACGATCCGTATAGAATGTTATTTTTTTTTTGAACGGCCAATGAAAATATTATTAAAAAACCGCCAAGCAAGGCGCTAGGCTGGGATTCACATCCACCAAATTACAATCTCACAGACCCGGAACAATATACCAAGAACGACTAAGAAACATTAAAAGATCTCCAACGGTTCCAGGTTAACGACGCCTCTTTCGAACGATATTTTACCCATATGTATGCCATCGATTTGATCTCCTCGACTACTTTCGTTATTGAGGAGTAGCTACCTTTAAAGACAATGTCATTCCTCAGCCGCCAAATGCTCCACATGGTTGTTAAGACCACTGCCTGAATTGTTTTTTTCTTTTTCTTTGAACCTTGGCAATACACATTTAAGTCCAGCAAATCCCTGATGCAGAAAGCATAGATGGATGGAATATTACACCAAAGTGAGACCACTTGCCAAAGCGATTGAGAGAAAGCGCATGAAACGAACAAGTGTTCACACGTTTCCGGGTAGTCCCCACATAGAAGGCAATGATCCGAATCGACAAAAATGTTTCTAGTCGCCAACGCATCTTTAGTCGGAAGTTTGTTCCTATATGCTCTCCAAGCTACAATAGATACCTTTTTTGGGACCCATGAATTCCAAGGAAAAACATAGTCAGGTTGTGTATATTTAATTGAGCACAAGTGCTTTTTTAAACTACCCACTGTGAATGTATTTAATTCATCCAGATCCCAGACCCATGTGTCCTCATTAGCGCCCCATATTATCTGACAAATAAGCCCTTGTAACTCCCTCCATTCACCTTGTTCTACCGAGCCTAAAAATGGTCTTTTCCAGGCCCAATACGAACCTATCCCAGACCCGAATTGGCCCAATCTTTCTGCCACCGTGCATGTCTTTTTAGACTCAAGTGAGAACAGAGCCGGGAACTTTGTCGCGAGTGAAACCTCTCCCATCCACACGTCAATCCAGAACATCACAACGTTTCCGCGACCCACAACCCCTTTTATTATTTTTTCCAGCTCCAAACCCATGCTTGTGAGATCGGACGACACCTTATGTACTTGTTTCCAAGTTCCGGACATAGAAACTTTGGCTGGTATGAAGTTCCCAGCTCTCGAGTTGTGATGAAGGGCCCAAATAACTTTCCGCCACAACCCTTGGTCTTCAACTTTGTACCGCCGCCACCATTTTGCTAGCATGGCAAGATTGGCGTCTCGCAAGGAACCGAAACCCAATCCGCCATACTTTACCGGGGCAATGACGTTATCCCAAGCCATCCAACTTACCTTAGATATTTCCTCCGTTCCTCCCCAAAAGAAGTTCCTTCTCAAACTCTCTAATTTCGAAATGACTTGTACCGGGGCCTTATATAAAGAGAAAAAATATGTAGGCAATGAGTTGAGAACCGATTTTATCAACGTCACACGACCACCAAAGGACAACTCCCTTGCCTTCCAATTGGATAGTCGTGATCTGAACAAATCAATTGCCGTATAGAATGTTATACTACACATATAATGTTATATGACCCAAACATCATATAATGTTATTCGACCTAATATTTTTCTCTATCTATACGAGTCGTATAACAGTATACGACCCAATATTTGTCATGTCAGATTATTTTATACATATCGTATAACGTTATACGGCACGTATACATGGTGTGAAATTAAGATTTTGAAGTGTGTCTTTATTAGGACCCATAATAAAATTAATGAATATCATTATATATTTAAAAAATAACAATTTTAAATATTTAAATACCACATAAATTTTCACTTCCGAATATTATAGCCCACGCTACTTTTACAGGAAAAGTATCAAAACTTTTCAAACATAATTTTAATTTACTGGTTTCTCAATTTTTTTTGGATGGAATGTCGATACGTTGATATCACTAAAAAGTATTTTGATACATATATATGAAGTGGGTTGTTAAATATAGAAACAATTTTGATTAATTAACTTTGAGAATTGAGTTCACATTTGTATTTTTTTTTCATTAAATGTGATAGATATCAAATTTGCGTTATCCGTATATAATGTATATATGTGTGGTCGCTCGGTTGGGGGGGGGGGGGGGGGGGGGGAGTGCACTAATTTTAACGTTATTTTACTAATTTCGTGAAAATAACGATAAAAAGAGAATGGTTAATAATGCATCATGTGGCGACGTTGATATCCGAAAGATAAGGGAAAAGATGCACTAATTGGCCTTTTATTTCAACTACACTAACATCTTACAAACTAAATTAAAAGGAACTTGGTATGAAGACCAGAAGATGAGAAAATATTCAAAATATAACGTAAAATATTATTTTAATTTTATTATGAAGTTTGGTTTTGGAGGTGTTATAAGGAATATTGATCGGTATTTTTAACATGTAGCACCAAAATATTTTGGAAGAATAGTTAGGAATTAAACGTTAGATGACAAACAAACAAGAAAATCTAATATCTTTATGAGAATAAAAGTTTGGTGGTTAATGCCAATTAAATAAAGGTTCATGTGTTTTGGTACCATTAATTTCATTTTCATAATTAAATAATATAAAAATGTCATGTCTATTATGAAATCTTGTCTGTGAGTTTATTGAAAGAATAAATTAATGTTTTGACCCCTGTAGTTTAGTTAGTTTATTTTTCAGTTTAAAAAGAAATATTTTAACATATTAAATATAGAGTTTGCATTTTACAACGGTTTTAGCTCATAACACTAACTTTGTTACTTTTTTTCAGTTAAGTGAGAGGGTAATTCGGTCATTATATACCATAGGGGTTGTTTTTGATAATTAAAAAGTTCGTTTAATATTTAAGAGATTATTAATGGAATTACTCAAGTTTTATTTTTATTATTTCGTTATTTTCACGATTATTATTTAATAAAATACGTTTTAAATATACAAATAAATATGTATTTTCATTAACCGTTTGTTTTTATAAAAGCCGTTTTAAAAAATAATTTCTTTTTAACATTTTATTTAAACCGTCTATCGTTTTTAAAATAGTTCCTTTTTAAATCGCTTATTTTTTAAAATCGTTCTTTTTAAAGTCGTTTGTCTTTTAAAGTTTTTTAAACACTTCATTTTATAACATTATTTTTAATATTGTTTGTTTTTTAAATATTTTTAAGCAACTCACTTTTTAAGTCGCTCACTTTTAAGATTTTACGAAACGACGTGTATAAAAAACAGAAGAAATGTAAGATTTGAAAAAAAAGATGAAACATTCTAATAAAAAGTTTGCAAAAGATCACTCAATTTTCATTTTTTTAAATGGTTTTTTTTTTCAAATCTTCCATTTCTTTGGACCGTTTGTTTATTCAAAATTCGTTATTTTTTAACATTTCGTTTATTAAAGTCGTGCGTTTTTTAAAACCTTACATTTGTTAACATATTTTTTAAGGTTTTTTTTATAAACATCATTTTTTAAATCTTCGTTTAAAATTGATTGTTTTTAAACTCCTTCTATTAATCGTTCGTTTTTTGAAGTTCCTTTTCCCTATCGGCTATAAGTAAACTGAATACAAAGTTCCAAAAATGAATGATTTAAAAAACGGTTATAAAAGGAACGGTTTAAAAAGAAACGCTTTTAAAAATCAACGATTTGAAAAACAAATTGTTTAAAAAAGTTTCAAGACTCATATGGCAAACTCGATGGTTGGTCAAGCGGCGGCCCAAAAAATATGTTTATACATTAACCCCTTCCCCGAATCTAATCAAGGATTTTAGCGTTATCAAATCCAATATACATTAAGGAGCAAGGGCGTAGCCATAAATTTTTTCCTAAGGGTTCAGAAATTATTCAGGGTTTGATTTAAAGGATTCAACAGGTTTGATGGTGAAATTTCTACGGGTGCAATTTCAAAATACACCTCTATATAACACTAAAAATTTTTGTTGGTCCGAGTTCAGCCGAACATGTACCCTTTTATGTAGCTACATCCCTGTTAAAGGGGATGTGTAAGACTAGTGGGTGTGGGCGTTGGTTTCTTGGCGTTTTGGCTCTTTAACGCCGGCTGCTCCATCTCGGGTTGGCGTTGCCCCTTTGGCGTGGGGCCGAGGGGGGGGGGGGGTGGCATGGCTGGCTCCAACCCAAGCCCCTTCACACCCCATAGTCTAAGATGGAGAGAGTTATCAAAATCAATTTTTAATACAGACATCATTATAATTAAAATACAATATTAAAAATATTTACTATTTAACTAATTCAACTCTTCTTTCAAAATTACTCTTAATAAGATTTTTACACATGTGTAAATACAACAAGTTTACCTATGTGTAAATTTTCTTGTATTTGAATAATGATTATTAGTTTAAAAATAAATTTTGAATTTGAATTGTTTTTGACAAAGTTCTCGTGGTTTTTTCATTCGTTGTCATAGTTCTCGCAATATTTAGTGTTCTCATTTTAACCCTCCTTCGTGTATGGTTGCTTATAAAAGTTATATATAGGCTTATTACGTTTTAGTACAATAAAAAAGCTCGATTGGAGTTTGAAACTTGTTATCCAAATTATTTCTATGATTAAAAAAAAATCTCTAAAAAACAGTTTGAAGATGATAAAGAATTCAGTAAGTAATCCTTTATGTCCCTAAAACCGACATTAATAAAACATTTAGGGGCTGTTTGCCAACGTCTGAATGGTTAAGTGCTGAACCAATAAGAGTTCTGAATTATTAAGTGTTGAACTAGTAAGACGTCTGAACCATTAAGAGCTAGTATAATGCTTAACTATTGAGAGACAAATGTCTGATCAATTCAGATTAGAGGTCTTAACCATTCAAAGACAAATGTCTGAACCATTTAGACATCTACTCACGAAACAAACAGTCTGAACCATTAAGTACTTAATTAGTAAGAGGTCTGAACCATTAAGAGAACTTCGTTAAGAGCTAAACAAACAACCCTTTTTGTGTAAATCGTGGAGAAAACACTTCATATTATTATTATTGTGGGAGTTGTTGTATTGGTTATGATTGGTGATTTTGATAAGTGATGATAGAAAGCCAAAGGTAATGGGAAAATGAATGTGTCAAACACTCCCCTTTGCTTAAGCCTTTGGAAGTGGTTTTCACTTTTCACTTTTTCAAAGCATTTTCTTTCTTCCAAAGAGTAATTATTTCAACTACTTATATTGCATTGGTAAACTTCTTACCATCAGGAGGGGTTTTTATATTATAAAGGGTATAAAAAGTGGTTGTGAGTAGAGGAGAGAGAAAATGTTACTGTTCATCTGTATATTTGGGGGGACACTGTTCACCCGTTATAATTTTTTAATATATTTTGAAAGTGGTTGTGAGTGGAAGTGAGAGAAAAATGTAATGATAATATTATTTAATTGAAATGAGAGAGAAAAAGTATTTGTTTTTAGTGGAAATATATTTATATAGGAGTTGTTTTTTAGTGGAATGTATGTATAATTTGATGGTTTGGATGTGAATGCTCTTAACACCTATAAATATAGCTAGTTTAAAATAATATATAAAAATAACTTGTATTTTTTTTTTTTTGTTGGTTGGAATATTCAATTTTCCACCAAAAAAACTTGCCAAGTTACATCAAAATAGAAGGTAGACGGGCAACAAGTTGCGCCGCCACCCCTTTCTGAATTGCAAACCCTAACCTTCCAAAGACAAACCCCTGCCCCCCTGGGGTTGAACAATTGCTGTGGATAACCCGTTGGACCCTGGTCAAAAAACGGATAGCTTCTGGCGCTAGGGAGCCAAATGTATCAAAGGCAAAAGGGACAAAGACATGTTGATTCTCTGCACAAGCTTTAGCATGTTTATCCACTTTCTTTGATTCTGCCTTTCTTGCTGCTTGTCCAGCTACAAACCCGTTTTCCCTTAAACCAACCAAAGGAGAAACTCCTGTAAGGTCCACACAAGCATGTTTCCCCCCAGCCCAGCCAAAGACAAGCAGATCCGCTGGCCGCAGAGTAGATCTCCCTTCCATAGGGTCCGTGAGAAAATTCACAGGAGCCTCTTTCTTAGCAGAAATCCCAGCTCTTCTTAGGATGTCCCACAAAGCATCCCGAACCCAGTCATGCCGATATTTGAATCCAGGGAGATCTTTACAATGAACTGCGTGTTCCCCGTATTTATCCATACAAGCTTTACGGCATATCGGGCAGGTTTCATCTTCCGGGTACATAGGGATCATCAACCGATATTTGAGAATGACTCTGTATTCTACTGCAGACATGCATTGTCCCAACCCCTCAATCGGAATAACGGTCAAGAAATCCTGAGCATGGGGACCCTTCAGGCACTCAAACTTGTATTATGATGTAAATTTATTTTAACAATAAACACACGGCTCTTATAAAATCTGCTATTATAATTCATCTATTACTTACTTTACAATACTTGAATCGTATCACTTTGGTAAAGATAAATGCGTGGTGCCACTAGATCAAGAGACCACATATGAAAATACGATGTATAAAATAAACAACATATTAGATTTAGAATGAATAAAATATAAAGAATAAATGAATCAGTAAATGATGTTTTAGAAAATAATAATCAATTTTGACGATTCTAACCACCCATGTGTTTTGATGGTTCAACTGGTCTCCTATCTTATAGAAAGTAGGCTGTTACCAATTCTCATAACTTGATTGGACTAAGTTATGAGAATTTGTAGCAACCTACTTTCTATAAGGAAGTGAAAACAGGCTTGTGAAAGGAAGCTACCCACCTTCGAACTGAGATTTCTTTTTTATACAATAAAAACTAATACATGAAAAATAATAGGAAAAGTACACGGGACACTCACTTGCTTATTTATTACCAGGAATAAAGGAGAAAAGGAGGTGCATATGATCTCGTGCAATTATACGATCTTCCCTTTTTAAGCTGCATACGCTCTTGTTCAATCAAACAAGAATCCTAACACATATTTCACTTGCTCTAATGAGCCGGCTAAAACTCTATTTCGATTAAAGGTTCTATATTTTCTAACTCCTGGATGTCTCGTAGCGTAAAAGACCATAAAACCACTCATTTGTGTGTAGTATTCATAATTTGTACTTTCACAATAGACAAACAATAATAAAAACATAAATATCTATGTTCATAAGTCGTACTTTCACAATAGAATAATAATAAAAACATAAATACTACACATAAATGAGTGAACTGAAGAAAACATCGAAGTCCACGAATGGTCAAAGTTCATGTGGCCTAGTTGCTCTTACAATAAGATATAAATAAGAGCATATTCTCTTTTTTTTTTTTTTTTTTGAGAGGTGACTTTCTAAACAAGAGTCGATCACGCCCGTCTCTTGACGAGCCCTGATCCACCACGTACCCAGACTATGTTGTCTGAACCGGGTCCACGCTGGTGTAGTGGGGATCTCTTCATCGTAATTATTTATATCTTCTGTTTATATTTATTTATTCAAAATACTTTAGAGAAAACTATAACAAACATAAATATTTTATGGGTTCCATCACACGGGTTTTACCGCTTGTGGGGTAGTGCTTTTACGGTGGGTCAGACTGCTTTAAATGTTGCTTCGAGTAAAGTGACCAAACACGAGAATGTGTGCCTTGACAACCAGCACGTGTTTATCCCATATGCTTTTGATACTTTTGGTTTTCTGACGCCAGAGGTTGTGGACCTACCTAGTTGAGTTCAAAGGGTCATGCATAGTAATGTTATGACCCCGAGATCTATGGACGTAGTTTTTAAAAGACTTAGTTTTGCTATTAAAAAAAGGTAGCGACGCAGCTTGTTGCCTGTTTACCAACTATCTCGATGTAGATTCATAACACGATTATATATATAATAAGGCATTATGTAGTTCAATGAAAAAAGAAATCACATGGTGTCAATGACATTTTCTAATGGAGGAGAATATATTCGAATGGAATTGTGATCATAAACATTACTTTCATTGTTAGATAAGCATGAGGCGATAACTCCAATTTCAACATTTATAAGTATGGAATATGGAATCCAATGATGGCATTTTGTTGGAAGCAAATAGGAAGGCAAAAATGAATAAAACAAAGGAGATAGCATATGTTCCTTTCACCATCTCTAACATAGGTGTACTTGTGTTGAAATACATTCTACACAATAAACTTGTGACAACAAATAAAAATCAGTATTATCGTTGTGGAGGGTTGTAGTATCTCGGAATCGAAAACGAAAATTAATTTAAAAATCGTTTGGATTAGACTAAGGGCTTTTTGTTTAAGCTCTTAGTGGGCTCTTAATGGTTCATGTTGTTTGTTTCGCAAGCAGATGTTTGAATGGTTAAGACATTTGCCTCTAAATGGTTAAGCATTATACTGAGTCTGAATGATTAATACCTCTTATCTGGATTGGTCAGACATTTGCCTCTGAACGATTAAGCATTATATTGGCTCTTAATGGTTTAGCACTTACACATTCAGAAGTTTCCAAACAACCCTTAAGAGTCGTGTAATCACTATCTGAACAAACTATTTGATTGGTACAGTCAAATGTTCGAATGGATTAAACTTAGTCTTCAAGAACGAATATGATGTTGAATTATTGAGAAGTAACCGTACCGTTCTCTTTTGTTCGACAAGTATGCCTATTTCTATATCCCTCGACAGCCCATCGGTATTGAGTTAAATAATAAATCCATTTGATTACATCTAGCGACAACATTATCCATCGCATCTAGGCTCATATTGTTACATGTTATTAATCAAACCCAATAATTGATTAGCAGACTCGTTGTGTTTAATAAACCGATAGCTTACATGATCCACAATCAATTCATCCGATCCCTTTGTTTCTTTATTTGATCAGATCCATTAATTAGGCCCATTGTGAGAAATATGACAGGCCCAAATAGGGCCGTTCAAATCGCTCGCCGCTCGTCGCTCGCTCGCCGCTCGTTCGGAAATTGCTCGAAAAATGCTCGTTCGATTTGACGCTCGGTTGTAAACGAGCCGCTCCGCTCGGTTCGGTTTGTAAATGAGCCAAGCATGAGCAAAGGTCCGCTCGGCTCGGTTCGGCTCGGATTATTATTTTTAGTTATTATATATATACGTATACACATACATATATAAACTATATCTATACACACATTACACATACATATATACTTAAATATAAATTAAATTTATAGTTTTATATATACCACTATATTAGATTTTGGTCCCCTATATACAAATTTACAACTATATCTATATGTACTAGCTCAACCACGCCAATAAAAAAAATTAATATCAAATCTAAAAGTTAAACCCTAAACAGATAAACGACAGGCTGCTCATCGCCTCAATGTTTCATGTTGTTACCCCAAGTTGATCGTCTCCTACTCTCAACGTAATTATACCATGAAATGTGCATGTTTTTAAAGACATAAAAACTTGAGACCAAACATTGTCACGATCTCTCTCAGCAAATTTAAATCGGGCGACACGGTTGTCCAAATTGCTCGAATTTCGCTCGACGCTCGCTCGGAATATTTATTGCTCGAAAAATGCTCGCTTGATTTGAGGCTCGGTTTTAAATGAGCCGCTCCGCTCGGTTCGGTTTGTAAACGAGCCAAGCACGAGCAAAGGTCCGCTCGGTTCGGCTCGGCTCGTGAACAGCCCTAGGCCCAAATAAATGCAAGCTATTAGCTATATCGCCCAAAGTTGTATTAAATATTATTTAATTGAAATCACAACCCTATAAAACGCTAAACCTTATTAGATTAAAACGAGCATGCACTCTCGCATCTTCTAACTCGTTTAATATTTAAGGGGTTGTTTGGCAACTTCTGAATAGTTAAGTGTTGAACCAGTAAGAGGAACAATAAGAGGTTGAACCATTAAGATCCAATATAATGTTTAATCGTTCAAAGGCAAATGTCTGACCAATTCAGATTATAAATCTTAGCCATTCAAACTCAGTATGTTGCTTAACCATTCAGAGGCAAATGTAAATGTCTGAACCATTCAGACATCTGCTCGTGAAACAAACAGTCTGAACCATTAAGTGTTGAACCATTAAGAGCCTCATTAAGAGATAAACAAACAACCCAAGATTAAATTTAGTCGGCAAGTTAATCTCATACAACTAAAATATGTTGATAACACTAAAATTACCAACATGAAGTTAGCGTTTTTATATCATCGAGTTTTAGTCTAAGTATGAGTATAGCCTGAACGGTTCTATGGAGCTATATGCACATATGCTATTTGAGTGTAGTTTATGAGACTAGAAGGTATGGAGAGGCCCATCCCCATGAGGATGGGCCGCCACGTAGGCGCTACATCACCGGCTCGTGGGGGATGGGCCTCCTTCACTTTTGAGGGGGTGGAGGATGGGGTTACCCCACCTTAATATTTTATAACTTTCTAAATTTTTTTTATTAACTTAATTAAAACATTTTAAAAATTAAAAAATACAACATAAAACAACATAAATAAATTCAGTTCATAACATAAAAAAAATTACATTTCCTAAAAAAAAACATTTCCGAAAAAAAAATTACATTTCCTAAAAATAAAAAATTACACTACTCGTCTTCGTCTCCGTCACCGTCCCCGACGTTTACGTTGTTCCATATATGTTCTACCAAATCCTGTTGAAGGTTTGCATGCGTGAAGTCGTTGGTTAGCGCGAAGGAGTTTAAATCCTGTTGCGTCGGATCTACCGGGACAGTATTCCCGTAAGATGCATTCTCGTCATACTCACAAATCGCCCGACCTTCGTCTTCAATAATCATGTTATGGAGCAAAATGCAAGCGTACATACAAAGGCGCAACCTCTTCGGTGTGAACGCACGTGCCGGTTTGTCACACCCCGATTTCCACGTGTCACCGGTGGGCCCGGTGGGGAGTATCGTGACGTGGTTGGCAACATAATAGTCAAACAACACAATATTTAATATGCACAGCGGAAGCAATTTGTAATATATAATTCAACCGAATATAATATTGTAATATCGTGTATCACAACAGTCGATTGTTTATCCACAGACGGATCGAAAATAAAATGGAAACAATAGTTCAACAGACTTTTAGGCATCTTAAGCTTGCGAGACTTCTATTGATGCTAAAGAGAAATCCCAGCCAATTACGCTTAGTACCTGCATTTAATCTTTTTGGGAAAATACGTCAGTTTACACTGGTAAATACAATCAACTGACTCATTTTGGAAAATGATTGAAAATTTATTTGGATGCACGTGGCATAAACATTTTATAACTAGGGAGAATTATTAAAATATATAATCTTGTGAACGAATTACATGTTCCTTATGCGTTCAGTAGCCCGGATCGTGTCCGGGTTAAAGATCAATAGACACACCACATTATTCTTTTGTGCACTGACGGGTGTACGCCTACACCCCGCGCTTAAGTCGTGGCCATTTCGTAAAATGATGCCAGGGATATCCGGGACATGGTCATTAACCCCCCAAAGGATTTTAAGTAAACAAAACTGTTTAAACGAGCCGATCAAATTATTCAATTAACCACCTAACGATGGAAGATTTGATACCCGACCAAGCGGTATTCTATATACCGTAACCCAAGCCCGTATAGGGAAAATAAGTTAAAAGTATTTACATGAGCAATGTAATAATCACAATAAGCAAAATGCAAGTAGCTTTTACTGGTCCTCCTAATCTGGAACGAAGGTTTATAATAACCTATTAGAATCCTAACGAGTCTTTAATTAAGCTTAAGCTTAGACCGGTTAGTTTCAAGATATGGTTCGTACGCACGATTAAGCAAAGACCGGATAAAATGTGATTTAGACCCGAAAAGTTCAGAGACTTGCTTAATATGGGTATTTCATACACATTCTGGATTTTGAGATAAAACCGATAAGGTTTGACCCGTTTCGGCTAATTTATGTAAACTTGTTACATAAACCGAACCGAACGCGTAATAAGCGTAACGGGTATCCGTAAGAGCCATATACATCAGTAAGATGTCTTTTATTATGCCCGAAACGAATTTGAACACAAACTATGCCCCGTAGGGGTAGTTTGGTCATTTATAAGGTTATAAAAGAGTTTAAGTATTTACCTGAGTTACAGGTCTGATATAATCAGCAAAAATACTTAGTTTGATAAGTTATAACAGTAGGGTAAAGTAGATATGTGAAGTTTATCAATTATAACCAAACTATGCACCGTAGGGGCATTTTGGTAATTTCACATAAGCCGAAAAGCTCAAAACTGAAGTCTGAGTTAAATAAGTTTTGCTTACTGTTAAAATATTATAATTTACCTAAAATATCAGTAGGTATCACCCTTGTATGTTTAAAAATAGTCTTAGTACATACTATGCGCTAAAACGCTTAATAAGGCGATTAGAAGCCGTTTCCGGGTTCTATATATAAAGCTGATATTTTTATCATTCCAGAAGGCCTAAAATAATTTATTTATCATTTAGGATCAGTAGCAAAAGGTTTGGAGTCGATTAGATATGTAAAACTCATTTTATGGCCCGTAAGGGCAAAACCGACAATTACCGGATTAAGTCTACGACTATGAGTTATGCTCAGCCTAAAATTAATTAAAAATATTCAAAAATCCCAAAATAATATATTACATCAGTGGGTAATAAGTTTGATATCAAAAAGTAGGCTTAACTAGGCTATACGCTAATTACGCCGTTTAATTAACAAAAAGCTTTCAATTTACGCTAATGAGCATAACTCTCAAACTATACCTCAAACTGATGTCAAACTTTGGGTACAAGTTTATATATCAGTAACTAAAGTTTCTACTCTTTTATATTTGCAAAAATCACGTTTTAAGGTGAAAATGGCATAATGGTCAACATATGAGCAATTAACGGAATCATGCGTATTAATTGGTTAACTAATGAACCATGGTGTATAATCACAGAGGGTTATACTAGGATGTAACCTGGTCCAAATAAAGCTCTAAGGTATTTTTAAAACATACCATAACGGGTCAGAACTGAAGTCAAAGCAAAAGTCAAAGCTTTGCGACTTTCGGTTCCGAACCGGGTCTAAACAGGAAATTGTCGGGTTGAACATGTTTAGACATGTTATTACACTAATTACCAAGTTATATTAATGATCAAACAGGTTGTATGTGTTCTACATTGCTAATCATGCATAAATTAGAAACTAAGTATCCTGTTGACTTTTTATTCACAAGTTTGACCCGACATTTGACCTAGTTAGAGTGGGAATCAGGGGGAACCCTTTTAAGGGTTTATTACCCACATAATTACCAACTTATAACTACTTTTGATTCGACTAATCACTGGACCATTAGTGATTAATCTTAAAGTCAACCGTTAATTACGACGGTTTGACTTTTAAGCTATAACTAAGCAAAAACTTAACTAAGGAAGGATTAGCAAACTTACTGAAGTCCTATGCACGAAATGTGAAGCTTAGAGAGAAGTCCTTAGCTCCAGAAATGCTCCAATGTGCAGATGGAAGGTGTGAAGCATTGGTTGCAACTCATGGCCCTTTTATAGTGAATTTTTCACCATAGATTGTTGACATCTAAGTCTACCACTGACCATAACTTACCCACAAGTGTCCCTAGTGCTCTAGGAACTGTTTAGGGGTCGCCCACAATGTGAAAATATCAGTTAAAGGTCGGTTGAGCGCGTTTACAGGCTGCTGTTTGAAGATTCTGTATCTAGGCGGTCCAGGCGGCCCGCGTAAGATGTTGTTATGGGCTTACGCGGCCCGCTTGGGTCTTCTGATCAGACAAAAACGTTTTCAAGATGTTGCATCTCGTCTCTTGGCCCTTCCGAAAGGTCAACTAGCTTATTTCTTGCAATTTGAACCCTCTAATTTGACATATAAGGGCTTCAAGATATTTACCCACTTTGTTAAGTCCTCGGTTAACTTTATTGTTACCCGAAAGGTCCTAACTTTCAACGTTGACACTTTAACCCCTCACATACGAATTTGATCATAACTTTCTCATACGATTACGAAACTTTATGAAATTTATATCGTGCATTCTAGTGAGCATAATTAACCGTTACAAAGCTTCGGGTTTGTCAAAAGGTCACTCAGAGGTATAACTTAAACATGTTGACACATTTAACCCCTGTGGTTTGTAATCTCTCACTTTTAGCTTCGTATGATCCATGATTTATTCGTTTGGTGATATAAACATCATGTAGGGTTAATGTACAATATATTTATTCACTGTTGACATTTAGAACTCGTATTTTCATATACTTTTCATGTTTGTCAACTTTAGTCCTTTCATAACATTCTTTCACACGTTCAAACATATGACACGTGTCAACACTTTATAGGACGTGAATTTTCGAGGTGTTACACGGTTGTTAAAGGATGGCCCATTTTTTTTTTGTAAAACACCAAAAGCACGTTCGATGTCTTTTCTTGCAGCTTCTTGACGCTTGGCGAATTTTTTCCTTTTTTCGTCCTCGGGAAATGAAATAGTCTTGACAATTGTAGACCAAGACGGATATATTCCGTCAGCAAGATAATACCCGCGTCTATACTCAACCCCTGAAACTGTAAAACGGGTGTCCGGACCGATTCCATTAACGACATCGCTAAAGATCGTCGATTGGTATAGCACGTTGAGGTCGTTGAGTGAACCAGGGAGCCCAAAGAAAGAATGCCAGATCCACAAATCTTGTGATGCCACAGCCTCAAGTATTAAGGTTGGATGGCCGTGATCACCTCGCGTGTATTGGCCTCGCCACGCAGTCGGGCAATTATGCCACGCCCAATGCATACAATCAATGCTACCAAGCATTCCCGGAAACCCGTGCCTTGCTTCATGAGCTTGGTACAACTGTTGAACATCATACGCGTTTGGTTTCCGCAAATATTGTTTGCTATACAGTTTCACCACATTATGGCAAAACCGATACAAACATTCCCGCGCAGTTCTTGCCGACATCTGTAAGTACTCGTCCAAAGCGTCGGCCACTGTCCGGTACGCCAGTTGGCGAATGGCCGCAATACACTTTTGTAACGTGGTGAACCCTTCATAATTCCGAGCATCGGGTCGTTGCGTGAAAAACGGGTCTAGCCCCGCCAAATCATCAGCAATCCGTGTGAATAACCGGCGACTCATTCGGAACTTTCGTTTGAAAATGTCGGCGTTGTAAAGGGGTGCATCCAAAAAATAATCGTTAACCAATTTCTCGTGCGCTCCTGTCGTAAAAAATATATAAATACGAGGAAATATATAAATATATAAAATTTATAAATGACAAACCTTGGCGGTCTCTGTTAATCCGTATTTGTCTGGTAATAACGTTTTCAGACGAGTCATCTTCCTCCTCCAAAAGAATCTGCGCCGCCTTTACCACAACGTTTGCGAAAAACATCTCCTCTTCGTCCGAAGAAGACGAGGACCACCAAGAATTAGATGCCATTAGTATAAAAAATGGGAGTGTTTTTTTATAAAAATGGGAGAAGAATGTGGAGAAATAGATGAGAATGGTATAAAAATGGATGAAGTTGATATATATTTAAAGTGAAAAAGGTAATTTTTTTTATTAAAACTATCTGTTATCAACGGATATATTTTTGAAATGGGCACGTCGACTTCGGCTGTGGGCTGCTGGTGAGGCCGGGACGGGACCAGGGGGCGGTGTGGGGGACCGGCGCCGGGCCTAAGCCAGCCCCCATACCGTCCAGTCTGAATAATACCTTGGAGTAGGGAGTATTTATAGGCGACACAAAACTTTTTTATAAAAAATATTTTTGACAACCTTAGGCATACTATTGTTCTACAAGAAATTTTGGGTATAAAATAAAATAGATTACATAAAACTTTTTGAAAGTTTAATGCGCTGAATAGTATGATATAAAAATCACATAAACTTAATTTTAGGTCAAATATTAACTATATCAAAATTATTATATTGATTTTATACATACATTTTCCATGGTCTAATAACCAAGTTAGCTTGGACAGTTTTTATAGGCTTTTGGAGTTTTGGGTGTTTTAACGGATCTTTTAAAAGCTTTTTGATGGGCCAAATGGACATTGTCAAAATGGACAATAATTTTTTTCTCCTAAACAGTCTCATCAAAGAAAATACATACATAAAACACGGGCTTAAGTACATGCCCCATTGACCACCTTATACCGCCCAGGCCACCATTGACAACACCACCTTCCATTTCCAAGTTCCAACCACCATGGTCGTGCCTAAGGTTGTCAAAAATATTTTTTATAAAGCAAAGACAAAATTCGAAGTTTGAACTAAATGATTCATTTTAAACCTGATTTTCGACACCCAAAATCAAGATTCCAAATTATAAGAAAATAGTTTATAAATTCAAAAAACCTGTGTTGTGTGTGGAGAGGTTTGTTTTATCTTTCAATAAGGTGTGTTATATGAATGTAAAACGTGGTAAGGTAAGTAACAAAAATTGAAAAAAGAAATGATGAGTGAAGCTAAATGATTGATTTCTATAATAAATAATAATTAAAAAAAAAATCAACCACCGCACCCCATGCCGTGCGAAAAACTCCACATGCCCATGGGTTGCACCCAAAACCGTATGTGAGGGGGCGGGGTGGCACCCAGCGTCGGGGCCCCGTAATTTTATAAAACATATACACATGTTTATTTAGAAAAAAAGATAAAATCTATATACCTTGTTAAACACGTAAACCCATTAACAATTTGATCTATTTTATGATAATTAAACACTAAAGCAAGTTTTAAATTAAACCCGTTACTCTTTTACCCATTAACACCCTATAGTAAAGTTTAAAGTTATTTAAAATTGGCCCAGTAGTTTAAAATTAAATAAACTTAAAGTTTAAACCTCTTTAAAATTGATTAAATAAAGATCCGTCATTTTCTACTCATCCCATGCCCAAAAATTTTAGAGTATTTATTGAGGCCAACCCCTTTTAGCACCCAACCCACCGACCTGCCCTTCTCCACGACCTTTCCTGTGCACCCGACCCAATGGCCAACACGTTTGAAAATTCCAGTCTACGTGTTTCAAAGTGTTGCTACAACAAATACAAGACCAAGGCCTGTAGCGATATCTCCGGGTAAAAGGGTTCAAGGTTTCAGTTAGCCTAACGCAGGTCGTGGGGTCCCCCCACGTTTGCAAGACGTGGAGAGAGGTTCACTAGTGTTATTGTTGTTCTCCTTAATTCTAGACTGATATGAAACCAGCCCAGAATGTAATCGTTGGAGAGGATGAATTATTTAGAGTGAAGAACAGAAGTAAGCATGAAGCTAGTTCTCATGGGAGAAGAAGAAGAGAAGCAAGCATGAAGCTTGTTCTCGAGAGGGAGAAGGAGAATCAGAGAATTGAGATAGTTTTCTGCTGATCCTGGAGTGTTTGATATGCTTAGCATGGGCTGCAATTTATAGGGGAAGAGGTTTCTCAAAGGAGAAACCTTTGACTAGTGAACCTGGCTTGTAGTGAGGGACTTACCCTTTTAGGGGTTGAAGGGTTTGGACCTGCGGACAAAAGGGTGTGCTCTCCCACATGGTCTGGTTGCGGCTGGGCAGGAGGTTTCACACGCAAAGGGTGATGTGACAAGGCTCTGACTTGTCTTTTTTACTGTTCATGACCGTTGGACCATTTCCGAACATTTTAACCTTTTAACCTTTTAAGCTGTTGTGTCTCTAATCAGTTTATTAAGGTTTGAGTTACCCCCGTCATCAGCCCCCCAAGTCAGAGGTATTTGGGGTGTAAGCTCAAATTCTTCTGACTTTTGTACACGATTTTTATTGCTTAAAGGCTTCAAGGCTTGAAAGGTTATCAGGCATCTAAGTTTTTTGGATTTGAATTTTAATGTGATGGATGACAGTTTTTTGCCTTTTGCGTAATAATAACTGCCTAGACTTCACTTTCTTTTTTCTTTCGATCGTCTCTCCTGGGTGCTAGCAAATATCTGTATGTGAGTTATTCTTGTCTCACTAGAGAGGAAGTTGAGGCTTTTTGTAAATAATGGTGGATCGATCTAAAGTTTAATCCGGTGGCTCCGGGTTTTAGATAAATCGATCGATCAGTGTCCCGCTGGTTCGATTGCTCTTTATTGCTGTCATTTCGAGTTTTCTAACTTGTGTCATCCGTTTTCGGTCTTTGTTCTGAATATTTTAGAGTATTATCGTGTGTTGCTTGGTCAGTTGCGTCCTCAAGGTCTTGCTGGGACTTTACACTTTGAGGTTTTGTGATAGGGTATGACCAATCGTTGTTGTTCCGATGTTTCTTCCGGTTGACCAAGAACGACGATTGGGTCACGTTTGAGACATCCCAAGTTGATGTTTGTTTGATTTCCTCTATGGTTACTACCTTTGGTTCTTAGAAGGACCGATTTTTCTAGATTTCTGAGTCCATTGTTCCCTTCGAGCTTGTTGTGAGGCACCCTGATGCTGTGTTAAACAAGCTTGAGCCATTTGAGTCTGAACTAGATAGTTGGTTGTTAAAAGCCATTAGGAAATGTCCTTCGAGGCTTCGTCCCTTTCCTGAACACCTTTTAGTGTTGATAGGTGTGAGCATCTTGTGGGACAAGCCAGATCGTGACCCTGTGCTCATGAGGGATGATCAGGGTATGATGTTTTGCCTTATGCTTTATAAAGAGTGATGATACCTCTGATGTTGTGTTTGGGGATGCTGAGGCTACCCCCGGCGAAGATGCTGTTGCCAAAGATGCTGAACACACGTTCGAGGGTTCAGGTTATGTGAACGTTCCAAATGTCGAAGGCTGTACTAGGTTCGGTGCTTCCAAAGCTTCTATTCGTTGTTTAACCCGACGTATATTGAAGGGAGCTGAACTACCATCGGCCTCTGAGCCAGTGGAACCAAGTGATGACATAGAGGCTTCGGACGACTCGGAAGTTGGGGTTGAGTGAAAATAAAAAAAAAGACAAGGAGTTGTCCTTGGTGATTGGTAAGGAGAGCAAAGCAGCGGGTAAGAAGGTTGTGAGCTTGAAGGGTTTCGGGAAGCGTGGTGAAGGTTCCACCAATGTTAATCCATAAGAGGTTTATGTGCTTGATTTGAGGGTCACAGTTGTTGACAACTTCAAGTCTTCATCCGTTTGTGAGGATGTTCTTACCCATTTTGCTCCTCCTATTACTCGAGGTTCTTGCTCGTCTATGGACGACGACCTGATGATCTCGAAGATGATGATGGGTGCTTGCAACCTTGCTTCTAGAGGGTGTATCCCGATTTCGCAAAAGGATGCAAGAATATGAAGTCTTTTCGAAGAAGAGGGATGAGATGAAAGCTTCAATGGTTGCTTTGAAAGAAGTTGAGGGCTACGCTGAGAAGGAGAAAGCATTGCTGTTTGAAGATTTGAGGAGTTTTCTTCCCGCACAAGACTGATATGGTTGAGTTGGAAAAACGCTTGGAGGCTGACAAGGTTCAAGTCAGGGTCGATAAGGCTGCCTTGGAGGTTTAGAAAAAGGCCTTCTTAGAGGAGAAGGAAGGGTTAAAGGCTTCACTTGCCCATGCAACTGGTGATAATAAATGGCTCATTGAGCATGGATTCCAGCAAGTGGTTACCTATCTTCTCCATTCATCGGAGTTCAAAAAGGTCTTGGGTGATGTGTACACCGAGCTTCTTGCTCATGGGAGACACCAATGTTTGTTTGCTGGTTACAAAGCTTTGTGAACCTGGGAAGCCTTGGAAAAAGTCTTCTCTTTTTCAACCCAAAGCCTTCAAAGTCTTCAAGGGAACAGTTTTTAAGATTAAGCATATGATTTACCCTTATGTGGGTGAAGTCTCCAAGTGTTTTGGTAAACCTTTGCCTGTCTTGCAGGAGCTAAAACCCCAGGGCCTTAATGAGGCTGTTTGTAACTAAGTGTTGAAGTCCCTCTCGAAGAAACGTCCTTGCTCCGGAGATAGCGAAGAAACGTGTTTTGAAGGTGGTGAGGGCTCAAAGGGTTCAAGCCTTGAAGCCTCCAAGACAGCGGGTGTCGTAGGGAGGAAAAAGAGGAAGGCTAAAAACACCCAAGATGATGGGGTTTCGAATAAAGATGATGCAGCAAAGTCTATCATTTCTGATGCTGCCAAATGAAGAAGAAACTTTAATTCATAGCTTTCTTAGCATGTCGAACAATGTTATGGGTTGTTTGCTTAAACATCTTTTTGTTTTAAGGGAACCGTTTGGGTCCTTTGGTGGTTAAAGCCTGGAAGGCTTGTGGACAATGTTTTATGTTTGATGGCCAGTATGGCCCTTGCTATCTTTAACTTATCTTGCTATGTTGTTCTATTTACTCCCTTGCATTTTCATTGGTTTTGCATGTTGTCTTTGTTTTGGGCGGTGCATCTTATGTTATTTATACCTTAAAGGGTTCAGTGTTGCAGTCACTTTGCCTTAGGATATTTTTAACAAGAAGATACAACCTCTATCCAATGTATGACATTCACTTAGAGTCTTTTTGGTTTGTAATCCAATGTTAGGGCTTAAGGAACATTTGGTGTAGGCTGTTCAAACCCGTCTATGAGACATGATTTTTAAGATTTCTCTGAGTCTCATGGAGTTGTATTGATTTAGGAACTCACCCCTTATATAGGTCCATTCAACCCTTGAACCTACTGAGCGATGTGGCCTGGGAGCTCATCCCCTTACATGGCCCTTGCCATGGAGTTTCTTGCTAGGTTCTCAACCTGATTATAGGATAGAAAGACAAATTTTGATTCATCGTTCATTTATTTCAAAGTAATTTGATTACTAGGGGAATAGAACAACTTTTGGGAACTATTTGTAACACGTTTTGGTTAAACATGGAACCTTTTAAAGTTTTTGCCATACCAATGGCGGGGAAGCTTTCTGCCTTGCGGACATGCCAGCTTGTATGATCCCCCTTTGTGGGCTTTAAGGATAGTGTATGGCCTTTCCTACTTAGGGCCAAGCTTTATTTCTTGTAGGCCTCATTATTTCGAAGCACAAGGTCCCCAGGCTTGAAGCGTTCATGCTTCACCTGTGTATTGTAATACAATTCCATGTTTTGCTTGTACCTTGCTTTTTGTATGGTTGCTTGATCACGAGCCTATTCGAGGAGTTCCAAATTCAACATCGTTTCTTTCTTATTTGGCTCGAGGTCGATGTTGAATGTTCTTTGTGTTGTTACTTCGATTTCAGCTAAGATTACAGCCTCTGATCCAAACACTAGGCTGTAGGGTGTTTTCTTGTGGCTCGTTTTCTCGGTTGTTCTAATTTCCCATAGCACATTGGGAAGTTATTCGAGCCAGTTGTTGTCATATTTTCCTAATCGAGATTTAATCCCTTCAACAATGTTGTGGTCTGTCCTATCAACCTGGCCATTGGATTGTGGGTAAGCTACCGAGCTGAATACTTGAGTTATTCTGAACTCCTTACACCAGGAGCTAGAAGGCTTCTCGGCAAACTATTTCCCGTTATCCGTGACTAGTACCCCTGGGAGCCCAAAACGGTAGATTATGTTTTCCTAAACGAAATCAATAACCTGTTTCCCTGAGATTTTTGCCACTGGTTTTACTTCTGGCCACTTGGTGAAGTAGCCCACGACTACCAATAAGAACTTGACTCCTCTTTTGGCTGGTGGGAATGGTTCAACAATGTCCATTCCCCGCTTGCGAAATGGCCAAGTCGAGGAGGTGGGAACGGGGTCATGTTTGGGTCTTTTGGGTACCGGAGCATGTAACTGACAAGTTTCACATTTTCGCAGTTGTTCGAAGGTATCTCGATGCATGGAAGGCCAAAGGTATCTGTGGTTCATCAGCTTTGACACTACCGATCTTGGGCCACAATGAGCCCCACATATCCCTTCGTGAACCTCTTTGATCAGATATTGGCTTTGTTTTGGGCCAACGCATCGAAGTAGTGGTGCAAGGTATCCTTTTTTGTAAATGATATCTCCTTGTAACACGTACTTCCTTGACTTGGTACAAACCCTTTCAGCCTTAGTCTGGTCATCAGGTAATTCCCCATTTTTGAGGAACTTTTCAATGGGAGTCATCCAATTTGGCCCTTCTTTAGTGATCACATCTTGAACCTCAAGTTTTTGGATGGATGGGGTTTTTAATACCTCAATTAGTACCTTCTTGGTGAGGTGGGAAAACGTAGGAGATACAAGTTTGCTTAGTGCATTAGTTCTCTTGTTTTGAGATCTTGGAACTTTTTTGATGGAACATGTTTGAAATGTGTTCATCAATTCCTTTGATTTCTCTCGATACTAATACATGTTGGGTTCTTTTGATATGTAGCTGTTATTGTCTTAGCTTGAGAGAGTTTGTGAGTACTTGAAGCTTTTGAACCCCCATTTCTTTGGCTATGTAGTTGTCACTTACTTGGTTTGAAACAATCAACGAGTCTGTGAAGACTTGAAGCATTTTGACACCCATATTTTTGCAAGCTTGAGCCCAGCTGTAACACCCTTGCTTGTTTTATACAACATTTTATATAAGTTTCGTATAAATACATGTTTATACGATTACACATACGTATAACAATACGAGTTTACTAAAACTTTTACAATTTAAAAAAAAAATAGTACAACATAATGTAATTGAGTTCGTTGTTTAAAAGTTACGACGTAACACCGTGCGGAAGCTTTAAACTCGTGTGTTCGGTTCTTCTTCGAGCTTGATCTTTATCCGGGCACTCTTGGTTATCACCTATAATCAAAACCAACTTAAAAGTTAGCTTTGATAGTTAAATAACAAGTTTAAACAAGTTATATGGGTCAAACAAACAAAAATTAAACAATTTTCGGAATCAGGAGGGGCTAGACGCTACGCCTAGGGGCTAGACGCTACACCTAGCCCCTTTTTTGACAGCAAGTTGCTTAATTGCTGCTGCATTTGCCCAACTCCATTTTCGGTCGAAATTCTAACTTCAAAGCTTCATAACTGTTGATCTAGATGTCCGTTTTATGCGATTCTTTTTCCTACGCGTTCGTAATTTAATTCTCCATCTCATGGAGTAAAGACCCGACATCTGAATTCTCAAAATTTTAGATTTCAAGCTCTCGGCTTGAAATTCAATATGACACTTTTTGACCCGTTTAGAGCGAATTATGTACATTTAAGCATCAAACTCTCTCTTCTCTTTCTACGCTTCATATTCTCATTTTTAAATAGCCTCTTATATTCCACCACAACTATTTTTGTGGTGGGTTTAACATAATGGACCGCTATCCTAATTTTTACCCTTAGGATAGTCATTTTACGTGATTGACCCGTTCATAGGCATTTGACCCCCAAGGTTTATGCCTACAACTGTTACATGTGTCTAAGAGTTACATAATGATAATACTTGTATCTAAACGACCTCTAAGGGTCGTTTGTCCGATCTACCTATCAAGGGCATTTTCGTCAACTTATTTCCTCCTTTTACGACATAGGTCCTTTTGCTAAGGTATTTGACCAACATTGCATTTTTAATTATAAATCTATATATATGCGTACCTGGCTCGAGTCAACATATAGACCCGTTTTATACCTCGCGTTAATTAACCAATATTCTATGGCGTCGCAATTATCCAAATTGCTATTCGCTCCTGATAACATACGACTTGACAACCACATTAGTCGATATTGTCAAATGGTGTTATTATCACCATTTGTCCCGTTTGGACTATAAGACCAAACATTTACATAAATTAGAATAAAAACATGGTTTTAAATTTCCAAATTCACCCATTTGCCCCATTTACCATAAACCATGGTTTTTTATCATTTATACTTGTTCCGATTTGTATCAATCGTGTCGGAACCCTTATTTCGGATATTACATTATTCGCAATTATAGTTTATAAAATAAACACATGTCCTACAAAAAGGTGTAAGTTTTACTTACCTTGCATCCGAAGTACGCTTTCCTTTTACACTTGATTCGTTTGACCCGCTTCCTTTCCAAGCCTCCACCTAGCTTGTCAAGCGTCAACTATCATATATTATTCACAAGGTAGATAGGTTAGTCATTCTAGATCATAACCTTTATGCCTTATGAACCTTTATACTACTTTTTCTTACCAAACTCTATCATAGGTCGGTTTTACACTATTTTCAACATCAACAACTCATGTGTTCATCATCTAGTTACCATACCCATTTAACATATGTATGGATAATTATCGAATTTCTATTCTTCCAACACTAGTTTATCAAATTATTAACTAGGGTTGTTTTCTAAACATGGATTTCATCACAACATACCTAACCCATTTCATATCATTTATGATCATAAACCCAAATTCATGATTTAATCAAACACCTTCATAACATTATCATGCATGATGATTCTAAATATAGTCTTATCATCTATTTCATTATAACCCTAAATCCCACTTATCTAAGTGTGGTAATTCATCTAAATATCCAAATCATAACTATATATGTAAGATTTTGACTTAGGGTTTTGTTCCTAAGCAATCATACATCACAAATTCGGCCATAGCCACTACGATTCATACCATAATCGAATTCTTCTAATATTAGTCAAATTTCACAACTTCATAGATGCCATAAATTCGACATACCTTACGATACCCTTGACTTGGTGATCGTTAATATATAACAAATTTCGAATTTGACCTTCGATTGATCCCTCAATTTGGAGATTTTGTTGAGTTAGGGTTTAAAACCCCTTTTTCTCCTGGCTCCTCCTGGTCGATCGAACACACACATGTGTGTGTGTGTTTATAATTTTTTTTATAAATGATTTAATTAAATCACTTTCCTAATTACCCACATTTAGCCCCTCATGTTTAGAGATCTTATAAAGAGGGTTATAAGTCTAAACTTTCATTCACTTAATTACCCATTGGTAACCAAGTTAATTATTCCTAGTTAACTTAGTAGGTTCCGGGGTTTATAACCCGTTTTACTTTAGGTCTCGTTAACTCGGATCTTTTTTTATATACTTTGTTTCTCTCAAACTATTTATCCTCCTTTTAATAAATGTTAGATTTATTTATTAAATTCCTAATATTTATCGGGTTAATTTTTACCTCTAACGGTATTTTACCCGTCATTACTATTATCGTGGTTTAATTACCAAAACCGTTTTCGGGGTGTTACAAGTCCACCCCCCTTAAAGAGGTTTCGTCCTCGAAACCTTCTTTACGTAGCTCATTGGTAAACTAAACGAACTTGGTTTCGTTTTCAAGACGTTCATTTCTCTTGGTCAAAAGTTATCATCTGTATTGACATGGTTATCTTTATTTATTAATTCTTATGGACGTAGCTTTCACCTTGTATTTCTTATCCTTGTCGCTTATTTGACCGAGTTGTCATTTGATCACCCGGTCACTACATCTGTTAACATGTTTACTTCACGCTAATCTCATATTGACGAGCGCTTTACATAGTTCATATTATTACTTTGACTTCGAATGGTTTTACCGGCTAGACTGACTAGTTACCGTTACTTTATACCCTGTCATTTGGGTGTACCACATTGCCATCCCCGGCCTTATGTGAATTCGTGATCCCATATTACTTATGTTTTGTTAAATTGCTGCTTTTGACTAAAACGGAATTTTAGTTTAACATTTTTCTCTTTAACTGTTGTCATTTTAGTCCGTTTAGATGTTTTAGTGAAATCTTCCACTTTTGTTCACCAAACTTTTCATGATCTCTTCATTTTAACCCGTTCGGTTAACTTAGCGAATCTCATCGCTTTTATACAAATTCTACCTTCCGATATTACTTTACGCGAGGAGTTATAACCAGTTTCCTCGCTTTACATTATTGACTCGTAGGTTCTTTCACTTAGCCTCATAGGCTATTTCTTTATATTTTTCACCTTTTTAAGGTGAGACCCAACAGTTCGTTTCTTTCTATTTATGACCCAACAGTCTTCTTGGTCCCGTAGACCTTATCACTACGTTTAATCCCATTGGTTATGATGATCCCATAGATCATCTTTTATTCATGTCTATGTTCAAACGTATATTTATACATATATAGCTTCAAGACATCCCTTGTTATGTTTGGAATCATTTAATTTCGCTTTTAAACTTTAGTTGACCTTGACCATAGTCTAAGGTTTCATTTGTTTAGCTTTAGACCAATCTTCCAACTTTATGACTCCTTGCGTCATTTACTCGTCAGTTTTTTTTCTATACTTACCGTTTCCCGGTTCGTACTTATACTTCTTTACGACCCGTTACCCAGGTTCTTTATCTTAATGTTTTTAACATTCTTGTTTTGCTAACTTGCGTTTTTAATGTTTACATTACCAAGCGTTATTCTTAATTTAACTTGTTTGACTCGTTCGTGTGAAATTTCATCACTTATGAATGTCGTACTTCATTCTTTGTTCGACCCATTCAACTTTAAAATAGTTGAACGTAATTTATCAAAATTTCTATTTTCAGTATCTTATCGTCTTTTAGTCATGACTCGAAACCCGAGTCTTTTGACTTTCGTTCGCGTTCCCGTTTCTCGGTCTACACATGTGTTTAAATCCTTACCCATCAACCGGGTGTTTTACCGAGGTCGTTATTATTGCAACCCTCCCGGTATGCATTAAGACTTCGCTTCACTTTTATATTCCGACTTTGTCCTCAAGTTTGACGTTTTACAAAAACGGCCCGTTAAGAGACTTATTTGCATTCTCCGGGTTCGAGTGTAAGTACACCCCCTCCCACTGCATATCTTAATCATTTTACATGAATCTTTGTCCCTTCACTCGGGCTCATTATCCTAATGTAATACGCTTCCGTCACCCAGCTGTGCGTTTACATTATTATCAATTATTTTGCTCATTTGATTCATTTGGGTACTTTTTAATTTGTTCCACTCTCCCCCGCCCTTGCTACATTGGATGTAAGCATGTCCATCATAAAAAGTTCATGGTACCACGTGCTCACCACTTACTTGGCCAGAGTAAGCGATCAATACCTGGTATACATGACCCTTTTATAATTTTCACATTACACCCCATGTAAGTAATGCCTCTATTTGTTTCTCTTGGAAACAATATCCCGGATAGATTTTCTATTCGGGTTTTTCCAAGTTTTTAATCTACATATGCAACTTTCAATCTCTACGTATTTGTTGAATATTACTATTTGTGCAATTAAATTTAAAGTGTGCACCTGGTAATGCTTGCCCTAACGGGCTTCTCTTGCCATTAACCTTGTTCGCGATCGCTACGCGGTTTAGGTCCTTGATGAGCATACTCTTTGGACCGTTCCTCTGTCAAATTCGCGATTTGTTAAACTCTCGCTATCTTCATATGCGAGTGTCCTTCAACTAAAACATTTACAACAGTTAGTAATTTCGACATTAATGGATGCCCGTACTATAATACAAGGATTTTCTACTATACGCATCAACGCGTGTAATTTCGTTGACTATATCTACTCTATATCGTTTTTATTGGTGTAACGTGTATTACACGATAACCATATGTGTTGTTCTCAACACTTTAATCATTCTAACCCATTGATATACATGTACTTACCGGATTTACGATCAAGCCTCGAACCGAACACTTTATTCTTTTAACCTTGAGCTCTGATTACCAACTTGTAACACCCTTGCTTGTTTTATACAATATTTTATATAAGTTTCGTATAAATACCAGTGTTGCAGAAATCGGCCTAGGCGGCTGATTAATCAGCGCCTAGGCGCTAGGCGGCCACTTACTGCCTAATTTTGAGCTAGTCGGTTAATTAATCGGCCATGGTCAAAGTCGGTCAAAGGCGGTACCTAGGCGGTCCTAGGCGGTCAAAAATCGGATTAATTGGACTATATTAATCGGTCAAAATCGTTCAAAATCGGTCCTAGGCGGTCAAAATTGGTCAAAATCGGTCAAAATCGAACCATACTATCTGAAACTTTAAGTATTTATGTGAATTTGAAGTATTATTTTTATATTATTGGGTATATATATATATAATTTTGAAAAAATACATATAAAAATCCCATTCCGATTAATCCCTAGGCGGTACCTCACCGCCCGACTAGCGCATAGCGCCTTCTACAACATTGATAAATACATGTTTATACGATTACACATACGCATGACAATACGATTTTACTAAAACTTTTACAATTTAAAAAAAAATAGTACAACATAATGTAATTGAGTTCGTTGTTTAAAAGTTACGACGTAACGCCGTGCGGAAGCTTTAAACTCGTGTGTTCGGTTCTTCTTCGAGCTTGATCTTTATCCGGGCACTCTTGGTTATCACCTATAATCAAAACCAACTTAAAAGTTAGCTTTGATAGTTAAATAACAAGTTTAAACAAGTTATATGGGTCAAACAAACAAAAATTAAACAATTTTCGGAATCAGGAGGGGCTAGACGCTACGCCTAGCCCCTTTTTTGACAGCAAGTTGCTTAATTGCTGCTGTATTTGCCCAGCTCCATTTTCGGTCGAAATTCTAACTTCAAAGCTTCATAACTTTTGATCTAGATGTCCGTTTTACGCGATTCTTTTTTCTACGCGTTCGTAATTTAATTCTCCATCTCATGGAGTAAAGACCCGACATCTAAATTCTCAAAATTTTAGATTTCAAGCTCTCGGATTGAAATTCAATTATGACACTTTTTGACCCGTTTAGAGCGAATTATGTGCATTTAAGTATCAAACTCTCTTTTCTCTTTCTACACTTCATATTCTCATTTTTAAATAGCCTCTTATATTCCACCACAACTATTTTTATGGTGGATTTAACATAATGGACCGCTATCCTAATTTTTACCCTTAGGATAGTCATTTTACGTGATTGACCCGTTCATAGGCATTTGACCCCCAAGGTTTATGCCTACAACTCTTACACGTGTCTAAGAGTTACATAATGATAATACTAGTGCCCGATTTACCTATCAAGGGCATTTTCGTCAACTTATTTCCTCCTTTTACGACATAGGTCCTTATGCTAAGGTATTTGACCAACATTGCATTTTTAACTATAAATCTATATATATGCGTACCTGGCTCGAGTCAACATATAGACCCGTTTTATACCTCGCGTTAATTAACCAATATTCTATGGCGTCGCAATTATCCAAATTGCTATTCGCTCCTGATAACATACGACTTGACAACCACATTAGTCGATATTGTCAAATGGTGTTATCATCACCATTTGACCCGTTTGGACTATAAGACCAAACATTTACATAAATTAGAATAAAAGCATGGTTTTAAATTTCCAAATTCACCCATTTGCCCCATTTACCATAAACCATGGTTTTTATCATTTATACTTGTTCCGACTTATATCAATCGTGTCGGAACCCTTATTTCGGATATTACATTATTCGCATTTATATTTTATAAAATAAACACGTGTCCTACAAAAAGGGTGTAAGTTTTACTTACCTTGCATCCGAAGTATGCTTTCCTTTTACACTTGATTCGTTTGACCCGCTTCCTTTCCAAGCCTCCACCTAGCTTGTCAAGCGTCAACTATCATATAATATTCACAAGGTGGATAGGTTAGTCATTCAAGATCATAACCTTTATGCCTTATGAACCTTTATACTACTTTTTCTTACCGAACTCTATCATAGGTCGGTTTTACACTATTTTCAACATCAACAACTCATGTGTTCATCATCTAGTTACCTTACCCATTTAACATATGTATGGGTAATTATCGAATTTCTATTCTTCCAACACTAGTTTATCAAATTATTAACTAGGGTTGTTTTCTAAACATGGATTTCATCACAACATACCTAACCCATTTCATATCATTTATGATCATAAACCCAAATTCATGATTTAATCAAACACCTTCATAACATTATCATGCATGATGATTCTAAATATAGTCTTATCATCTATTTCATTATAACCCTAAATCCCACTTATCTAAGTGTGGTAATTCATCTAAATATCCAAATCATAACTATATATGTAAGATTTTGACTTAGGGTTTTGTTCCTAAGCAATCATACATCACAAATTCGGCCATAGCCACTACGATTCATACCATAATCGAATTCTTCTAATATTAGTCAAATTTCACAACTTCATAGATGCCATAAATTCAATATACCTTACGATACCCTTGACTTGGTGATCGTTAATATATAACAAATTTCAAATTTGACCTTCGATTGATCCCTCAATTTGGAGATTTTGTTGAGTTAAGGTTTAAAACCCCTTTTTATCCTGGCTCCTCCTGGTCGATCGAACACACACATGTGTGTGTGTGTTTATAATTTTTTTTATAAATGATTTAATTAAATCACTTTTCTAATTACTCACATTTAGCCCCTCATGTTTAGAGATCTTATAAAGAGGGTTATAAGTCTAAACTTTCATTCACTTAATTACCCATTGGTAACCAAGTTAATTATTCCTAGTTAACTTAGTTGGTTCCGGGGTTCATAACCCGTTTTACTTTAGGTCGCGTTAACTCGAATCTTTTTTTTTATATACTTTGTTTCTCTCAAACTATTTATCCTCCTTTTAATAAATGTTAGATTTATTTATTAAATTCCTAATATTTACCGGGTTAATTTTTACCTCTAACGGTATTTTACCCGTCATTACTATTATCGTGGTTTAATTACCAAACCCATTTTCGGGGTGTTACACCAGCAATCAATGCTTCATACTCAGCTTCGTTGTTTATAGTCTGAAATTCAAGACGAAGGGCATACGTGAATTCCAATTCGTTAGGATCAATTAGAACTAGCCTTGCTCCTGACCCTTCAATGCTGGAAGCTTCGTCGGTAAAGAGCTTCCAGGTATGGGGGTCGGAGGGTTCAGTGGAGGCTGTATTGACTTCCGTTGTGACTTATTTAGGGACTTCTATGATGAAGTCAGTTGGGACTTGGGCTTTGACAGCTTTTCTCTGGACATAGGTGATTTTATGTTCACCTAGTTTTCATAACCCATTTGTCTAATAGTCTGGATTTTTCTTGTTTTTCAAGCACATTCTTAATAGGTTAGTTAGTGACCACTTGTATCAGGTGTGACTGAAAGTACCTTCGAAGCCTTCGAGCCGTTTGGACTAGGGCTAGAGCAAGTTTTTCCAAAGAAGAATATTTGATTTCTGCTAATTTTGAAGTTTTGAAAAAGTAAACGGGTATCTGAACTTTGTTTCATTCAATGATCAGAGCCGTACTTATGGTCTTTTCAACAATCGAAAGGTTGATAGAGGTCGTTCCTCTTGTTTCTGGAGCCAAAATGGCTGGGAGTGAAGCCAAGTGTTGCTTCATTTGGCTGAAGGCTTCCTTTTGAGGTAAAACGCTTCAAAGCTGTAAGCTTTCCATCGAAAGTCTTTCTTGTTAGCACATCCCTTGAGGGTTGGCTTTTATGCTTTGTTTCCCCGCGATGTGCCCTACAAACTTGCCTTCTTCAAAACCAAACGAGCACTTGACTGGATTAAGCTTTATGTTGATCTTTCTCGGGTTTTGGAAAGTTTCTTGTATGTCATCGAGCATTTGGTATTCCGTTTTGCTCTTGATCACCAAATCTTCAACATAAGCTTTAATGTTCTTGCCGATTTATCTGGCAAACGCTTTGTCAACCAGACGTTGATAAGTGGCACCTGCATTTCTTAAACCAAAAGGCATTTTTTGATAGCAAGATATACCTTTATCAGTGTGAAATGTGGTTTTTTCTTCAACTTTTTTTTTATTATTATTAGGATCTGATGGTAACCCTTTTAGGCGTCAAGAAAACACTTGAACGGGAAGCCTGTAAGCGAGTTATCCTTGAGGTCTATCTGGGGCAGCGGGTAGCAATCCTTTGGGCATGCTTTGTTCAAGTCTTTAAGATCGATACACATTCTCCAAGACTTATCGGGTTTTTGAACCATTACCGGATTGGCCACCCATGATTGATACTTGACCTCTCGAAGGATTTCGGCTAGAACAAGCTTTTCCATCTCTTGGTACTCTGCAAGGCTTCTTTTAGGTGCTTGACTCCGTTTCTTTTGTATACTAGGCTTAACATCGGGTGGGATCCATAACTCATGTTCAATAATGCTACGAGGGATGCCGGTCATATCTTCCGGGCACCACGCAAAGACATAGTGCAAGAGCAACTTTTCAAGGTATGAGAGGGTTTCATTGGAAAGGTTAGTGTTTACCCTTATCCCCTGTTGAGGATATTTTAGGTTTATGTCCAACCCTTGTTCATCGTCTTCGTCCTTTCTTGAGCTTTCCCCTTCAACCACAAAAGCTTCTTGGGTAGGTTGAAGGGTTACTATCCCTTTTTCAGTGGGAAACTTCACAGTGCCTTGACCAACTGAACTTGTCATTCCGAACACACTTTGCCCTGGCCTTCCTATGATGATATCATAGTTGGAAGGGATATTGATCACCGCAAAAGTGAGTTGTTCGGTTCATCCTTTTGTTCTCTCGCTGAACAAGCATTAAGGGTTATTTGGCCTAAAGGCTTGATAGGTATGTCTGCGATACCTTCAATGGAGGATTCAGACTGTTGAAGCTTTGAACGTTCATCGTCGCTGAGAGGGTTAAAGCGTTTCTCAAACATGATTTTGGTGGTTGCACCGATGTTAATGCAAGCCTTTTGTGTCTTAATGGTTCCTATGTTGTATTCCATCACCAGAGGGTTTGAAAGCAACTTTCCTTTCGGTGGTGGGAAGCAAACATATTGACGTTCCCATGCCTTGGAATGATGGCGTTTGTGGGAAGCTTTGTTTTCAAAGTCGACCATGTTCACTTCCTTCTTTGTTTTTTGGGACAACCCTCATAATTACATGTATCCGTACGATTAATTAATATTAAATTGTGCTTAATGACTGTGCTTAATTACAACTGATGACGTAACTGCATTTTTCAGCAAAATTCGGCTTTTTAACATACTAGTCTTGTGCAGAAAATTGACTAAATGGTCCTGAATGCTTTCCTTAGTGTTGGGAATTAAAAGTGTTACAAAAAGATACATAAAGGACACTATACGGAATAACTTAGCACTTTATCAGAACGGTATCTAACCGAACAACCGGACATTACCCGGGACACCAAAATATTGTTAAAAACGTTGTTTCACTTTTTTCTGAGCTAGTTATGGTCCCCGAGCCCTACAACACACTACATAAAGCATGTAACACCCTAAACTCAAGACTTACACCTAACACCCTACTAATTACCTCTTACCACAACAATTTACAAATAACCCCCCCCCCCTTGCAAGTTTACGGCTCATAGGGGCCCCACTCATCAAGATTTAGTTAAATCTTCCAAAATCCCAATATGATTTTCCTTGGACTTGTTGAGATCTTGATGAGATATTGCTTGTAATTCCACAAACACATCAACCAAAGGATATAAGAGTTAGAGAATTATAAGTGCCTTCTTCTTCTTCACTAAGCACACCACAACATCACTTCTCTCTCCCTCTACAAGCTTGCGGCCGAACACCCCCTTGCACCACCAAAAATTTCGATTTTCATTCATCCAATCCAAGTGTACTTCAAGGTGCTAGAAGGTGAATTAGGAGGCTTGGTGTTCACGGATCTTGAAGGACCTCTACCACAAGCTTTTAACCACTCAATTTTCATCTTGATCTTCCCTAGCTTTAAGCTAGTTGTAAGACTTCTTTAAACTCTTGTTTATTTCATATTCTTAGTTGTTAATAGATAAATTATGATGAAATAACTAGAACGCTAAAAGACTTGAATCTTGAATCATGAACCATAAGCTTAAATATGATGAAACATGACGAAATGATGCTAGTATGATGTTGTTTAGTGAATGTATGATGTTTGCTTGATGATTACTAGTAATATGATGATTGATCATCATATGGAACTTGCTAGAGCATGATTAAAAACATGGTTTAACAAGTTAGAGATGATTATGTGCTCTCATGAAATAATCATCTTCTAGACTAATATGAACTTGATAAATAAAGATGGTTTCTTGAAATATAAGTAAACAAAGTGAGTCGGTGATCATGTAGATCCGAGATTTACAAATGATTTTCTAAAGAAAACCAAGTTTAAAAGACGGTTTTTTTTGAAAGATCATGATTCTTACATATACTTACACTATTTTTGGAAATAAAATAAGTATATGGATGCTAGTAAAACAAGAAGATGTGGTAAATAAATATTTTTGTAAAATGTGTTCACAAGTTGTGAACATCTAAAGATTTCGAGAATGAGATTTTAACAAAAGTAAACATATTTTGGAAGGTAACTAAGGCCACTAAACGCCTTACCAAGTCACTACGCGTTTTTATAAAACATCAAGTTCGTGTTGTATATTAAATGGAATAGTTTTGCACTTGGTAAGTGTAATATTGTTTAGAGTATGTTTGTTGATGGTTTGAATGTTTTTTGGAAAAGAAAATGATATGCTTATTAGCATGGACACCTCCATTTACAAAGGAAACTATGGCGAAATTTTCTAAAAAAATTCCAACACATAGAAAATATTTTCTAACAAGGGTTACAAGTGTATTTTTAACTACGATCTTCCGCAAAAGTCAGGGTGTGACATTAGAATTGTGTGGTACGTGATAGAAGTAATGAGTAGATAAATCGTACGTAGGATACGTATTATGCATGCACGTGAAACTGATTATTATCTGTACCATGTTAGGACGTGCTTAATTCCTGATTATTAGAGTAACTAATCTAACCGAGCAAACCAAGGTGAGTTCACACTCTTTCTAAGGCATGGGATTCCCGGTGGTTGGGAATGGGTTAAAGAACTAAAACGGAACCTGCATATCCTCGTTGGATAGGATATGTACCGCCATCCTCCATGGGTAGGATGCCAATATTAATCCTGCGTATTCTCCTTGGGTAGAATACGTACGTTCGTCCTCCTTGGGTAGGACAACAACCTTAAACTTACTAGACAAAACTCTATCATTAAGTCCCTCATTTTTATATCGACTTAATCGCCGGGCCAATGGCGAGCGGGTCATTAGTTAATAGCGCTATTAGGGTTGACAAGCCTCACACCGTGCCGGTAGGACGGGCGTGTACTAATGGATCTAGGCACTCAGTCAATGATGATAGACATTGACTTAGGGCACAACTTACTTTCGTCAGTTGTCGATATGGTAACGGTCTAGTGGTTCACATGGGGAAGCCCCCCCACTGATTATGGATATGGTTTGGGGAAAAACAAAGATACTGGTTAACTCGTGGTTTACGAAACAACTTATGGTTTTCAAAACAAACTTTTAAAACTAAACAACCAACTGTGAACTCGCTCAACTTTGTTGTTGACTCCTTGTTACATGCCTTGCAGGTCGTTAGGTATTTATGGAGCTTGCACGAGGAGACGTGATCGTTGTGGGGCATGGACAGTGGTGTGCCATGCTAAACATTTAAACTTTATGAACTTATTGAACTTATGTTTTGGTTTTACGTCTTATGCTTCCGCTGTTTAATTTGAACTTGGTTAACTAGTTTTTGAACACCAATTATATTGCATGGTTGGATTTTATCTATTTTAAATACATTGTTCAATATGATTGGTGGGTTGATCCTGGTCAGTCACGCCCCCATGCGGTGATACTCCGCTTGTGGATTTTGGGGGTGTGACAGATTGGTATCAGAGCCATTGGTTATAGTGAACTTGGTTTTAAAAAGGGAAAAACTTTTTGACAAAACCAGACTATAACCTATACAGTGCTCAAAGATCCACAACGACGCTTCGCTCCACGTGCAAGACTCGACACAATAGGTGGTATGATCTATGTTTATATTGACTGTTAGATAGTTCACATAGTGCATTAGTTAACGTGATAACTGCTATTTGAACCTTGTGTGCTTACTCTCTTCTGTCATCCCACGCTTACGCACCTTCGTGACACTTTTCTCACTTATGTTTGCTTCGTTCTAAAGATCATGAGTGGACGTTTGAACTTGACTCAAGCCCAACTGACGGCTCTAATCAACGAACGAGTGGCTTAGGCACTCGCAGCTGTCCCTGCAGGAGGTATAACCTGCCATATCAACCCATCTTAGGACGTTTAGATCCTACCCTCGCAAACCAACTCTTGTGCTTAACCTTGTCTTTTATTCTCGCGCAACAGGTCAACATGCTCAGCCTCCCGTATGTACGTTCAAAACATTCATGGATTGCCGACCTAGTACCTTCAGCGGCACAGAAGGAGCTGTAGGTCTTCTTCACTGGTTCAAGAAGATTGAGTCTGTTTTTGAGATGTGTGAATGCCTTGAAGCTCGTAGGGTGAAATTTGCTACTGGAACACTCGAAGGTGCTGCGTTAACCTGGTGGAAAGCACAGGTTCAACTGCTAGGGCTGGAGGTTGCTAATGCCACCCCATGGAACGACTTCAAAGATTTGATCAAAGAAGAGTACTGTAGTCGTGACAACATCCACAAGCTAGAGGTGGAATTTTTCAATTTAAAGATGGCGGGGTCTGAAATCGAGGCATACACAAAGAGATCGAACAAATTAGCTATCTTGTGTCCTACTATGGTGGATCCTCCTATCAAGCGTATCGAGCTGTACCTTAAGGGTTTAGTGCCAGAAATTCAGAGCCACGTGACCTCAGCTAATCTTGGCACCATTCAGCAAATCATCTGGTTGGCTCATCGTCTCACTGATCAGGCAGTTGAGCAGAACAAGCTGCCCAAGCGTATTAGCGCTACTACTACTTCTGATGCTCCCAGTGATAACAAGCGCAAGTGGGATGGAAATTCGGGCAAGGGTTCTACTTCAGTTCAGTCTCAGTCCCAGCAGCGAAAGACAGATGAGTACAGGAGCCCCAGTCAGCAGTCTTCTGGGAATCAAGGTCAGGGTGGATACAAGGGAAATCACCCTAAGTGCAATCGATGTAATTTGCACCACAGCGGGCCATGCAACAAGGGTCGTTTTCAGAGATGTAACAAGCTGGGTCATGAAGCCAAGGATTGCAGGAGCTCACGTCCTGTGAATCAGAATCGTCAACAGCAGCCACAAGCTCCACAGAATCAGCAGCAGCAACAGCAGGGTAACAGGGGATGCTATCAGTGTGGTGCTGAAGGTTACTTTAAGAGAAACTGCCCCCAGTTGAACCAGAAACAGAGCAACAACAATAATCAGGGGAACGGAAATAATAATGGGGGAAACAATGATGGCAATGGAGTCAGGGGACGTGTTTTCGTGCTGGGTCAGGGTGACGCGAGGAACGATCCCAACGTTGTGATGGGTAAGTTTCATCTGGATGACTTCTTTGTTACTATTTTATTTGATTCGGGTGCCGATACTAGTTATGTGTCCTTAAAAGTTAGCCAAATGCTTAAGCGCACTCCAACACTTTTGAACACCAAACACACGGTAGAACTAGCAAACGGTAAAAGTCTTGAAGCCACACACATAGTTAAGGGTTGTAACCTCGTCTTCGCTGGTCAGACCTTCTTTATCGATCTTATTCCTATCGTACTTGGTAGTTTCAACGTCGTTATTGGGATGGATTGGCTATCTCAACATCAAGCGGAGATTATTTGCAAGGAGAAAATCGTCTGTATTCCTCGTTCTGGTGAAGAACCTCTCATGATTCATGGTGACAAGAGTGGTGCTGTTGTGGGCATCATCTCTTTCCTTAAGGCCCAAAAGTGTTTGCAAAAGGGCCACACTGCTATTCTAGCCCTCGTTTCTGATACATCCTCGAAAGAAAGGAAGGTAGAAGACATACCTATTGTACGTGATTTTCCTGAGGTATTTCCTGAGGAATTACCTGGTCTTCCGCCTCATCGTCAAGTTGAATTTCAAATCGAGCTAGCTCCTGGAGCAGCGCCCATAGCTCGAGCACCTTATCGTCTAGCTCCATCAGAACTTGAAGAACTGTCCACGCAACTACAAGAACTCTTGGAAAAGGGTTTCATACGTCCTAGCTCTTCACCTTGGGGAGCTCCAGTGTTATTCATGAATAAGAAAGACGGTACCTTCAGAATGTGTATTGACTACCGCGAACTCAACAAGGTGACCGTGAAGAATCGTTATCCTCTCCAACGCATTGATGACTTATTCGACCAGTTGCAAGGGTTGAGTTTCTACTCAAAGATTGACCAGAGGTCAGGCTACCATCAACTGAGAGTCCGAGACGAGGATATCTCTAAGACAACATTCAGGACTCGGTATGGGCATTACGAGTTTCTGGTTATGCCTTTTGGATTAACGAATGCACCTGCGGTCTTCATGGATCTCATAAACAGAGTGTTCAAGCCTTACCTGGATAAGTTTGTCATTGTATTCATCGACGACATCCTGATCTATTCTAAGAGTCAGGAGGAACACGAACGACACCTGAGACTTATTTTGGAACTCCTTCGAACAGAGCAGTTGTATGCCAAATTTTCGAAATGTGACTTCTGGCTTCGCGAAGTACATTTTCTAGGCCACGTGGTAAACAAGGATGGGATTCATGTGGATCCATCCAAGGTCGACTCGATCAAGAACTGGCCTGCACCCCGTACATCAATAGAAATCCGCCAATTCTTGGGTTTGGCGGGATACTACAGAAGGTTCATCAAGGATTTCTCCAAGATTGCGCAACCTCTCACCTCACTGACTCAGAAGGGTGTCACCTATCGTTGGGGTGATGCACAGGAATCTGTGGTTCAGCACTTAAAAGATAGACTTTGCAGCGCACCAATTCTCTCACTACCTGAAGGCACAGACGATTTCGTGGTTTATTGCGACGCATCCATCCAAGGACTTGGTTGCGTGTTGATGCAACGGGACAAGGTCATTGCCTACGCATCGCGCCAGCTTAAGGTCCACGATAGAAATTACACTACTCACGACCTGGAGCTGGGAGCAGTTGTTTTCGCACTTAAGATATGGAGACATTACCTGTACGGTACCAAGTGCACCATTTATACCGATCAAGGAGTCTCGAGCATATCTTCAAGCAAAAGGAGTTAAACAAGCGACAAAGCCGATGGGTCGAGCTCTTGAACGATTATGAATACGCTATCAAATACCATCCGGGCAAGGCCAATGTTGTGGCCGACACCCTCAGTCGAAAGGATACTACACCTAAGCGTGTGCGTGTGTTACAACTTACCATCCAATCTAGTCTTCCTACTCAGATACGAGATGCTCAGGTTGGAGTTAGCAGATGGCACCTTAGAAACCGCCTCAACCATATTAGATGGATGTTTCATATCCATTAAGAACCACTCTTTTCCTTTGTCCCTACTTCCTTTGAAGTTAGCTGGTTTTGACATCGTGTTAGGCATGGACTGGTTATCTCATAACCAGGCCCAAATTGTCTGTAATAAGAAGCAAGTGGTGATCAAGACTCCGTCTGGTGAATCAGTTACCATTCAGGGGGATACCCGGTATGGATTGCCTGAGCAAGTGACCATGCTCAAGGCCTCTAAGTGTTTGAAGAAGGGTTATGTCATCTACATGGCATAGGTGACTATTGATGAGCCGAAACCCAAGATTGAAGACATCCCCTTCATTTCTGAATACCCCGAAGTTTTTCCTGAAGAACTACCTGGTTTGCCACCAGATAGGCAAGTGGAATTCAGAATTGACATCATCCCTGGAGCAGCACTTGTTGCTAGAGCACCTTACAGGTTGGCACCAACAGAGATGAAGGAATTGAGGACACAACTGGATGAATTGCTAGCTAAAGGTTTCATTAAACCTAGTTCGTCTCCTTGGGGAGCACCTGTCTTGTTTGTCAAAAAGAAGGATGGATCGATGCGTCTGTGCATCGATTACCGTGAACTTAATAAGGTCACAATAAAGAATAGGTATCCTTTGCCCATGATCGACGATTTGTTCGATCAATTGCAAGGGGCAAGTTCTTTCTCGAAGATTGACTTGAGGTCAGGCTACCACCAACTGAAGGTTAGAGATGAAGACGTACACAAAACTGCATTTAGGACTCGTTATGGTCATTACGAGTTCCTAGTGATGCCTTTTGGGCTCACTAATGCACCTACCGCGTTCATGGATCTCATGAATCGCGTTTGCAAGCCGTAGTTAGATAAATTCGTCATCGTTTTCATCGACGACATTCTTATTTATTCGAAGAACCAAACTGACCATGAGAAACACCTTCGCTGTATTCTTAAACTTCTGCACCATGAGAAACTCAACGCCAAATTTTCAAAGTGTGAATTTTGGCTTCGAGAAGTCCAATTCCTTGGACATGTGGTTAGTGAGCGTGGTATCCAAGTGGATCCCGCCAAGGTGGAAGCTGTTATGAACTGGCAAGAGCCGAAGACGCCTACAGAGATTCGTAGCTTTCTAGGCTTGGCGGGATATTATAGGCGTTTCATTGAAAATTTTTCAAGGATTGCTGCACCCCTAACTTCCTTAACTAGGAAGAAGATTAAGTTCGACTGGCGACCTAAACAGCAAGAATCCTTTGATATCCTAAAACAAAAGTTGAGCAATGCTCCTGTACTGACATTGCCTGAAGGTACCGAAGAATTCGTAGTTTACTGCGATGCATCACACACTGGCATGAGATGTGTGCTTATGCAGAAAGGCAAGGTTATTGCCTATGCTTCAAGACAGTTAAAGGTGCATGAAAAGAATTACACCACCCATGACCTGGAGTTGGGTGCCGTTGTATTTGCACTGAAGCTATGGAGGCACTATTTATATGGAATCAAGTGTGTGATCTATTCTGATCACAAGAGCCTCCAGCACATGTTTAATCAGAAGGATTTAAACATGAGGCAGCGCCGATGGATGGAGACTTTAAATGATTATGATTGTGAAATCAGATACCATCCCGATAAGCCGAATGTAATCGCTGATGCCTTGAGTCGAAAGGAAAGGGTGAAACCCATCCGGGTCAATGCCAAGAGCATTGAAATAAAGAACAGTTTGAATGAAAGGTTGTTAGCTGCACAGAAGGAAGTTGTGTTGGAAGCTAACTATCCTAATGAAAAGCTAGGGGTAACTGAGGAGCAGTTATCTCTTGGCAAGGATGGAATTCTGAGATTAAATGGACGAATATGGGTTCCAATTTATGGAGGACTTCGAGATGTTATCCTCCAGGAAGCCCATAGTTCTAAATATTCCGTTCATCCTGGAGCTGATAAGATGTACCAGGATCTAAGGGCAAACTATTGGTGGATAGGCTTGAAGAAGTCTGTAGCTACCTATGTAGCTAAATGCTTGACGTGTGCACAAGTAAAAGCAGAACACCAAAAGCTGTCAGGTTTGTTACAACAACCTGAACTTCCTACGTGGAAGTGGGAAATGGTAACTATGGATTTTATCACCAAGTTACCTAAGACAAAGAAAGGAAATGACACCATTTGGGTGATCGTAGACAGACTGACTAAGTCAGCACATTTCCTACCCATTAAGGAGACTTATAGCTCCGACATGTTAGCCCAATTGTACGTGGATAAGATTGTAGCTTTACATGGCATACCTGTGTCTATTATCTCTGACAGAGATACTAGATACACGTCACATTTTTGGAAAAGTTTCCAACAATCTTTGGGCACGCGTTTAAATTTTAGTACGGCTTACCATCCTCAGACGGACGGTCAGAGTGAGCGTACTATTCAAACTTTGGAAGACATGCTTCGAGCATGCGTCATTGATTTAGGTGGTAGTTGGGATAACCACCTACCGTTAATCGAATTCTCCTACAACAATAGCTACCATACCAACATTAAAGTTGCGCCTTTCGAGGCCTTATACGGTAGAAAGTGTAGAACGCCCGTTTGCTGGGGGGAAGTTGGAGATGTCCAATTATCAGGACCAGAGATAGTCTTTGAAAGGACGGACAAGATTGTCCAGATTCGTGACCGTCTCAAAGCTGCCCAAGATAGGCAGAAGAGTTACGCAAATCCAAAGCGTAAACCTATGAAATTTGAAGTTGGTGACAAAGTGTTGCTTAAAGTATCACCCTGGTAGGGGGTGATGCGATTCGGTAAGAAAGGTAAGTTAAGATCGAGGTATATAGGACCGTTCGAGATTATCGAATGTGTTGGATCAGTGGCTTACAAGTTAAATTTACCTGAAGAGCTCAGTGGTATTCATAACGTATTCCACGTCTGCAATCTGAAGAAATGCCTAGCTGACGAATCGCTAGTCATACCACATACAGATGTGCATATAGATGAGAGCTTGAAATTTTTGGAAAAACCATTGTCCGTTGAAGATCGACAGGTTAAGAAGCTTCGAAGGAAGCATGTTCCTATTGTAAAGGTAAAATGGGATGCCCGTAGAGGTCCCGAGTACACGTGGGAGGTTGAATCCACAATGAAAGAAAAGTACCCTCATTTGTTTCAGTATATCTCAAGGTAGAGATTTCTTTTAAGGGGGTGAAGATGTAACACCTCGAAAATTCGTGTTCAATAAAATAATGACACGTGTCATGTAAGACAAAAGTATTATAAACCCGGATCCAATTATAGATGTATGGCAGGATTTAAAAGTGTCGTCATGTTGATTTATACATCTGAACGACCTCATATAAATCCCAAGATCCTAATATTTATTATAAACATCTGATATAATCCGGTAAATACTCACAATAATTGATTCAGGTTGCAAGAATGGAAATCCTACGAAGAAATGCATGACAACCCATCGTTTATGACTTTTTGATAATGTCCATGACAAATGTACAACATTAAAGGGATCTAAACTGTTCAAGGCATGTTCATGAGGCCCCATTCTGAATAATAGAAGCACAAAATTCGTAATACATGGTTGCCCCTTCGAATGCTTGAAAAGCCAAGGATTTTTGGCTGCTGCAGAAGGCTTGCGCACCGCAAGCCATACCCTTACGGTGCGCAAGGGTTGCCCAACGACCAGAAAACCGGCAGTAGCCTGTTTTGAATGTTTTAACCGACTTTGTTGATATTTCCACTGCCATGGGCGACCCCTAAAAAGTTCCTAGGGCACTAGGGACACTTGTGGGTAAGTTATGGTCAGTTGTAGCCTTAGATGTCAACAATCTAAGGAGTTTAAATCACTATATAAAGCTCCTAAGTTGCAAACATTCTTGCACTCATCACCTGATCATTTTTGGAGCTTCAAAGTAGACCCCAAGCCTTCCTAATCGTGCATTAGACACTTGTAAGTATGCTTGACCTTCTTTAATTAAGTTTTGCTTAGTATATAGCTTAAAAGTCAAACCGTCGTAATTAACGGTTGACTTAATGATTGATCATGAATGGGTCAGTGTTTAGTCGAATTGAAGGTAGTTATAAGTTGGTAATTATGTGGGCTTTAAACCCTTAAAAGGGCACCCTCTGATTCCCGTCCTAACTAGGTCGTTTGTCGGGTCAAAGATGATGATAAAAAGTCAACAGAAATGTAATTTGCGATTTAATACACAATTAGCAATGTGAGAGGCGTGTAACCTGTTTTATCATTAATATAACTTTAGTAATCAATGTAAGAACGTGTCTAAACATGTTTGAACCTACAATTTTTAAGTTTAGGATCGATTCGGAACCGAAAGGCGCATAGTTTGACTTTTGCCTTGACTTTGGTTCTGACCCGATTTTGATAGGTTTAGACATGCCTTAAAGTTCCATTAGGACCTAGTTACATGATTGTATAACCCTCTGCGTTTATACCACTTGAATCCTTAATTGTCCGACGTTTCCGTTAATTGCTTAAAATATGGACCATAATGCCCTTATGACCATAAAACGAGAATTTTGGAAATGTGAAAGAACAATAATCTTTGCTACTGATTAATATGCATGTCCGTAAATTTTCACGTCAATTGGAGGTCTAGATTAGGAGTTATGCTCAATGACGTAATTAGAAAGCTTTTTATTAATTAAAAGGCGTCATTAGCGTAAAGCCTATCTAAACCCAATTTTTGACACCAAACCTTTTACCCACTGATGTAATTTAATATTTTGGTATTTTTGAAGATTTTTAATTATTTTTAAACTGATCATAAGCTAGGATTAGTGCCTTGATTCGGTAAATACCGATTATACCCTTTTCGGTCATAAAATGAGTTTTACAAGTCCTTTTGCTACCAATCCAATTGCTACTGATTTTAAATAATAAATGAAGTGTTTTGAACCTTATGAACTGACCTGGAAACTCAGATTCCTATTTTAACCCGTAAATCGCTTAAAACGACTTTATAAGCGTATTAAACGCACAGTAAGGGTTTAAAACCATTTTGTCACAAAGGACTTAACACCAACTGATATGACCTGTTAAAATAAGTCATTTTACTGATTAATTCAGACCTGAATCACAGAAGCTTAATTAATCCCTTTTATAATCTTTAAAATGACCAAAATACCCCTACGGGGCTTAATTATAGGTTAAACTCGTTTTGGGCATAATGGAAGGTATCCTACTGATATCACAACATATTTAAGGCATGTTAACTTAGGAAACCTGTTTAGGACTCTTATGGTTACCCGTTACGCTTCATGCGCGTTCGGTCCGGTTTATGTAACTAGTTTGCATAAATTAGCCGAAACGGGTCAAACCTTATCATTTTAATCTCAAAATCCAGAATGTGTATAGTATACCCATATTAAGCAAGTCTTCAAACTTGTTGGGTCTAAATCACATTCTATTCTGGTCTTCGCTTAATCGTGCGTACGAACCGTATCTTTAAAACTAATCGGTCTAAGCGTAAGCTTAACTAAAGACCCGTTAGGATTCTAATAGGTTATTATAAACCTTCGTTCCAGATTAGGGGGACCAGTAAAAGCTACTTGCATTTGCTTATTGTGATTATTACTTTGCTCAGGTAAATACTTTTAACTTATTTTCCCTATACGGGCTTGGGGTACGGTATATAAAATACCGCTTGGTCGGGCATTGAATCTTCCATCGTATGGTGGTTACTTGAAATTTGATTGGCCCGTTTAAATTGTTTTGTTTACTTAAAGCCTTTGGGGGGTTAATGACCATGTCCCGGATATCCTTGGCATCATTTTACGAAATGGCCACGACCTAAGCGCGGGGTGTAGGCGTACATTCGTCAGTGCATAAATAGATAATGTGGTGTGTCTATTGATCTTTAACCCGGCACGATCCGGGCTACTGAACGCATAAGGAACATGTAATTCTTTTACAAGTTTATACATTTAAATAATTATCCCAAGTTATAAAATGTTTGTGCCATGTGCATCCAAATCAATTTTTAATCATTTTTAAAATGAGTCAGTTGATTGTATTTACCAGTGTAAACTGACGTATTTTCCCAAAAAGATTAAGTGCAGGTACTACTCGTAATTGGCTGGATATCTCCTTAGCATCAAAAGAGTCTCGCAAGCTTAAGATGCCTAAAGTCTGTGGAACTACTGTTTCCTATTTTTTTCGATCCGTCTGTGGATAAACTTTCAACTGTTTGTGATACATGATATTACAATATTTTATTCGGTTGAAATAAATCTTTTCAATTACTTCCGCTGTGCATATTAAATATTGTGTTGTTTGACTATTATGTTGCCAACCACGTCACGATACTCCCCACCGGGCCCACCGGTGACACGTGGAATTAGGGGTGTGACAGGTTGGTATCAGAGCCAACACTGAGTGAATTAAACACTAGCCTTTTGTGTTTAATCTCAGTTACACAATTGCACATTCCAAAAACTTTCGAGTCTAGACAAATAACATAGGACAAATTCTACTTTGTTTTGTTTTGTCCTTTATTTTATATATTCTTGTCGTTATCTTATGTTGTATTGACAGGATCAAATATGCCGCCAAGATTCTTTCGACGAAGAGGACGAGGCAAGGGGCCAATCACCGCCCCCAATGGCGACGAGGCAGGACCGTCGCACATGCGAGCTCCTACCACCACTGCGAGTGCTGACCCTAGAGAAAACCGGAGGAACCTTTTTGAACCTGCGAGACGATCTGTATCGCACAGTTCAACGCCTCCCATTCATAACTCTTATGGGCCACATTCGGAAAATGAGCCCAACAACCCTCAACCTTCTTACATACCTCTTCAACGATCCCTATCGCACCATTCTTTTGTTGACCGTACACCTGTTTTTAGGGGCCGGTTTAACCCGGCAAATTATATACAAGAACCAGTGGGTTTTAACCCATTGGGGCCGGAGGATCATTTCTCCGGCGATCATGCGGAAGATATGGATGAGGACACCGATCCCATCGAGCCCGCAACCAGAACTCCGAACCATCCTATCGAGGTCTCAGATGGTTCATCTTTTCACGGATCACCCTACCATGGTCCGGACAGTTACCAGGCGCGATTTAACCAGCACGAGTGGTATTTTACACCCTCGCATCATTCGTTGCCTCATCATCAGCAGCAGGATCCCTCTGAGGATTCACGATTTGTGGCAGTCACGCCACCGCCTCCACCGCCACCAGTTAATCAGGCACCTCCGCAACCGCCGAGGCGTAGGAGAACCGGAGCACGTATGTCTGCACGAGGAGGGGACTTTCATTTTAGCTCTCCTCGACAATCAAGTGGCAGTCATTATCCGCCACTTCCAGAAGATCCGCAAATGGGTGGACCTTCGAACCCAGTTGCACCGCAACCACCACCGATGGGTTTTGATAACCCAATTCCTGCCTACACGGGTTCGATGGCGCACAACCCGTTTGAGCAGCCGGCTCACACCAACTACGGTTACGCTGAAGCCGACCCATACATGGTAGCGGCCAATTACAACGCCCTTCACCCGGAAGGACCGTATGGAAATCCTTGGGGAGTAGGATACCCAACTCATGGGTACCAAATACCTACTAGACCTATAATACGGCAACAATCGCAGCCGCCAAGGTTCTCCCCACCAGAGCGTGAAGAAATTCTGCAAAGGTAGGACTAAGTCGAGCGAGACTTTCACAGAGACCGCATGAAGCGACAAAGTTTCTTCCAAGGATTGAAAAGCCTAATAAAAGGGAAGAGCAAGAAGGACCATTGAATCCTTCCACCGTTGTTGTAATTTCCTTGTATCAGTTGAGCCCCTGCGTGGGCCTGTCTTGCTGTATAAGCCCCTGTGTGGGTATGTTTGTTTGTTTTGACCCCTGCGTGGGTCTATTTTTCTGTTAACCCCTACGAGGGTATGATGTTTGTTTAAGTCCCTTCGTGGACTAGTATGTTGCTTGACCCCTGCGTGGGTAACTTGTTTGTCTAAAAAGTCCCGTTTAGGGCGATGTGTAATCTATTAATGATTAATGGAATGTTTAATTTATAAATTTCATTTTTTGCCATTTTATGCATAAATAAATTATATATGAAATAAATGAATCAAAATCATTCCTTTTAAAGTAATATGCCTATTTAATATTAATTAAGGATCTTAAAGGTATAACCTAGCCTGCATGTCAGTATAAGACCTGGCTAAGATGGTAAAACCTGTTAAAAAGATTCAAATCCCAGTTAACATCTGAAAACATGTTAACGCTCCTGGCAGATGTGATTCGTTAAATTCACACACGTCATTCTTATATAAGGATTCTTCAAAAGATTCCTAACCCAACTTAATGATCTCTGAATCATGGGTTTAAATCATCAATTAAGATGATCATATTTTGACCATACATTGGTAATATAATACCTACGGGCCCTTCTCATTTTTATATGAGACAAAAGACAGTAATAGTCTGTGACCCTGTCTGAAAAAGGTAATGAACTATGTTCAAACCTTCATGCCTTGATTCTCTGAAATCATGGCTTATAATTTAAAATGTCCTTGTGACTAGGCCTTTTGTGCTACAAATAAAACTGTTATTGTTTTATAATTAGGATAAACTATAATGAAAATCCTAAATAAATATGATTAATAAATTAACCAAATATGGTCTACGTTACCATGGTTAATGAATTGCCATAAAAGACAATTCCATAATAAACTCCCAAGTAAACTATTGTCCTTGTTTTATGTAACAGTTCAATTAAAATGGCTGACTCGGATGAAATTAATAGTCACCCAGTGGAGAATAATGATAACGCCCGAATTAATATGAAGGGTGCTGAACTGAAAGCGTTAGTAGACGACGCAGTTACAAAGGCCTTAGAGCGGCAGTATGAAGAATATAGTGGGACTCGAAGTAGGACCCTATCTACACCGCATTCGAAGCCACCTTCCAAGAAGGAAGAACTGAAGAAAGATGATGATCGACTCTCCTCAAACCACCACAGTGCTCCATCTCAACAGATTGTACTAAATCAAGAACCCCGTAATAAGGGTTGCTCCTATAAATACTTTGTTTCATGCAAACCCAGGGATTTCACTAGGGAAAAAGGAGCCATTGACTGCATGACGTGGTTAGATGAGATGGACACAGTAGTGGATATCAGCGGGTGCGCTGAGAGGGATATAGTCAAGTTTGTGTCTCAATCTTTCAAGGGTGAAGCTTTAGCCTGGTGGAGATCACTGATTCAAGCCACTGGGAAGATCGCATTGTACAACATGTCTTGGGAACAATTCGTTGCCCTCATCAGGGATAACTACTGTCCTCAGCACGAGGTCGAAAAGATTGAGTCAGATTTTCTTTCGTTGGTAATGACCAATCTAGATTGCCTACCTCACGAGCTTTAATACCATGTCGAGGTTGGTTCCGTATCTGGTGACCCCAGAACCCAAACGAATAGCTCGTTTCATTGGGGGTTTAGCCCCCGAGATAAAGGCAAGCGTGAAGGCCTCTCGGCCAGCTACTTTCAGATCTGTAGCTGACATATCTTTGTCCCTCACTCTGGATGCGGTCAGACAAAGATCGCTGAGGAACAAGGATGCTGAGAAAAGAAAACGTGAAGATGATAATTCACGGAGGTCAAACAAGAAGCACCGAGGAAACGGTGACAACAAGAAGGGGTCTGAGTCAAGGAGGGATGGGCATCAGTCTGGTGATAAGCCCAAGTGCAAGATTTGCAAGAAACCACACTTCGGAAAGTGCAGACTCGAATCGAACTCGCAGACTCAGTCAAGAACTTTTGCTTGCGGGATATGCAAGTCCAAGGAACACAAGACCTTGGATTGCAAAAAGCTGAAGGATGCAACGTGCTACTGTTGCAATGAGAAAGGGCACATTAAAACCAACTGCCCTAAATACGCCAAGAAGCCTGAAGAGGCCAAGAAGACCAATGCTAGGGTCTTTAGGATGGATGCGAAGGAAGCTGTGCAAGACGATAACGTGATCACAGGTACCTTTCTCATAAATGATATCTATTCAAGAGTGCTTTTCGAAGAACCAAACTGACCATGAGAAACACCTTCGCTGTATTCTTAAACTTCTGCACCATGAGAAACTCTACGCCAAATTTTCAAAGTGTGAATTTTGGCTTCGAGAAGTCCAATTCCTTGGACATGTGGTTAGTGAGCGTGGTATCCAAGTGGATCCCGCCAAGGTGGAAGCTGTTATGAACTGGCAAGAGCCGAAGACGCCTACAGAGATTCGTAGCTTTCTAGGCTTGGTGGGATATTATAGGCGTTTCATTGAAAAATTTTCAAGGATTGCTGCACCCCTAACTTCCTTAACTAGGAAGAAGATTAAGTTCGACTGGGGACCTAAACAGCAAGAATCCTTTGATATCCTAAAACAAAAGTTGAGCAATGCTCCTGTACTGACATTGCCTGAAGGTACCGAAGAATTCGTAGTTTACTGCGATGCATCACACACTGGCATGGGATGTGTGCTTATGCAGAAAGGCAAGGTTATTGCCTATGCTTCAAGACAGTTAAAGGTGCATGAAAAGAATTACACCACCCATGACCTGGAGTTGGGTGCAGTTGTATATGCACTAAAGCTATGGAGGCACTATTTATATGGAATCAAGTGTGTGATCTATTCTGATCACAAGAGCCTCCAGCACATGTTTAATCAGAAGGATTTAAACATGAGGCAGCGCCGATGGATGGAGACTTTAAATGATTATGATTGTGAAATCAGATACCATCCCGGCAAGGCGAATGTAGTCGCTGATGCCTTGAGTCGAAAGGAAAGGGTGAAACCCATCAAGATCAATGCCAAGAGCATTGAAATAAAGAACAGTTTGAATGAAAGGTTGTTAGCTGCACAGAAGGAAGCTGTGTTGGAAGCTAACTATCCTAATGAAAAGCTAGGGGTAACTGAGGAGCAGTTATCTCTTGGCAAGGATGGAATTCTGAGATTAAATGGACGAATATGGGTTCCAATTTATGGAGGACTTCGAGATGTTATCCTCTAGGAAGCCCATAGTTCTAAATATTCCGTTCATCCTGGAGCTGATAAGATGTACCAGGATCTAAGGTCAAACTATTGGTGGATAGGCTTGAAGAAGTCTGTAGCTACCTATGTAGCTAAATGCTTGACGTGTGCACAAGTAAAAGCAGAACACCAAAAGCCGTCAGGTTTGTTACAACAACCTGAACTTCCTACGTGGAAGTGGGAAATGGTAACTATGGATTTTATCACCAAGTTACCTAAGACAAGGAAAGGAAATGACACCATTTGGGTGATCGTAGACAGACTGACTAAGTCAGCACATTTCCTACCCATTAAGGAGACTTATAGCTCCGACATGTTAGCCCAATTGTACGTGGATAAGATTGTAGCTTTACATGGCATACATGTGTCTATTATCTCTGACAGATATACTAGATACACGTCACATTTTTGGAAAAGTTTCCAACAATCTTTGGGCACGCATTTAAATTTTAGTACGGCTTACCATCCTCAGACGGACGGTCAGAGTGAGCGTACTATTCAAACTTTGGAAGACATGCTTCGAGCATGCGTGATTGATTTAGGTGGTAGTTGGGATAACCACCTACCGTTAATCGAATTCTCCTACAACAATAGCTACCATACCAGCATTAAAGCTGCGTCTTTCGAGGCCTTATATGGTAGAAAGTGTAGAACGCCCGTTTGCTGGGCGGAAGTTGGAGATGTCCAATTATCAGGACCAGAGATAGTCTTTGAAAGGACGGACAAGATTGTCTAGATTCGTGACCGTCTCAAAGCTGCCCGAGATAGGCAGAAGAGTTACGCAGATCCAAAGCGTAAACCTATGAAATTTGAAGTTGGTGACAAAGTGTTGCTTAAAGTATCACCCTGGAAGGGGGTGATGCGATTTGGTAAGAAAGGTAAGTTAAGCCCGAGGTATATAGGACCGTTCGAGATTATCGAATGTGTTGGATCAGTGGCTTACAAGTTAAATTTACCTGAAGAGCTCAGTGGTATTCATAACGTATTCCACGTCTGCAATCTGAAGAAATGCCTAGCTGACGAATCGCTAGTCATACCACATACAGATGTGCATATAGATGAGAGCTTGAAATTTGTGGAAAAACCATTGTCCGTTGAAGATCGACAGGTTAAGAAGCTTCGAAGGAAGCATGTGCCTATTGTAAAGGTAAAATGGGATACCCGTAGAGGTCCCGAGTACACGTGGGAGGTTGAATCCACAATGAAAGAAAAGTACCCTCATTTGTTTCAGTAAATCTCGAGGTCGATATTTCTTTTAAGGGAGCGAGGATGTAACACCTCGAAAATTCGTGTTCAATAAAATAACGGCACGTGTCATGTAAGACAAAAGTATTATAAACCCGGATCCAATTATAGATGTATGGCAGGATTTAAAAGTGTCGTCATGTTGATTTATACCTCTGAACGACCTCATATAAATCCCAAGACCCTAATATTTATTATAAACATCTGATATAATCCGGTAAATACTCACAATAATTGATTCACGTTGCAAGAATGGAAATCCTACGAAGAAATGCATGACAACCCATCGTTTATGACTTTTTGATAATGTCCAAGACAAATGTACAACATTAAAGGGATCTAAACTGTTCAAGGCATGTTCATGAGGCCCCATTCAGAATAATAGAAGCCAAAAATTCATAATACATGGTTGCCCCTTCGAATGCTTGAAAAGCCAAGGATTTTTGGCTGCTGCAGAAGGCTTGCGCACCGCAAGCCATACCCTTACGGTGCGCAAGGGTTGCCCAGCGACCAGAAAACCGCCAGTAGCCTGTTTTGAATGTTTTAACCGACTTTGTTGATATTTCCACTGCCATGGGCGACCCCTAAAAAGTTCCTAGGGAACTAGGGACACTTGTGGGTAAGTTATGGTCAGTTGTAGCCTTAGATGTCAACAATCTAAGGAGTTTAAATCACTATATAAAGCTCCTAAGTTGCAAACATTCTTGCACTCATCACCTGATCATTTCTGGAGCTTCAAAGCAGACCCCAAGCCTTCCTAATCGTGCATTAGACACTTGTAAGTATGCTTGACCTTCTTTAATTAAGTTTTGCTTAGTATATAGCTTAAAAGTCAAACCGTCGTAATTAACGGTTGACTTAATGATTGATCATGAATGGGTCAGTTTTAGTCGAATTGAAGGTAGTTATAAGTTGGTAATTATGTGGGCTTTAAACCCTTAAAAGGGCACCCTCTGATTCCCGTTCTAACTAGGTCGTTTGTCGGGTCAAAGATGATGATAAAAAGTCAACAGAAATGTAATTTGCGATTTAATACACAATTAGCAATGTGAGAGACGTGTAACCTGTTTTATCATTAATATAACTTAGTAATCAATGTAAGAACGTGTCTAAACATGTTTGATCCGACAATTTTTCAGTTTAGGATCGATTCGGAACCGAAAGGCGCATAGTTTGACTTTTGCCTTGACTTCGGTTCTGACCCGATTTTGATAGGTTTAGACATGCCTTAAAGTTCCATTAGGACCTAGTTAGATGATTGTATAACCCTCTGCGTTTATACCACTTGAATCCTTAATTGTCCGACGTTTCCGTTAATTGCTTAAAATATGGACCATAATGCCCTTATAACCATAAAACGAGAATTTTGGAAATGTGTAAGAACAATAATCTTTGCTACTGATTAATATGCATGTCCGTAAATTTTCACGTCAATTGGAGGTCTAGATTAGGAGTTATGCTCAATGACGTAATTAGAAAGCTTTTTATTAATTAAAAGGCGTCATTAGCGTAAAGCCTATCTAAACCCAATTTTTGACACCAAACCTTTTACCCACTGATGTAATATAATATTTTGGGATTTTTGAAGATTTTTAATTTTTAAACTGATCATAAGCTAGGATTAGTGCCTTGATTCGGTAAATACCGATTATACCCTTTTCGGCCATAAAATTAGTTTTACAAGTCCTTTTGCTACCAATCCAATTGCTACTAATTTTAAATAATAAATGAAGTGTTTTGAACCTTATGAACTGACCTGGAAACTCAGATTCCTATTTTAACCCGTAAATCGCTTAAAACGACTTTATAAGCGTATTAAACGCATAGTAAGGGTTTAAAACCATTTTGTCACAAAGGACTTAACACCAACTGATATGACCTGTTAAAATAAGTCATTTTACTGATTAATTCAGACCTGAATCACAGAAGCTTAATTAATCCCTTTTATAATCTTTAAAATGACCAAAATACCCCTACGGGGCTTAATTATAGGTTAAACTCGTTTTGGGCATAATGGAAGGTATCCTACTGATATCACAACATATTTAAGGCATGTTAACTTAGGAAACCTGTTTAGGACTCTTATGGTTACCCGTTACGCTTCATGCGCGTTCGGTCCGGTTTATGTAACTAGTTTGCATAAATTAGCCGAAACGGGTCAAACCTTATCATTTTAATCTCAAAATCCAGAATGTGTATAGTATACCCATATTAAGCAAGTCTTCAAACTTGTTGGGTCTAAATCACATTCTATTCCGGTCTTCGCTTAATCGTGCGTACGAACCGTATCTTTAAAACTAACCGGTCTAAGCTTAAGCTTAACTAAAGACCCGTTAGGATTCTAATAGGTTATTATAAACCTTCGTTCCAGATTAGGGGGACCAGTAAAAGCTACTTGCATTTGCTTATTGTGATTATTACTTTGCTCAGGTAAATACTTTTAACTTATTTTCCCTATACGGGCTTGGGGTACGGTATATAAAATACCGCTTGGTCGGGCATTGAATCTTCCATCGTATGGTGGTTACTTGAAATTTGATCGGCCCGTTTAAATTGTTTTGTTTACTTAAAGCCTTTGGGGGGTTAATGACCATGTCCCGGATATCCTTGGCATCATTTTACGAAATGGCCACGACCTAAGCGCGGGGTGTAGGTGTACACTCGTCAGTGCATAAATAGATAATGTGGTGTGTCTATTGATCTTTAACCAGGCACGATCCGGGCTACTGAACGCATAAGGAACATGTAATTCTTTTATAAGTTTATACATTTAAATAATTATCCCAAGTTATAAAATGTTTGTGCCATGTGCATCCAAATCAATTTTTAATCATTTTTAAAATGAGTCAGTTGATTGTATTTACCAGTGTAAACTGACGTATTTTCCCAAAAAGATTAAGTGCAGGTACTACTCGTAATTGGCTGGATATCTCCTTAGCATCAAAAGAGTCTCGCAAGCTTAAGATGCCTAAAGTCTGTTGAACTACTGTTTCCTATTTATTTCGATCCGTCTGTGGATAAACTTTCAACTGTTTGTGATACATGATATTACAATATTTTATTCGGTTGAAATATATCTTTTCAATTGCTTCCGCTGTGCATATTAAATATTGTGTTGTTTGACTATTATGTTGCCAACCACGTCACGATACTCCCCACCGGGCCCACCGGTGACACGTGGAATTAGGGGTGTGACAGAAACCATCAGGCCTACTCCAACAACCAGAGATCCCAAAATGGAAATGGGAGCAAATTTCCATGGATTTCGTTACTGGCCTGCCTAGATCTCAACGCAGAAATGATACCATTTGAGTGATCGTGGATCGACTGACCAAGTCTGCACATTTTCTGGCTATCAAGGAAACGGATAAGTTTTCTACTCTAGCAGACTCTACTGTCACACCCCGACCACGTAGAACATACAAAACGTGGCGGAAATATCGGGGAGTGTTGTAACAGAATTAATCGTTTCAAATCCATGGCAATTGAAGTTTCGTTTTATTGAAAAAAAAGTGTTACAATGTCTTAACAAACAAAGGAATACAACATAATTAACTAGTCTTGCATCTTTTATAGTCACTAAAGCCCAAGTCTGCCTATGTGTATCTTGATCATCTTATGCAACAGCTCCTGAAAAACACATGTGAAAATAGGTACGTCAGCATAAAAATGCCTGTGAGATACATAGGTTTTTGTGAAAATAGGTTTCATGACTTATGTTTGAGAAAATGTTTAGTCATGGACCTTGTAAATTGTTTTGTCTTGTAAATCGTTTGAAAATCAATAAGTCCAGATGATATGTATAGATAAAAGAGTAATGTATGGTTAAATGAATAACCATGTAACTGAGTTTGTATAAGATAAGTTGTTGTAAAACAATGTCTTGTGAAAAATTTGTTATTTGTATAAAATGTTATATGTCTCAAACTGAAATGATTCAAATAACGCTACGTTATGTAATACCATACAAACACTTATATATAGGAAGTACCAGCGGCGTATCCACCATGCTTGTATCATATTACACACGCATCGTTACTTAATCACTTAATCAAACCAAAACACCAAAGTAATGCTTAACAGTTGTAGAAATGTTTATGTATGGTCAAAGACGGTTCACACGGTTCATAGATACAAACGGTTCACAGATACAAACGGTTCACAGATATCAACGGATCACATAGTCAAATGATTACAACGGTTCACATAGTCAAATGTTTACAACGGTTCAATATGTAGTATAATGTGTTCATATGCTGGATAAGCATATGCAACAGAAAAGCAATGTAAAACAATGTACTAAGTATGCACACAATGGACATACGTAGTATGAAATGTAATGTAGAACGATGTACTAAGTAATGCACACAATGGGCACACCTAGCATGAAATGTAATGAAATCATGTACTATAATGTACTAACAAACATAGCAGGTATATGATGTGAAAACAGGAAAGCATGAAAGTAACAAGTAGGCACATGTGTTCCACCCCAAAACAGTTTGGAAAAAACAGTAAAAGAGGGGTCTATGTACTCACTTGAGATTGCTCAGATGTCTAAAGATAATCACCAAGCAACGCTAGAGATCTCTGAATCAAACAGAACCTAATATAGGTAACTATGTTAATAAACCGGACCTATATCGGAAGACTGGGTAGCATTAGGGTTTGTAAACCAAATGAGTGTAGGAACTCACGTGATATGGTTTAACAAAGCCTACATGCTAAATGAAACTTAACCTAAGTCTTATTGACCCATTATGATCCGTTTAGGTAGCTTATGCTACTTTAACGCATCGTGCGCGTGAAACGCGTTCGGACCGCCTAACTAGTCCTAATGATCGACCAAACTGGGTCGGGTTCGAGGTATAAGCGATTTATTAGATCGCTTACCCTACGACCCTAGACAACGTGGTAATCAGTAGGCATAGTCCCAAGGGACTATGACCATCGTGATTACAATCACGTTGCGAAGTTCAAACGAACTTCGCAATGACCATTACTGGTCAATGCTGAAAGTCAAACAAAGTTTGACTTTCTGACTCGAAAAGCAGTAAAAATAAGGAAAAGAACGAAAGAATACTTACGAAGGGTCCCCGAATGCTAATCTAGATCAATATAGTTCAGGTATGAAACAAGGTTTCAACTTAGAACACAATCAATCAGATTCTAGTGCTTTAAAACAATGAAAGGCATGGGGTATATATAGTTTTCGGTGAACCGTTGAGATCGTTTCATGGAAACCGTGATTCGATCACATCCGTACACTTGTTGAAAGGTTATGGAAGCCACATATGCTCCTTATCTTAGTGACTAAGCAACTTAAAACATGTGGTTAAGGATCAATCAGCTGCAACTTGTGTTTAAAACATTGAATCTGGTCTGGTTAGGCAGTCGCGTAGCGCGACAGGTAGCCCCATAGGCGTCGCGCTACGCTAGCACTCCCCCTGAAACAGAAAGTTTCAAAATTGGCAGCAATGGTCCCTGCACGTGTTTAAGGCCTTTTTCGATGCGTTTGAACCCCGTTAACCTCATTTCAAGGCTCTAAAATGAAGTTAAAGTATAGGGAACTCAAAACATACTCAAAAATATGCCGGATGATGGTTCGTTTGGTCGTACGAACGCGATGTTCGCTTAATTACGACGGAATGCGCATAAGCGCGAAAAACGATCCAAATGACGCGACGAATGGATTTTTCTTAAGGCGAACACTAAAATATAATGTAGTCATGCTTTCATAAATTTTTGGATGTCCAGATGTATTCAGAACGTAAGTTATGCGCGAAAATGCAAACTTGTGCACTTTTTGACACTTTTAGTCCCTGAATGACCCAAAAGTTTATTTTAGCACACCGAACCCCTCAAAGCCTATTTCTAAGCTATGTCAAGGATATTTATGGTATGTTTAACTTATGGTCATGTTCTGGAAGGTCTGTTACAGTTCAAATTGGCATACTTTCGCAGTTTGTCAAATTTAGTCCCTGTAAGCGATTAAACTTTGATTTCACCACACCAAACCTTCCAAAACTTATATCTAAGTTATGTAAAGGTTATTTAAGGTATGTTAAGCCTATTTCACTATTCCGGAGTGTTTGTTGCGTTAAACCGGTTATATTTACGCATTAGTGCGCGTATAACCTTCCAGAAAGCGATTCAGAGCTTGAAATCGAACAAGCGTTGATATGTGCAAAAGATACACATATTTATACAAGTCCAAAGTATGAAATACAATATTTCATTGGCTCGGTATTTGTTTGATGGTCACAGTGACCCAGGTTGTCACAGTCTCCCCTACTTAAGGAAATTTCGTCCCGAAATTTATTCATAGGAGTCCATTTGTGACTTTGTGTCAAAACAACCACCAGAGATATGTAAGGCATAATCCTGTCATTTCCTTAACGAACATTCTTCAGAACGAAAATGAACAGACGGAGTCATTTTCCTCAACGAGTATTCTTCAGAAGCGGAAATGAAGGAATAAACAAACGGGGATTCATTTCCTTAACGGAAAATCTTCAGAAACGAAAATGAACAAACGGAGTCATTTTCAACAGATGCTTCCTCAGAAACGGAAATGAAAATGATAGACAAACGGATATTCATTTCCTCAACGGACAAATCTTCAGAAACAAAAATGAACTAACGGAGTCATTTTCAACGGTTGTTTCCTCAGGTTCGGAAATGAAAATGATAGACAAACGGATATTCATTTCCTCAACGGACCAATCTTCAGAAACGAAAATGAACAAACAGAGTCATTTTCAACGGTTGCTTCCTCAGAAACGGAAATGAAAATGATAGACAAACGGATATTCATTTCCTCAACGGATAATCTTCAGAAACGAAAATGAACTAACGGAGTCATTTTCAACGGTTGTTTCCTCAGGTTCGGAAATGAAGGATTTAAATAGACGGATATTCATTTCCCTCGACGGATACTCTTCAGAACGAAAATGCACAAACGGAGTCATTTTCAATGGTTGTTTCCTCAGGTTCGGAAATGAAGGATTAAATAAACGGATATTCATTTCCCTCGACGGATACTCTTCAGAACGAAAATGCACAAACGGAGTCATTTTCCTCAACGGGTATTCTTCAGAATTGGAAATGAAGGATAAACGGATATTCATTTCCTCAACGGATATTCTTCAGAAGTGAAAAATGAATAGCTAGTTCATTTTTCCTCAACAGATACTTCATCAGAATTGGAAATGAATAGGGTTAACTTCTAGGTACATGACAAGGCTCGCTGTGATTTCTGTGCACAAAATTCCATAATTATGTATGCATCCATAATTACGCAATTCCTTGCATAGTCCGCACAGTTTGTCTTGTAATGTTCATAAGCACATAATCACATAGTTGTTTAATTGTTATTATCTTGTTATTGATTGCAATTAACATGGCACCTCGTACTTCGTTTCTCTTGGAAGGAACGGGTACTTAGGATTTTCGTGAAAAACGCAGGAGATCATACAATGGAAGAAATTTGGGAGTAGTCTGTTCTTCAAGGAATGCGGTTCCTTGATTGTCGGTATTGTAGGGGATATGTTGTTTATACATACAATCACATAAATACATTGCAATGTAAATAAAAGATTTATTTATAAACAACGATAACAACTGTTTCTTGGATCTTGACAACGAAAGAAAATAATACATAAGACGTGATTTTTTTCTAAACGATGTTGTCTTCTGGTTGATCAAATGCTCATCCCTGCGCTGGATTTGCATTAGCAAGTCTTGGGCAATTCCTACGAAAATGGCCCATCTCGCCACAGTTGTAGCAAGATCCCGGTGGAAAACGAGCTTGTGCAGGATTGTTGCCAGCTTGATTTGGTGCAGCTGCGGTTGGGCAAACCCTAGCTGTATGACCTATAAGTCCGCAAACTTGGCATGTGCGGCACTTCACCCCAGCATGATGATGTAGGCCACATTGGTTGCACAAGGGTGCAGTTCCGTTGTAGGGTTTCCTGGCAGGGGGTTGAGCTGGTTGGTTGAGGACGGCTTGATCATTGTGAGCGACCACAGCGTAGTTCTGAGAAGCCTTTCGCTTCTTTGACCTCTTAGGGGATCCAGTCTGTTCATCCATGGTCTTTGATTCCCCGATTGGGTTCGATTCTTCGACCGGCTTCTTGTCACCTTTTCGGAAAAGTTTACCTTTCCTGATCTTTGATTCAGTCAAGGTTGCAGATAGCTCAATGGCCTGTCTAACTGTAGTAGGGTTGCTACCAGTCAAAATGTCTTGTATTGAATCAGGGAGGCCATCAATGTACTTTTCGATTGCCTTATCCAAAGGCGTGACCATGTTTGGGCATAACAGACTTAATTCCTCATAACGGTCTGTGTAGGCTCGATGCTCACCGCTGTCTTGCTCAAGATTGTCGAATTCCCTTTCCAAAGCCCTGATCTCGTGTCGAGGACAGAATTCCTTCATCATAAGGGCCCTAAGTTCAGCCCATGTCTGTGCTAGAGCAACTTCTGCACCACGATCTCTCATAACCCCATTCCACCACGTAAGGGCTCTCTTCTGGAACACACTCGAAGCAAACTCGACCTTGCGATTGTCAGGACACTGCACGTGGCGGAAAGTATTCTCAATGCTCTCGAACCATTGAAGAAGCCCAGTCGCTCCCTCAGAACCACTAAACTTGAGTGGTTTCGCCGAGTTAAAACTCTTGAAATTGCATGGACCATTGTTGTTGTTGTTGGCTTGATTCCATTGAGCAAAGAGGTTTGGGAATTGAGCAGCCATTTACTGCGCAATAATTTCTGCCAGTTCGGCTGTCGCTATCTGGTTTTCGCGTCGAGGAGGCATTCTAAAAGAGGAAACATGAAAGGAAACGAGTGAGAGAATTAGACGAAAAGAATGAGATGAAACAAATTTGATGAAAGCAATGGATAGTGGTCATTTGTTTGTTACTACAAAGCAACAAACGACCTCAGTGATTAATCAAAGTAGATAGGTCAAAAATAATGTATCGCGAAGACATGCTCGCCTATAAGTGAACACTCATCCCAAGAATTCCCAGGTAAGCACAACTGGTCTCGCGTCTGATGAGATGTATACGAAGTGCTTGCCTAGACAGAAAACCCAGGATACAGGCATTCACCCTTCCAGTTTGCACGTGTTCACATTATTTAAAACCCAAAACCTTGACGAGATTTTGAAAATTCAAAGGGGTTCAAAACCATATAACAGAGGGTTCAAAACCTTGTAATCAATCATCCTAGAACAGATGATTAGTTTTCAAAGCGGTTTTGAAATTTATGTTCTTGTTGTGGTCGTCGCCTAAGGATAGGTGACGGTATTGTTTTATGACTAAACGCAAGTAAACTCGCGTTAGGGTCCTAAGAAGGTTATAGACTAGGTCAAAGCATTACTAATAACCTAATTCCCTATAACCATTGGCTCTGATACCATCTTTTCTGTCACACCCCGACCACGTAGAACATACAAAACGTGGCGGAAATATCGGGGAGTGTTGTAACAGAATTAATCGTTTCAAATCCATGGCAATTGAAGTTTCGTTTTATTGAAAAAAAAGTGTTACAATGTCTTAACAAACAAAGGAATACAACATAATTAACTAGTCTTGCATCTTTTATAGTCACTAAAGCCCAAGTCTGCCTATGTGTATCTTGATCATCTTATGCAACAGCTCCTGAAAAACACATGTGAAAATAGGTACGTCAGCATAAAAATGCCTGTGAGATACATAGGTTTTTGTGAAAATAGGTTTCATGACTTATGTTTGAGAAAATGTTTAGTCATGGACCTTGTAAATTGTTTTGTCTTGTAAATCGTTTGAAAATCAATAAGTCCAGATGATATGTATAGATAAAAGAGTAATGTATGGTTAAATGAATAACCATGTAACTGAGTTTGTATAAGATAAGTTGTTGTAAAACAATGTCTTGTGAAAAATATGTTATTTGTATAAAATGTTATATGTCTCAAACTGAAATGATTCAAATAACGCTACGTTATGTAATACCATACAAACACTTATATATAGGAAGTACCAGCGGCGTATCCACCATGCTTGTATCATATTACACACGCATCGTTACTTAATCACTTAATCAAACCAAAACACCAAAGTAATGCTTAACAGTTATAGAAATGTTTATGTATGGTCAAAGACGGTTCACACGGTTCATAGATACAAACGGTTCACAGATACAAACGGTTCACAGCTACAAACGGTTCACAGATACAAACGGTTCACAGATATCAACGGATCACATAGTCAAATGATTACAACGGTTCACATAGTCAAATGTTTACAACGGTTCAATATGTAGTATAATGTGTTCATATGCTGGATAAGCATATGCAACAGAAAAGCAATGTAAAACAATGTACTAAGTATGCACACAATGGACATACGTAGTATGAAATGTAATGTAGAACGATGTACTAAGTAATGCACACAATGGGCACACCTAGCATGAAATGTAATGAAATCATGTACTATAATGTACTAACAAACATAGCAGGTATATGATGTGAAAACAGGAAAGCATGAAAGTAACAAGTAGGCACATGTGTTCCACCCCAAAACAGTTTGGAAAAAACAGTAAAAGAGGGGTCTATGTACTCACTTGAGATTGCTCAGATGTCTAAAGATAATCACCAAGCAACGCTAGAGATCTCTGAATCAAACATAACCTAATATAGGTAACTATGTTAATAAACCGGACCTATATCGGAAGACTGGGTAGCATTAGGGTTTGTAAACCAAATGAGTGTAGGAACTCACGTGATATGGTTTAACAAAGCCTACATGCTAAATGAAACTTAACCTAAGTCTTATTGACCCATTATGATCCGTTTAGGTAGCTTATGCTACTTTAACGCATCGTGCGCGTGAAACGCGTTCGGACCGCCTAACTAGTCCTAATGATCGACCAAACTGGGTCGGGTTCGAGGTATAAGCGATTTATTAGATCGCTTACCCTACGACCCTAGACAACGTGGTAATCAGTAGGCATAGTCCCAAGGGACTATGACCATCGTGATTACAATCACGTTGCGAAGTTCAAACGAACTTCGCATTGACCATTACTGGTCAATGCTGAAAGTCAAACAAAGTTTGACTTTCTGACTCGAAAAGCAGTAAAAATAAGGAAAAGAACGAAAGAATACTTACGAAGGGTCCCCGAATGCTAATCTAGATCAATATAGTTCAGGTATGAAACAAGGTTTCAACTTAGAACACAATCAATCAGATTCTAGTGCTTTAAAACAATGAAAGGCATGGGGTATATATAGTTTTCGGTGAACCGTTGAGATCGTTTCATGGAAACCGTGATTCGATCACATCCGTACACTTGTTGAAAGGTTATGGAAGCCACATATGCTCCTTATCTTAGTGACTAAGCAACTTAAAACATGTGGTTAAGGATCAATCAGCTGCAACTTGTGTTTAAAACATTGAATCTGGTCTGGTTAGGCAGTCGCGTAGCGCGACAGGTAGCCCCATAGGCGTCGCGCTACGCTAGCACTCCCCCTGAAACAGAAAGTTTCAAAATTGGCAGCAATGGTCCCTGCACGTGTTTAAGGCCTTTTTCGATGCGTTTGAACCCCGTTAACCTCATTTCAAGGCTCTAAAATGAAGTTAAAGTATAGGGAACTCAAAACATACTCAAAAATATGCCGGATGATGGTTCGTTTGGTCGTACGAACGCGATGTTCGCTTAATTACGACGGAATGCGCATAAGCGCGAAAAACGATCCAAATGACGCGACGAATGGATTTTTCTTAAGGCGAACACTAAAATATAATGTAGTCATGCTTTCATAAATTTTTGGATGTCCAGATGTATTCAGAACGTAAGTTATGCGCGAAAATACAAACTTGTGCACTTTTTGACACTTTTAGTCCCTGAATGACCCAAAAGTTTATTTTAGCACACCGAACCCCTCAAAGCCTATTTCTAAGCTATGTCAAGGATATTTATGGTATGTTTAACTTATGGTCATGTTCTGGAAGGTCTGTTACAGTTCAAATTGGCATACTTTCGCAGTTTGTCAAATTTAGTCCCTGTAAGCGATTAAACTTTGATTTCACCACACCAAACCTTCCAAAACTTATATCTAAGTTATGTAAAGGTTATTTAAGGTATGTTAAGCCTATTTCACTATTCCGGAGTGTTTGTTGCATTAAACCGGTTATATTTACGCATTAGTGCGCGTATAACCTTCCAGAAAGCGATTCAGAGCTTGAAATCGAACAAGCGTTGATATGTGCAAAAGATACACATATTTATACAAGTCCAAAGTATGAAATACAATATTTCATTGGCTCGGTATTTGTTTGATGGTCACAGTGACCCAGGTTGTCACATCTACCTAAAGGAAGTAGTATCAAGGCAAGGAGTGCCAACCTCCATCATTTCTGATCGTGACTCATGTTTTACATCTGAATTGTGGCAAGCTATGCACAAGTCCTTTGGCTCTCGATTAGACATGAGCACGGCATATCATCCACAGACGGATGGGCAATCTGAACGCACCATCCAAACCCTTGAAGACATGCTTAGGGCATGTGTAATCGACTTTGGTAATGGCTGGGAAAAACACCTCTCGTTAGTGGAGTTTTCGTATAACAGCAGTTACCACACTAGTATCCAGGTCGCTCCGTTCGAGGCATTGTACGGACGGAAGTGCCGATCACCTCTTTGTTGGGCAGAGGTTGGCGACAGTCAAATCAATGGCCCAGAACTTGTAGTAGATACAACCGAGAAGATTGCTCAGATACGAAAACGAATGGCGGCAGCTCGTGACCGTCAGAAAAGCTATGCTGATAAGCGAAGGAAACCACTCGAGTTCCAGGTTGGGGATCGAGTGCTACTTAAAGTCTCACATTGGAAAGGTGTAGTTCGTTTTGGCAAACGAGGCAAACTCAACCCGCGATATGTTGGACCCTTCGAAATCATTGAGAAAATTGGCAAGGTGGCCTACAAGCTGAATCTACCGGCAGAACTCAGCGGAGTTCACAATGTTTTCCATGTGTCGAATCTGAAGAAGTGTCTGTCGGATGAGACCCTCATAGTTCCTCTCAAGGAGCTCACTATCGCCGATCAGCTGCGATTCGTCGAGGAACCCGTAGAGATTACTGATCGAGATGTTAAGGTTCTCAAGTGTACCAGAATACCTCTTGTTCGAGTTCGTTGGAATTCACGTCGTGGCCCAGAGTATACCTGGGAACGAGAAGACCAAATGAAACTCAAGTATCCCCAGTTTTTAGGAAAAGTGCAACCACTACTGAGGCTGAAGCTACTGCAGAATTTTGGGACGAAATTCCAAACCAACGGGGGGATGATGTGACACCTCAGGAAAACCAGGAAACCACACAACTTAACTAGCTTCCTCAGTTTTGGGACGAAATTTTCTTAACAGGGGGAGAATGTGACAACCCTCATAGTTACATGTATCCGTACGATTAATTAATATTAAATTGTGCTTAATGACTGTGCTTAATTACAACTGATGACGTAACTGCATTTTTCAGCAAAAATCAGCTTTTTAACATACTAGTCTTGTGCAGAAAATTGACTAAATGGTCCTGAATGCTTTCCTAAGTGTTGGGAATTAAAAGTGTTACAAAAAGATACATAAAGGACACTATACGGAATAACTTAGCACTTTATCAGAACGGTATCTAACTGAACAACCGGACATTACCCGGGACACCAAAATATTGTTAAAAACATTGTTTCACTTTTTCTGAGCTAGTTATGGTCCCCGAGCCCTATAACACACTACATAAAGCACGTAACACCCTAAACTCAAGACTTACACCTAACACCCTACTAATTTCCTCTTACCACAACAAATTACAAATACCCCCCCCCCCTTGCAAGTTTACGGCTCATAGGGGCCCCACTCATCAAGATTTAGTTAAATCTTCCAAAATCCCAATATGATTTTCCTTGGACTTGTTGAGATCTTGATGAGATATTGCTTGTACTTCCACAAACACATTAACCAAAGGATATAAGAGTTAGAGAATTATAAGGGCCTTCTTCTTCTTCACTAAGCACACCACAACATCACTTCTCTCTCCCTCTACAAGCTTGCGGCCGAACACCCCCTTGCACCACCAAAAATTTCGCACCTGGTCTTCTCACCCGACTGCTGGCTGTCTCTCTTAAACCCGGAACTCTTCTTATCCTCAGAGTTCCTCTTCCTATCGGAGCGATGAGAATTCTCATCCTCCCTTTTACGCTTTCCATCTTCAGAGGCTTTGGCAGCCTTGTTTCTGACTACATCGAGTGTAAGAGATAGCGACAGATCGGCCGCTGACCTGAATGTAGTAGGTCTTGAAGCCTTAACACTGGCTTTGATTTCTGGGGCTAAACCCCCAATGAAGCGAGCAATTCTCTTGGGTTCTGGTGTTACTAGGTAAGGAACCAGTCTGTACAGGGTATTGAAACTGCTGAGGTAAGCTTGACAATCTAAGTTTGTCATAACCAATGATAAGAAATCTGTCTCAATCCTCTCAACCTTGTGTTGAGGGCAATAGTTCTCCATGATGAGAGCAACACACTGTTCCCATGACATGTTGTAAAGTGGGATCTTCCCAGCAGCTTGAATGAGAGCCTTCCACCATGCTAGTGCCTCCCCCTTGAACGATTGGGATACATACTTCACTACGTCCCTCTCAGCACAACCGCTGATATCGACAACTGTGTCCATTTTATCCAACCAGGTCATACAATCGATTTCCCCTTTCTCCCCAGTGAAATCCCGGGGTTTGCAGGAAACAAAGTATTTATAGGTACAGGACTTGGTACGTGGTTCATTATCGAACACTATCCTCTTGGATGGAACACTGTGTTGAATAGATGAATTTCGGTCATCATCCTTCTTTGACTCATCTTTCTTTGAGGGTGGCTTGCTATCCTCAGAATGAGTCTTGGGGACAGACTTAGAGTGGGGTACAGATGAGGCTTTACTATGAGTCCCACTATACTCCCTAAATTGCTCCTCTACAGCTTTAGATACAGCTGTATCAATCAGTGTACGAAGTTCTCCTCTGGTTATATTAATCTTATCATCATCACGGTTTTCCAGAGGATGACTGTTTATCACGTCAGAGTCAGCCATGTAGGTAGTTTTAATTGCTACAAAGAGAAAATAAGGGCAAGGTTTATTTAGAAGCCCATACAGTACTATCGTCTTTGACGATTTATTACCCATGGTTTTTAATAACTATTTTGGTTAATTTGTTAAGCATGCATATATTCAGGATCTTTATTACAATCCCTTATTATAATTTAATAATGGCATAAAAAGGCCTAGTCACGTAGACAAGTTTAATTTATAAGCCATGATTTCAGAGAATCGAGGCATTAAGGTTTGAATCAAAGTTCATTACCTTTTCTTGACAGGGAGTTGTAGGCTACCACTGTCTTTAGTCTCAGAGGACATTAACTATAGCCCGTAGGCACTTCCCTTCTAAGGGATGTTTATATTATGATCATCTTATAGGATGATATAAGCCATGATTTCATAGAATCGAGGCATTAAGGTTTGAATCAAAGTTCATTACCTTTTCTTGACAGGGAGTTGTAGGCTACCACTGTCTTTAGTCTCAGAGGACATTAATTATAGCCCGTAGGCACTTCATCCTTAAGGGATGATTATTTCAAATAAGGGAATTTAGATTAACCCCCTTTTTAAAGATGGCATGTGTGACTTTAACGATTCACAGTTTGCCAAAAATGTTAACATACTTATAGATGTTAACAGGGATTGGAGTCTTCTAGATAAGTTTTACCGTCTTGGCCATGTCTACAATGACATTTAGGCTAGGTTTTACCTTTAAGACTCTTTTAATATTTAACGCAGAACAATCCTAAATTGGAATGTTAACAAGGATCTGAATCTAATTATGGAACTACCATATTGGCCCGGTCTTAAAATGACACGTGGCTAGGTCTTGTCCTTTTTAGATTTTGCCATTTTATTATAATGGTAGATCTTATAAAAGGAATGTTATTTTTTTTTTCATATTTCATATCTAGGATGAAAATTCAGTCATTCCACTATAAAATAAAAATTCAGGTTTGCCCTAAAAGGGACTTTGAAAGAAATAATGTTGTCCTTGAAGGGACTGAAAAATAAATATGTCCTTAGAAGGACTATTAAGGAAACGATCTTCTGCAAAAAGGAGTTTCTTCTTCATTTTATTTCTGAATGCTTTCTCCTTGGTTGCACGTTTCACCTTGGCCGCGGTACGAAGCTCAGCATTTCAAGGCTCCGGATGTGGAGAATCCTTATTACAGCTTCTTCGCTTGGCGACGTATCCAATATATAAAAATTTGGAAGCAAAAATTTCCAGATTAGGATTGAGATCTTTCCTATGTTAAGTCTAGACTCAGAAGGTCACGGAAAGTGCTAATGTGTCATTGAGATTAAACACAAAAGGCTAGTGTTTAATTCACTCAATGTTGGCTCTGATACCAACCTGTCACACCCCGACTTTCCACGTTTCACCGGTGGGCCCGGTGGGGAGTATCGTGACGTAGTTGATATCATCATAGTCAAACAACACAATATATAAATGCACAGCGGAAGCAAAAGATAAATATATGTTACCATCCGAATATAACGTAATATCAAGGTATTACAACGGAAAGTAAAGGATCCACAGGCAGATCTTAAAACATAAACATTGTTCAACAGACTTTAGGCGCCTAGAACTTTCAAGATTCCTTATAAACGCCCTGAGCTTCCAGCCAATTACATTCAGTACATGCCACTTAACCCTTTTGGAAAATACGTCAGTTTTCACTGGTAAATACACTCAACCGACTCATTTTGAAAAGGTTTAATAAAATTGATTTGAATGCACGTGGCACAAACTCTTTATAACTTGGGACAATTATATTTATAATCTTGTATACAGATTTACATGTTCGTTGTACGTTCAGGGCCCGATGTAGAAACCGAGTCAGATTAACAGACACGCCACAAGTATAGGCCCACAAGAGAGTGAGATATCGTTTTCCCTTAAGCAACTGTCAGGTGTATGCCTACACCCCATGCTTAAGACGTGACCATTTTATAATACAATGATGTCAAGGATATCCGGGACATGGTCATTAACCCCTAAAGGCTTTTATTTCAAACAATACAGATTAAAGCGGGTTACCTCAATAATTTAATCACAATACGACTAAACCTTCAATACCCGACCAAGCGGTATTATTATAATACCGTATCCCAAGCCCGTATAGGGAAAATAAGTTAAGAGTATTTACCTGAGCTAGCAATGCAATTTATACTCAGCCGTATTTTCTAATCAGCAAGCACAAGTACTTTTACTAGGGCTCTTAATCTGGAACGAAGGTTTTATAATAACATATTAGAATCCTAACGGGTCTTTAATTAAGCCTTGACTTATACCGGTTAGTTTTCAAAAGGAAGATACGGTTCAAACGCATGATAAAGCGAAGACCGGATTAGAATGTGGTTTTGACCCGACAAGCTTGTATGCTCGTTTAATATGGGTAACTTAAGCACATTCTGGATTTTAGATAAAAATGATATGGTTTGACCCGTTTCGGTTAATATATGCAAACTAGTTACATAAGCCGATCCGAACGCGAAAAGTGCGTAACGAGTAACCACATAAATCATATACAGGTTTCCTAAGTTAATACGCCTTTACTATGTTGTGATATCAGTAGGATACCTTCCATTATGCCCAAACGAGTTTAATCTCAAAATAAGCCCCGTAGGGGTATTTTGGTCATTTTAAAGGTTGTAAAAGGGTTTAAATGAAGTTCTGAGATCCGGGTCCGAATACATCAGTAAAATAACTTATTTTAATAGGTCATATCAGTTGATAATAAGTCTTATATGGCAAAATGGTTTTAAACCCAAACTATGCGTTTAATACGCGTAAAAAGTCATTTTAAGTGATTTCCGGGTTATACCGGAAATCTGAGTTTTCTGATCAGGTTATAAAGTTCAAAATACTTTATTTATTATATAAATCAGTAGCAATTGGATTGGCGTCAAAATACTATGTAGAACTCATTTTATGACCGAAAAGGGTATAATCGGTATTTACCGAATCAACGCCATAACCTTAGGTTATGAGCAGGTTAAAAATAATTAAAAATCTTTAAAATCTCAAAATATTATATTACATCAGTGGGTAAAAGGTTTGGTGTCAAAATTTGGGTTTAGATAGGCTTTATGCTAATTGCGCCGTTTAATTAACAAAAAGCTTCTTAAATGCGCTATTTAGCATAACTCCTATTCTGGACCTCGAACTGATATGAAACTTTAGGCACATGTTTATAAATCAGTAACAAAGGTTATTGTCTTTTCACATATCCAAAATTCTCGTTTTATGGTCAAAAGGGCATATTGGTCAACATTTAAGCAATTAACGGAAACATGTAAACGAATCGGATAATCAATGAACCAACCACAGAGGGTTATGCTAACATGTAGCCTGGTCCTAAGGAAGCTCTAAGGCTTTTACAAATCATACTAAATCGGGTCAGAACTGAAGTCAAAGCAAAAGTCAAAGTTTTGCGACTTTCGGTTCCGAACCGGGTCTAAATAGAAAATTGTCGGATCAAACAAGCTTAGACTAGTTCTTATACTTATTAACAAGTTATATGAGTGATAAAATAGGTTACATACCATTTACATTGTTAATTACATGTTAATTTGCAAATTATAGTTCTGTTGACTTTTTCTAGACAACTTTGACCCGACAAATGTCCTAGTTAGGATGGGAATCAGTGGGTGCCCTTTTAAGGGTTTAATGCCCACATAATTACCAACTTATAACTACCTTCAATTCGACTAATCACTGGACCATAAATGATTAATCGCTAAGTCAACCGTTAATTACGACGGTTTGACTTTTAAGCTAAAACTAAGTAAAAACTCAACTAAGAAAGGTTAAGCATACTTACCAAAGTCTAATGAACTATTAGAGATGGCTTGGGTCTGCTCTTATGATCCAGGAAGCTCCAAGAAAGCAGATGGAATGAATGCAAGAAATGTTGCAAACATGAGGGCCTTATATAGTGATTTTGATCCATTAAGATTGTTTTGGTCAAAAATTACCGAAGCAATTAAGTGATCAAATTAGTTAAGTGAGGTAGTGTGCTAAAAAGTGTGTTGAAAATATGCTGGTTAAGTTGTTTGGAAAAACAGTATTCGGGATACGGCTCAGGATATTGAGTTGTATCTACGATCAAACAATGAGCAAAAAGTAAAGGGGATGACACGAGATATACGAGGAAAGCCCTTGATCAATCTAGATCGCCGGTATAAAACGTCGGGAGCTGACAATCGCAGCTGCATTGTTCTTCTAATTGCTTTAAACGTCAGGATACAGTGCAGGATATTGACCAGATCGCTAAGTGTTACAACGCTTTTGTGCGAAAGTGAAAATTGCTAGAGAACAAGTGTAAGAGTGTAGTGAGTGTTGATGTGATGTCCTATTCGATCTGATATACCCACCTATTTATAGTAACGAATTACAAACGAAAATTCCTATAAATATGGGATGCTCCGAATATTCCATTGCTAACGTTGTAGACCGAGTAATGCGGCTTCAACGTCTTTATTTGAACGACTTGGACCGAGTCTCCCGCGGAATGAGTCCTTGTGAACATTTCTAGCTTCTAACCCGCGTACCTGCACATAATCCGTTAGTGATCCTGAGGATACCATTCAGGATGTTACCAATATCCTGAATCAGCATCCCGGATGTGAACAGATATCATATAACCAAGATATAACCCAAGATATTTCTCAGGATATGGGCTCAGAATTTCACCCATAACAATTGTCCCCAAAAATGTTACCGTTTAGTATCCTGCCACTAACGGTTACATTTTTCATGGAGATCGAGGCAATTAAGAGATAAGACCCATGATGTGACCGTTTGCAACTACTCAGCCTATATTTACTCATTGCACCCTATATCTTCTCATCCCCATCTCTTTTTTAATCACTACCGATAAGGAAAAAGGTAAACATTCTCTCTCTAATCTTCATCTTCATCCTCCCTTTCCGGTCAAAAAATCAGGCGATCAAATGCCGAGACAGACAAGATCCAGTTCTGGTGATTCGGCTCCCACATTTATCCAGCAGAATCTTCTCCAAGAACCGGAGAAAGAGATATGCTTTTTTGATAGTGCCCACTTGTCAGCTCTCAAATCCTCCAGTATCTTTCCGGAAGGAATGGTATTCCGGCCGTTCGACCGGGAAATCCGGTCGGATATGGTCTCCAATCAGTGGTTGTGCTTTAGTGCCTTTCCCTTCACCTTAGGGTTACAGTTCCCCTTTCCAGACTTTATCACCGAATTCTTCAACATTACAAAAATCTCTTTTAGCCAAACAATGCCGATGCTTTGGCGTGTTCTGTCCGTTCTTGACCAGATCAAGAAAAACCACATCCCTGGTCTTTCTGTTCATGATCTCCCCCTAGCTTACCGGCTTAGATGCCACGGATCATGTAGATTTTTGTTTTATTCCACCTCCGGCGACCCGCTGATACTTCGTGCCACCAGGAACGAGGATAATTGGCAATCTAAGTTCTTCTTTGTAAAAAGAGACTCAATCCCTGGTGGAACGGAATATCCGGTGAAATGGTTGAAAAAGGGTAGGATTTAGGGTTTAAGGATGATCCTGCCTCTTATCCTGTTCCATATCCTGAACTGATCAACTTTCTTTTTTCTGTTGTGCATGCAGCTGATTTTAGGAAGATTGCACCTCCCCTTGTTGATTCACAAAAAAGGATTAACGCCATCAGACTCCTTCCAGAGGCTGAAAGAAGTTTCAACCCGTCTCCACCATCTCCAAGTCCTCTTTCTAGTGCAAACATGTCTGGTAAGGATCCTGCAAAATATCCTGTACATACATGTCTTTATTTGATATACTTAGGAGAAATTTTATTCCTTGTATGCAGACTCCAGCAAGGTTCCAGTCTACCTAGACCTTGACGAACTTGACAGCTACCCTACTCCAGTCACGGTCAAGAAAGAGACCCCTGCTGCCACCAGCTCCAAGCCGCTCCCGGCTCCTAAGGCTAATCCAAGGACTCATGCTTCCACAACAAAAAAAAAGGAAAGGTCCTGAAGTCACTTCTCCAGGTCCAGAAGGGTTCTCCTACGATGAACTCAGCTTTTCTGACTCCTTAGAGCCAATGACATCCTTCCTCAACAAGGTAATATCCTGCTACATATCCTGCACATATATCCTGATAGGATATCCTGACAGGATATCCTAGTTAATATATTCTGACTCATACCTGAATTTGATGTGCAGGGCCTCCAGCATTTGCTCCACCTGTACAACGATGCCTGTGGTACTGCTGTACTCCATGAAGCCAGGATTAAACAGCTCGAAAGTACCGTTGCCGACTAAGGTGCCATTGCTGAAGCAAAGACCCGGCACTACGAGGGCATGCTGAAGAAGGTCACCCAAGATGCTGAGCTCAAACTTGCCACTGTCCAAATGGATCACGAACAGTCCATGGTTTCTTTTCGGGAAGGAATCAAAGCCTCTGCTATCGTCTCCCTGCTACAAGCTCGCATCAAGATGGCCTACGAGGCCAAGGAGACAGGCCTTGTATGCCCATCCTAGCCGGTTGAATCCTGGGTGGCCAAGCTGAAGGAGCTTGGAGGCAAAGCTGTGCCACTTCCTGCTGAAGCCGGAGAATCCTCTAAGTCAGCAGAGGTGGTAGACAAGGCTGGAGATAAGAAGGATGCTGGAGAGGACACTGGGACAGATGCTAGTGAGGATGCTGCTCAGGATGCTGAAGCTGAAAAGGCAGAGAAGGTTGGAGAAGATGCCGCTGTGTGAAGGCATTCAGGTGGGCAATGATGGATATATGTGCCAAGGCTGGAGCCCACCTTTTTAAATTTGATTGTTGGCTTGTAACCTCAAACAATTTACTTTTCCTGCATTTTACTTTTCTGCACTTAAACAATGTGATGGCCATTGGTGGAGGGATCCTGAGTTTCAGGACGAAGCCCTTGGTCATCATCGTTAGTACGTTTTGCTTTTGAACAATATAACAGTTGGAGGTGGATGGGTCTCAGTTTGAGACAAAACCTTCAACTGTTAAGTACATAGGGTAAGAAACTATTTGTGCTCTTGGTGGATGGACCTTAGTTTAAGGTGAAACCAAGAGCACATCTTTTGATATGTTAATATAACTTTCCTTTAGCTTTATTCTTGTTATTACACCTTTGTTACATGAATTTTACTTATAAAAATAGTTTTGTTTGATCATATTTGGGAACCCATTGTAAGTGTATTCTGAAAGATATCCTGCTCAGGATACTGAAATACAATCTATAAATTATCCAAATAAAGAGGAGAGATCATACCAGAGATTCTTAAGGAATCAATTTCAATCTTCCATCATAAGTATGTCCCCAGTGCACACTTATAAACTTGGATCCATCATTTGAATAGTATAATGTATGTCCCCTGTGTTCGACACAGAAATGAAAATGTATTCACACTTTGGCTTGAATAAATTCCGAACACCCCAAGGCAAAACCCTTGATATCCTGAAATGAATCCTTAGCATACTGGGGATAAACCCTTAATATCCTGGGGATAAACCCCGATATCCTGGGGATAAACCCTTAGTTTCATGCGCTACAGGCGAGAGTGTATAAACTCCAAATCTTAGAAAGGTGAAAACCTTTAAACCTTAGAGAGTATGAAAATACCCTTTCGTGAGAGAGGGTGATCAATCCTCATATACCTTCAGGATCTAGGATATAGCCAACAGTAACGAAATTGTCAGCCACTTTTACATGAACTGGTCCCGCTACCTTGAACTATACCTAGATAACTTGCGCTCCAGGCGATGTGTTTAAACCCAATTCGAAAGAAAGGTGAATACCTTTAAACCTTTGAAGGGATCAGGATCCCTTAAACGTGAGAGAGGGGGCCAATCCTCTAATCTTTCGAGTTATCCTGAGTGCATATCCTGGAATTATATCCTGAAACATATGCTGTAAAACAACTGTAAACTAAGGTGGGTGTTAGCTTGGCTAACACCCCTCCAATGCTTAAGTCAGTATTGGGTTCAAGATAATAAACAAATATATTTAAAAGAGATAGAATACATACCATTCTGAGATAGAAATTAAATTCTATTCTTACTTGAAATAGAGCTTTAAGTGTATTGCATTCCAGGATCTCGGTAGCATATCCCCTTCCATATTCTTGAGTCGATATGCTCCTTTCCCTGCTTCTGACTCAACTTCATATGGTCCTTCCCATTTTGGAGCTAGCTTGCCATCGGCAGGATTAGTGGTATTTTGAAAAGCCTTTCTTAGCACCCAATCACCAACTCAAAATCTCCTAGTCCTTATATTCTTGTTATATGCTCTGGATATTCTTTGTTGATATGCTGCCATCCTTAGCCTTGCTGCATCTCTTTTTTCATCTATAGTATCCAAATCTCGAGATAAGGCTTCAGGATTCTGTTCAGGATCCTGTAGGATAGATCTTGCAGTATGTATCGCCATTTCCGTTGGAATCACTGCTTCTGCTCCAAATACCAAGGAAAATGGGGTTTGGCCGGTTGCATTCTTTATCGTTGTCCTATCAGCCCACAAAAAAGGGTAATTCTTCTGCCCATCTTCCTTTTTTGGCTCCAAGTCTCTTCTTTAAGTTATTGACAATTATCTTGTTTGAGGATTCAGCTTGTCCATTCGCTTGAGGATGTACCGGAGTAGACGTGACCATTTTGATTCCCCAACTCTTGCAAAAGTCAGTAGTCCTCTTGCTTATAAACTGGGACCCATTATCACAAATGATTTCAGCTGGTACCCCAAACCTGGTCAGGATATTCCTCTTTATGAAGGATACTATTTCTTGATCTCTAACTTGAACAAATGCTTCAGCTTCAACCCACTAAGAGAAATAATCCGTCATTGCTAGTGTTTTGGTCAAAAATTCTAATGAGGATAATGCAACCAAACTCTTAGTTACGGGGTATGATGCTTTAAATGTAGAACAATGATAAGGATCACTTCAAGGTAAATTGCACAAATGACACAAGGATTTATACGGGGAAAAAGCCCTTGATCAAGAGTTGATCTCCGGCACAAAAAACCCCGGGTGATGGAAACTACCGATCACCAGGCTCAAATAAATCAATAAGTGTTTACAACTTCAGATAGTAACGAGCTAGGTACAAGGATCACTATTGTGAGATGTGTAAAAGTGAGTGAAAACTAATAAGTGTTCGTCGAGAGCTTCAAGAATGCGATTGTAAGAGAGTGTGTGTAGCTGAAAATGGCTAAGTGTCCTAATTCTAGCTCGTCACCCCTTTAAAAATAGAAGTTAGCTACACTAACAAACTATCCGACTTTCGTGCCAAGCTCCCACGTTCTCCACAACGTCCATTTCCAGTCAAACGTGTGCGAAATACCCGTGGAATATTCCATAGTAACGTTGCCAAGACCAAGTCAAGCTTGTTACTCCTGCGAAGTAATACAAAACACAAACAAACAATCGTCAGTATGAGGATCCTTAAAGTGATCCATGATCCTGATCCTGAAGCTCTTCTGAGGATCACTATCTGTCACAGAAGTAAGGATCATTAATTAGGATAACGAATAAGGATCACTAATTGTTATAAAATCCTCCCCTAACAATTGCCCCCAAAATATAAGGAGTGAAATGTTAAATAAGCGAATTATATTTTCCTGATCTTATCCGCAACTAACTATCGTAAATATAGCCGTTATTGTAGAACTATCCGTTGCAACCATGACGTCACAAAAGTGACAACCCTGCACGATCATGATTATAAATAGGAGATAGAGATAGGATCAAATGCATTTAAAATTTCAGAGAGACTCCCTTTATAATTGCATTCCGAAGATAAACAGGTATTCTCTCTTCATCTTCTTCCTTCTCTTGCTCTGTTTTCCGTTTCTTTTCACCATTCTATCAAAGATGTTGCTCCGGAATTCCCCAGCTAAGGATCACCCGAAAAACAGCCCACCGAAAAGCCAGGGGATCATCGAAGATTCCATAAAAGAACGCTGCTGTTTCAATGATGCACAGATTGATAGGATCCGCCACTGCTTCCCGGCGAACACCGAGTTCAGACCTTTTGATCCCAATGCCCTGAGTGATCATATTTCCGACAAGTGGGTTGCTTTTCCTGTCACTCCGTTCACCATAGGCTATACATGTCCTTTTCCAGCCTTCACCCAATCTTTCTTTTCCCTAACCGGCATCTCTTATATCCAAGCCATGCCGATGATTTGGAGGGTTTTGTATACCCTTGAAAGGATCATCGAGCAGGAAGGGATAGACCTAGGAATGTCAGAGCTGGGAGAGCTGTATGATCTTACTACCTTTGGTTCTCATCGTTATTTGTTTAAACGTAAGCCTGGTGAGGAACACCCGATCTTCAAAGCCACCAAGAACGATGCTAATTGGAAGCGGCGTTTCTTTTTCGTCAAGAGAGATTCTATTAAGGATGGAAAGGATCTACCCAAGAAATGGGCTACCCATGGTAGGGTGGAGGATCCTGAGAAGGATCACCAGAAACTTTCTTTTGATGTAAGGATCACTTATATTTTTGCTTTCTTGTTATGCAGCTATCACCGTCTCACACCTCAGATTGTCTCCTGCTGCTAAAGAGAGACTCATCGCTTTCAAGAAACTTGATCCTGAAGCAAGAACTTTCAAGACAACAACCCAAGATTCTCAGGAGGTATCCTCAGGCTCTGTCACGATGTCAAGTAAGTATCTTTGTTTAAAATTTAAATAAATAGTGAAATATAAGTTAAGTGAAGATACTTATCTTGTTTTGGTTGTATAAGTGCTGGAAAATCCACCAAGCCTGCTTCTCAATTCGACACAGCTGACCTTGATTCTGTTAGACCTAGGAAGAAAAGGTCCACTACTAGTCCTAGCATCTCCATTCCCAAGGCACCCACTAAAGGAAGGGGTGGCAAAAAGAGAAAGACCTCCGAGGCTGAGGATTTGCAGGGTCTGCCTCTGATCCGTCACCAATTCCTCGAGTACTTCAATGATGTAAGGATCACTGTATCTGCCTGTATATCCTGCTAGCATATCCTGCTGACATATCCTGCTGATTTGAGGATCACTTGGTCCTGAACTTATCTTTTATCTCTTTTGCAGAAATTCGCTGAGATTGAGGACTATGTGGGGAACGTCGAGGAGCAGGACAAGAAGATTGCTGACCTCCAACAGGTTGCAGTGCTTAAGGACCTCAAAATTGCTGACCTTCAGAAGGAACTCCAAGATGCCAAGACTAAGACGGCTAAACTCCTGATTGACCTTGACTATGAAAAGCATGATCTCATAGAAGGTGCAAAGCTCTCTGCTGCCATCACAATGTATCAGACAAAACTGAAGATGGCCCAGGAAGCTCAAGATCCTAACTTTGACAAAAGCAGCTGGGATGTTGAGGGCTGGAAAGCAAGGTTGGCTGATCTTGAAGATGATGAGGAGACTGAGGAAGTTTTGGCGATTGAGGCTGGAGGCAAGGGTGAAGGTGGTGAAGCAAGTGGAGCCGGAGGTGGTGATGCAGGGAAGGTTTAGGATGCATGATTGGGCGATGATGGAAACTTCTAGACATAGCCGGAGCCCAAATTTTTTTTAGTTTGATGGTTGTTTTGTTTGAACAATTTGATGGTTTGTACTGAATTATAGTTTTTAGGATTAAGGATCATGTATGATCCTTTGGACAATAGGCAGGATTGCAATTGGTGGAGGGATCCTCTGTTTGGGGGATGAAGCCATTGTGATCCTGCCGCCTTTATATTCCTGCACTACTTTTTGAACTTATTATCATGGACACCCTTTACCTACCCCAGCGGACGGGCCACGTTTTGCTGGTAGATGCTTGGGGTAGGTAATTTTGACAACCTTTGAAGGGTTAGTCTTTTGTTAATAAATAAAATCTTAACCTTTTGTCGCTTATCTTGTGTTGTTATCCTTTTGTTTCTTTAATTCTCCTTTGTTTTGATGCACATTTATTGAATAAACAATTTTGAATAAGTCAGATTGAAAATGTTTAGGACATGATCCACGATCAAATATCCTATAGTTAAAGAATCCCAAAAAGCAATATATTTTAAGGATCACAAGTCTAGTTGTCAAATTTTAAGGGTTATTCAAATAAATAATGAATAGAATTAAAAATAGTTGAGGATCATACCTGAGGATCCAAGTTAGGATCCTAACCATAATCAGGATAACTACAAAATAAACCTTAGAAAGAAGTAAGGATCAAGGATCCCTAGTTGCTTATCTTCAAGGACCTGAAATAGAGCATAACTTGGGACTGAGCCAATATAAGATAAGAGTTAGCAACTGGGGACAAGCCCAAGGATAACTGGGGACAAGCCCAAGGATAACTGGGGACAAGCCCAAGGATAACTGGGGACAAGCCCAAGGATAGCTGGGGACAAGCCCAAGGATCGTGTGTAAACTGGAGTATGGCCCTAACTGGCGACTATCCAAACTTGGTGACATGAAAATGCCAAAACCTTAGCTAACGTGAAAACGTTAGAAACCTTAGGAACGGATGTATGGTACGTCTACCATTATACTTAGGATCCTAGGTATAGCCAGTACAATGGAATTATCAGCCCCTAAAGCGAGTACTGGTCCCACTGCCTTGAACTATACCAGGATCATCGTGCGCTACAGGCGGAACTGGGGTCAAGCCCAAATAACTGGGGTTAAACCCAAAGGACGGATTGCTTCTGCAGATAACCAATACTTCGCTAAGGATTCCTGAACTTTCAAAACTTAAAATCACGTGAGAGATGGATAAAGGATACATGACCCTTATCCTTATATGAGAAAATAAAGAAATGAAATAGTTCAAGATTAGGATATTACCAAAGTAAGGATCACAGATATTTTAAGGATCCTTTAAGGATATCCCTAACGTAAGGATCATCTGTGCTATGAGGATCCTGCTCACATGAAATATTTCTTCAAGTGGACAGCATTCCAAGCTCTTGGTAGCAAATCACCTTCCATGGTTAGCAATCTATATGCCCCCTTTCCTGCTTCAGCTTCAATCAAATAAGGGCCTTCCCATTTTGGAGCCAATTTTCCATCAGCAGGATTGGTGGTATTCTGAAATGCTTTCCTTAATACCATATTTCCAACTTGAAACTTCCTGATCCTGACATTTTTGTTGTAAGCACCAGCCATTCTTTGTTGATAACTGGCCATCCTTATTCTAGCCATATCCCTGATTTCTTCAATAGTATCCAGGTCTTGAGCCAAGTTCTCATCATTTTCTTCAGGATCACGAGTACTTGTTCTAGCAGTTGGAACCACCATTTCTGTTGGGATCACTGATTCTGCCCCAAATACCAAAGAGAATGGCGTTTGACCAGTAGCATTCTTAGGGGTTGTCCTATCAGCCCAAAGCACATAAGGTAGTTCTTCTGCCCATTTCCCTTTCTTGGATCCAAGCTTCTTCTTCAAATTATTGATGATGATCTTGTTGGATGATTCTGCTTGACCATTAGCTTGTGGGTGGACTGGTGTTGATGTTATCATCTTAATCCCCCAACTGTCACAAAAGTTAGTGGTTCTGCCCCCAATAAATTGGGAACCATTATCACATATAATTTCAGAAGGAATTCCAAATCTAGTTATAATATTTCTTTTAATGAAGGATATAACTTCCTTTTCTCTGACTTGGGCAAAAGCTTCAGCCTCTATCCACTTGGAGAAGTAATCAGTCATAGCAAGCATGAATACTTTTCCACTAGGTGCCTTAGGGAGCTTACCAACTATATCCATACCCCATCTCATAAATGGCCAAGAGGAGGATATAGGATGCAATAATTCAGCTGGTTGATGAAGGATATTGTTGTGTCTCTGACAAGGATCACATCTCTTAGCATACTCCACAGCATCTCTTTTCATGGTTGGCCAGTAGTATCCTGTCCTCAAGATCCTTGAGAATAATGCCCTGCCCCCAGTGTGGTTTCCACAATCTCCTTCATGGAAGTCTTTTAAAACTTCTTGGATTTCAGGACCCTCAATGCATCTCAAGTATGGTCCTGCAAGAGATCGTCTATACAACATATCATTTAAAATTGTGAATTGAGATACCTTAATTTTGAAAGCCCTAGGGTTTTCTCCTGTAGGAATCTCTCCATGTTGTAAGTATCTCATGATTGGTGAGACCCATGATCCTGTTCCTGATTGGGATTGAGTATCCTCACTAGGGATAATTGCAGAATCATTTCCTATCTCCATAGCCACATGATCCTCGATAGCCGGGGTCAGGATATGGATAATAGGGATCTTGATATCCTCAGGGATCTTCAAAGATGATCCTAAGTTAGCCAATGCATCAGCTTCTGTATTTTCTTCCCTTGGTACCTGTGTCAAACTAAAGGAAACAAAAGAGAGTGCCAAATTTTTTACTATCTCTAAATATTTGGTTAGCTTTTCACCTTTAACAGCATAGGATCCATTAAAGTGGTTTGTAATTAACAATGAATCTACATGTACCTCAAGATACCTGATCCCCATATGCTTAGCAATTTGCAAACCAGCAATTAAGGCTTCATATTCAGCCTCATTGTTAGTGGTTTGGAACTCACAAGCTATAGAGTGGGGTATTATGTCCCCCTGTGGCGATTTTAGTAGTATTCCAAGCCCTGTGCCTTTGATATTTGAGGATCCATCAGTATAAAGTATCCAAGGATCCTTGGTCTCCTCTAGCTGCTGGACTTCTAACTTAGCTTCTTTTTGTAAATCACTACTGAAATCAGCCACAAAGTCAGCTAATGCTTGGGATTTGATGGCTGTCCTAGGCTCATATCTTATATCATATGCACTTAGCTTCACTGCTCACTTAGCCATCCTTCCTGACATCTCTGGTTTCCTGAGGACATTCTTAATTGGGAAATTAGTTTTAACAACAATAACATGAGTTTCAAAATAATGTCTCAACTTAGTAGATGCCATAATTAATTCAAAGAATAAGCTTTTCAAGGTGTGAATACCTGGATTCGGCATCAAGTAAACTTTTACTTACATAATAGACAGGATGTTGTGTACCTTCATTGCAACAAGATAAACAGTCAATAACACAAATTTTTTTATAAGAGTGTAGGCCCTCGATGTATATTGGGAGTTTAATGTCCCCCAGGGTATTCTTAGTTTCGCCACTAAATCCCACGAGCACGGAGGATCTAGGTATGATATCTGATTCAGGGATACCCATCTTCTTTAGAACATCAAGCTGGATAATGTTCACTGAACTTCCTCCGTCTATAAGGATCCCGCGGACAAAATGGTTAGAAATGAAAAGAGTAATAACTAAACCATCGTGATGAGGATCCTGGATATCAACACGATCATCCTCATCAAAGGTTATGACTTTTCCTTCGGAGACACTTGATGTTCGAATGGGTCTTTCTCCATTATCCATTTTAGTTTCTTTTGCATGCCTTTTAGCTGCTGAGAAGGATGTGCCACAAATGTCTGATCCTCCAGAAATAAAGTTTATTACTTGTGCATCTGCTGGAGGGGCTGGAGCCTTCTCAGGGATCCTTTCAGGATCCTGAGTCCTTGACTTTTTTCTTCCCAACAATTCTTTTAGATGCCCCGTGCTCAACAAGTATCCAATTTCCTTTCTCAGTGCAATGCATTCTTCTGTGAGATGCCCAAAATCTTCATGGTATGCACACCACTTTGACTTATCCTTAGTTGCGGCTGGCCTATCATTCTTTCTGGGCCATCTGGCTTTATCACCTAAGTTCTGCATCGCAAGGATTAGTTCATTGTTATCAACAGAAAAACAATATTCAGAGATTGGAGGATAATCCTCATCATCCTCTTCTTGATCAACAGCATGCACGTTCTGGTTATCAGATCTGTTATAGGATCTGAACTTGTTGTTCTTGAATGAGGATCCTTGCTTATCTTGCTTTGAGGATCCTGCTAACCTCTCCTGGATCCTTTTGTCATCCTCTAGCCGGATGAACCTAAGTGCCCGGGTTCTTACCTCATCTAGGTTCCTGCATGGTGTCATAACAAGATCATCATAGAATAATGAATCCCTAAGCAATCCCATCTTAAAGGCCTCAACAGCCGTGGCTATATCCAAGTTGGGAATGTCTAAGGATTCTTTACTGAATTTGGTAATGTAATCTCTTAATGATTCATTATGACCCTGGGTTATCCTATATAAATCACTAGTTAATCGTTCGAATTTTCTACTACAAGAAAACTGATTATTAAATAGGTTAACTAGATTAGCAAATGAGGTAATAGAGTAGGGGGAAGACTTAGCAGCCATTTGAGAGCTGATCCAGTAAGAGTGGATCCGAATCCTTTGCACAGGCATGCTTCCTTTAACCTTTCTGGGATTGGATTGATCTCCATCCTCTCCCTGTATTGTGCTATGTGTTCTTCAGGATCCGTCGAACCATCATACAGCTTCATAGTTGGAACATGGAACCTCTTGGGTATCTCAGCATCACAGATCGGTGGTGCAAAACGAGATATCCTGTGGCTCCCATCTGCAATCTCTGGGATAGGTTTGACCACTCCTGGAACACTTGATATCATATCCTTCAACTTTTGCAATTCTCTGGCCATGGCATGATTGATACCTGGATCCTGCATAAGGCCATGGTTAGTAGCATAGGAATTATTAAAAGTGTTACCTCCCATTGGATTCAAATTAGGAAGAATGGATGTTAATCCATATTGTTGGGGCGATGGAATGATCGAAGGACCGGTGGAAGCATTGGTCTGCATTGGAATAAAATCTCCCTGATGGACATCTGAACTTCCTGTTTGCAAACTCCTCAAGGATCCTGGCATCTGGAAGGATCCATGAAACTGGGAGGATCTTGGAACAAAGGAGGATCCTTGAACCTGGAATGATCCTGGAACAATGGAGGATCCTTGAACCTGGGATGATCCTGGAACAAAGGAGGATCCTTGAACCTGGGATGATCCTGGAACAAAGGAGGATCCTTGAACCTGGGATGATCCTGGAACAAAGGAAGATCCTTGAATCTACTGCGCTCCTGAGTACCCTCCTGAATTCAAGAAGGATCCCATATGCTGAGGATAGGATCCTGCTGGCTGGAAGTATGGACCTAATGCCTGGGTCACTGTTGTTGTTCCGTAGTGCACTCCTTTTGGTCCACCCACATACTGAACATCTGGAGCCACTGATGGCTGAGAAGTAATCACCGGAGTATCAAAATTCAAAGATCTGGGAACCAGTGGAGAATGATCCTCTGCCGTTTTCTTTTGTTTCTTGAGATCTCCAATTTCTTTGAGAATCCTTTCATTAGTCTTGTCCTGTTGCTGTATGTGATCCTTCATCTGCAAAATTAAAGTAAACATGTCACTAGTAGTGGGAGTGTAAGAAGCAGAAGAAGTTGGAGGTTTGGAGAAAATTGGAGTTGGTTTCTTCTCGGCATTTTTCTGAGGTCCAGAAGGTGGTGGAGGCAAAGGTGGAATGCCCTGAGATGAATTGACCGCAGACATTGCAGTAGAGGTATTCTTCAATGATGAAGCCATGTATTTGTATGCAATGAACCGGAACGACCACCAACAGAAAAACTTCTTAGGAATGAAGCACCAATTGCCCCACGGTGGGCGCCAAACTGTTTTGGTCAAAAATTCTAATGAGGATAATGCAACCAAACTCTTAGTTACGGGGTATGATGCTTTAAATGTAGAACAATGATAAGGATCACTTCAAGGTAAATTGCACAAATGACACAAGGATTTATACGGGGAAAAAGCCCTTGATCAAGAGTTGATCTCCGGCACAAAAAACCCCGGGTGATGGAAACTACCGATCACCAGGCTCAAATAAATCAATAAGTGTTTACAACTTCGGATAGTAACGAGCTAGGTACAAGGATCACTATTGTGAGATGTGTAAAAGTGAGTGAAAACTAATAAGTGTTCGTCGAGAGCTTCAAGAATGCGATTGTAAGAGAGTGTGTGTAGCTGAAAATGGCTAAGTGTCCTAATTCTAGCTCGTCACCCCTTTAAAAATAGAAGTTAGCTACACTAACAAACTATCCGACTTTCGTGCCAAGCTCCCACATTCTCCACAACGTCCATTTCCAGTCAAATGTGTGCGAAATACCCGTGGAATATTCCATAGTAACGTTGCCAAGACCAAGTCAAGCTTGTTACTCCTGCGAAGTAATACAAAACACAAACAAACAATCGTCAGTATGAGGATCCTTAAAGTGATCCATGATCCTGATCCTGAAGCTCTTCTGAGGATCACTATCTGTCACAGAAGTAAGGATCATTAATTAGGATAACGAATAAGGATCACTAATTGTTATAAAATCCTCCCCTAACAGCTAGCATAAAGACTTTTCCTCCCGGAGCTTTTGGTAACTTCCCTACTATATCCATCCCCCATTTCATGAATGGCCAAGGGGAAGCTACAGGATATAGTGGTTCAGCCGGTTGATGTAGTATGTTACTATGCCTTTGACATGCATCACACCTTCGAGCATATTCTGCAGCATCTTTCCTCATCGTTGGCCAATAATATCCTATCCTTAATACTTTCGAGAACAATGACCTGCCCCCAGTGTGGTTACCACAATCCCCTTCATGTATATCCTGAAGCACTTCTTTGGCTTCAGGATCCTCCAAGTGTTATGGCTCATTTTCTAAGCATACTTATCCTGACCAATATCCTACCTTTAATTATTTATTTGTGACCAGGATGCTGGAAGAGGATATTGCTAACATCTTGGGCGATATCCTGAGCTTTATCGAATTAACCACGTGCAGGTTGAAGAATGGGACTTGCTAACGGTCAAGTGGACTTCTTCTCCTCAAGACTCGGGCGTGTTTGTTGAAGGAGAGACGTTGAACCCGAAAGACCAGGTCTACAACGTTCGATTAAGGAATATTCGGTGGATCCCGGAAGTTTAGGATAGTTTGTTACATTATATTTACTATAAATAGATGAAGGCGGATCAGTTTAAGGCACACAATCTTTCACTTACACTCTCGTACACTTTTACTCACTGCAAACACCACACTCAAACACTTGTATTCGAATTACATTGTAACACATAGTTGATCCGCACCACATCCTGCACTGTATCCTGATATTTGAAGCAATAGAAGAACAAGGCAGCTGCGATTGTCAGCTCCCGAGGTTTTATGCCGGCGATCTAGATTGATCAAGGGCTTTCCTCGTATATCACGTGTCCACCTTTACATTTTCGCTCATTGTTTGATCATAGATACAGCTCTATATCCTGAGCCGTATCCTGAAACTGTTTTCATATCTAATTTTGTAAACACATTTTTTACACATATTTCTAGCACACTACCTCACTTAACTAATTTGATCACTTAATTGCTTAGGTAATTTTTGACCAAAACAATTTGGCGCCCACCGTGGGGCAAGTGGAGCTACTTTTACTAAAAATATTTGCAAAATCATTAATCGGTTTTCTATTTTCTAAACTTTTTGCCACATTGTTCACAATGGCCTCAAGATCAAACATGAGCTCTTCCACTATGTCTGCTACAACCTCTGCTACCACTAGTTCGGTGCTTCCACCACCTCCTCCAAGGATGTCGTTTTCTTCACAACCTCAAGATGTTATCCCTACTCGGAGTGTCCAGGGATCTGCTCCTATTTTAGCCTCTAATGATGAAATTTTGACTTTATTTGGAAGTGTGCAGGAACAAATGAGGCAGCAACAGGAGACTAACCAAATGCTATTAAGAGAAATACAACTCTTAAAAGCTAGCTCGAGTAGACCAGCTGAAGAAACTGTCACTCCTATACAGCCTAGGGCTTTGAACTTAAGTTCCGCCGTTTACACTGAGGATAATAGGGGGAATATCGTCCCAAGCCATTCTCAGAATCATACCCCTGAGATACCCTCTTCGGTCAGAATATCGACTGTGAGAAGTTCAGGATATGCTTCAGGATTTGGCCAAAATCCTCAGAACGGTAATGTGTCAAATAATAATATTCTTGCTACTAACAATAATGGCTCTTTGCAGGATGCAGGTATGACGTCAACATTTACCAGGGAGCTCCAAAAATTGAAGGACATGATATCCAGTGTACCTGGAGTAGTCCAGCCAATTCCGGAAGTATCCCAAGACAGCCACAGGATATCTCGCTTTGCATATCCCATCTGTGATGCTGAAATCCCAAAAAGATTTCAGACTCCCAACATGAAGCTGTATGATGGGACTACGGATCCTGGAGAGCATATCGCTCAGTATAGGGAAAGAATGGAGATTAACCCTATCCCTCCGGAGCTCAAGGAAGCATGCTTATGCAAGGGATTTGGTTCTACTCTGACAGGATCAGCCTTAAAATGGCTGTTGAACGTTCCTCCTCACTCAATTACTTCGTTTGCTCATTTGGTTAATTTATTTAACAGTCAATTTTCTTGTAGTCGGAGTTTTGAGAAACTAACCAGTGATCTTTACAGGATAACTCAAGGGCCTCAGGAATCCTTGAGGGATTATGTGAACAAATTCAGTCGAGAATCCTTGGATATCCCACATCTTGATGTTGCAACAGCTGTGCAAGCTTTTAAGATGGGGTTACAAAAGGATTCTCAGTTTTATCAGGATCTTGTAATGAATCCCTGCAGGAATCTCGACGAAGCTCGTAACAGGGCTTTGAGATATATCCGTCTGGAAGATGACAAGAAGATGCAGGAGAGGATGAACTCTACCTCAACCTATGAATCAACTAACAGGAAATCGGAGACCTCGTATAAGCCATATCGCTCCAGGCCATATGGCAGAAATGATAACAAGAAAGTGAATGCTGTTGAAGACGAGGATCCTGAAGAATATCCTGACTTATCTGAATACTGCTTTTTTGTTAATATGCCTGAATTAATGTATGCTATGCAGGGCTTAGGAGACAAAGCTAGGTGGCCTCGGAAGAACCAGCAGAAAGCTGATTGGAAGGATAAGTCCAAATGGTGCGCCTTCCACGAAGACTTCGGACACATGACCGAGGATTGCATTGCTTTAAGGAAAGAAATAAGCTACCTGTTAAGCAAGGGGTATCTTAAGGACTTGCTGGGAAAAAAGAAGAATAAAGGACAGGGTCCCGAGAAGGATCCTGAACGAGCAGCATCACCCCCAGCAGATGCCAAGATAATTAACTTTATTTCAGGAGGATCTGACATTTGTGGGACTTCGTATTCGGCGGCCAAAAGACATGCAAAGGAAGCTAAGGGTGAGAGAGGGGACAGACCAGTCAGGATGACTACCCTCACAACTGATAAAGTGATCACTTTCGATAGTGATGACAGGGATACTGTTCAGGATCCTCACCATGATGCTTTAGTAATAACATTATATGTGGCTAACCATTTTGTACGCAGGATACTGGTAGACAACGGTAGTTCTGTCAATATAATTCAGCTGGAAACGTTGAAGAGGATGAATGTATCTCCGATGGACATCATTTCGAAGTCCACTGTGCTTGTTGGTTTCAGTGGAGAAGCTAGAAATACCGTAGGGGAAATAAAGTTACCAGTATATGTTGAAGGGGTCAATTCAATACAACGTTTCTGTGTGATGGACTCCTTATCCTGCTATAACATCATACTGGGAAGACCATGGATTCACGATATGAAGGCTGTGCCATTAACATATCACCAATACATCAAGATCCCTACCCCTTGGGGAGTTGTCAAGGTTGAAAGTGATCAGCAAGAAGCTAAGGAGTGTTACTCATCCTCGATGAAATCCTTAACCAAGCCTAATGCAGCATAGCAATTAAAGATGCGGGCCCAGGATATCGGGGAGGATTCAGAGCAGGATGTAAAGAAAATTATCCTGGATCAGGATAATCCAGATATCTCTGTGCTCGTTGGAGCCAATATCCCTCAGGATATTGAAAATCAGTTAACTAACTTTTTGAAATGCAGGATGTCAACGTTTGCCTGGAAGCACGAAGATATGACAGGCATATCCAAAGACATTATCACTCACAAGCTTGGAATTGACAAATCATTCAAGCCTGTTCAACAAAAAAGAAGAAAATTTGCTCCTGTGCGGAATGCGATTATCCAAGAGGAAGTTGAAAGGTTGTTGAAGTCCAGGATGATCAGGGAAGTCAAGTTTCCAAGATGGCTAGCTAACGTAGTTGTGGTACAGAAGAAAAACGGGAAATGGAGAGTCTGTGTAGACTACACGGACTTGAACAAGGCTTGTCCTAAAGACCCATTTCCTCTCCCTCATATCGATGCAATGGTAGATGCTACTGCTGGACATGAGATGTTAACGTTCATGGACGCATCCTCAGGATTTCAGCAGATTCAAATGGAGCCTTCGGATCAGGAGGATACTGCTTTCATGACACCAACAGGTATATATTGCTATACTGCTATGCCTTTCGGTTTGAAAAATGCAGGTGCAACATACCAGAGATTGGTAAACATGATGTTCAAGGATAAGCTGGGGGACACCATGGAGGTATACATCGACGATATGGTGGTGAAATCTAAAAAGGCTGAGGATCACCTCCAGGATATCAAGGGAGCATTTGATATCCTGGATCGATACAACATGAAGCTGAATCCTGCTAAATGCCATTTCGGAGTGGGGGCAGGAAAGTTTCTTGGATATATGGTGACAAAAAGGGGGATAGAAGCAAGCCCAGAACAGATCAAAGCTATCCTGGATATAAAATCACCCTCAAATATGAAGGACGTACAAAGGTTGACAGGCCGAGTAGCAGCTTTGAATAGATTTATTTCAAGATCCTCAGAAAAATGCAAGGAATTCTATGATATCCTCAAGAAGAATAAGAAATTTGAATGGGGAGCAAAGCATGAAGCAGCCTTGCAGGATTTGAAGCGATATCTCTCAACCGCACTGTTAGGGGAGGATTTTCTAACAATTAGTGATCCTTATTCGTTATCCTAATTAACGATCCTTACTTCTGTAACAGGTGGTGATCCTCAGAAGAGCTTCAGGATCAGGATCATGGATCACTTTAAGGATCCTCATACTGACGATTGTTTATTTGATTTTTGTATTACTTCGCAGGAGTAATAAACGTGACTTGGTCTTGGCAACGGTAACAAGGAATATTCCACGAGTATTTCGCACACGATTGACCAGAAATGGACGTTGTAGAAAACGTGGGAGCTTGGCACGAAAGTCGGATAGTTAGTTAGTGTAGTTAACTTCTATTTTAAAAGGAGTAACGAGCTAGAATTAGAACACTTAGTCATTTTCAGCTACACACACTCTCATATACTCGCACACTTGAAGCTCTCGACGAACATTCATTCATTTTTATTCACTTTTACACACTTCACGATAGTGATCCTTGTACCTAGCTCGTTACTATCCGAAGTTGTAAACATTTATTGATTTATTTGAGCTTGGTGATCGGTAGTTTCCATCACCCGGGGTTTTTTATGCCGGAGATCAACTCTTGATCAAGGGCTTTTTCCCCGTATAAATCCTTGTGTCATTTGTGCAATTTACATTGAAGTGATCCTTGTCATTGTTCTATATTTCAAGCATCATACCCCGTAACAGAGAGTTTGTGTTAGGGGAGGATTTTCTAACAATTAGTGATCCTTATTCGTTATCCTCATTGGTGATCCTTACTTCTGTGACAGGTGGTGATCCTCAGAAGAGCTTCAGGATCAGGATCATGGATCACTTTAAGGATCCTTGTACTGACGATTGTTTATTTATGTATTGTACTATCTCGCAGGTATAACGAGCTTGACCAAGTCTTGGCGACATTCCTGGAGAATATTCCTAAACTATTATGCACGTGCTTGACCAAAAATAGACGTTGTGGAGAACGTGGAGGCTTGGCACGAAAGTCGGATAATTAGTTTAGGTGGTTATTTCTATTTTAAAAGGGGAGTAACGAGCTAGTAGAAAACACTTAGTCATTTCTGAACTACACACACTCGTACAAACGCTCATACAAGCTCTCGTTCAAACACTTAGCAATTTCATACACTTTTTACACATTCCACCGTAGTGATCCTTGTACCTAGCTCGTTACTATCCGAAGTTGTAAACATTCATTCGTTTATTTAAGCTTGGTGATCGGTAGTTTCCATCACCCGGGGTTTTTTGTGCCGGAGGTCAATTCTTGATCAAGGGCTTTTTCCCCGTATAATCCCTTGTGTTGTTTGTGCAATTTTACATTAAAGTGATCCTCAACATTGTTACACATTTTAAGCATCATACCCCGTAATCTAGAGTTTGGTTGCAATATCTTCATCTGATTTTTGACCAAAACAGTTTGGCGCCCACCGTGGGGGCAATTGGTGCTTTATCCTTGAAAGAATACGCATTTCTGTGCTCATTCCCATTCACTAAAACCAAGCAAATGGCTTCCTCAGCGAAGAGTGCTTCAAACTTGATGCCCTCATTCACTTCTTCACAAGGCGTCCCTCCTTTGCCTCCACCACCTTCTGGATCCCAGAAGAATACTGAGAATGCCGCGAAGAAACCAACTCCCATTTTCTCAAAACCACCTACTTCTTCTGTTTCAACTAATCCTACTACTAATGATCTCTATGCCTTGATTTTGCAGATGAGGAATCATGCACAAGAGCAGGATAAGACCAACGAAAGGATCCTCCGGGAGATTGACGAAATTAAGAAACAGAAGAAAACGGCGGAGGATCGTTCCCCATTGATGCCCAGATCTTTGAATTTTGATACTCCGGTGATTACTTCTCAGCCATCAGTGGTCCCAGACATCCAATATGTGGGTGGACCAAAAGGAGTGCACTACGGAACAACAACAATGACCCAGGCATCAGGTTCATATTTCCAGCCAGCGGGATCCTATCCTCAGCATATGGGATCCCTCACGAGTTCAGGAGGATATTCAGGAATGCAGCAGTTTCAAGGATCTTCCTTCGTTCCAGGATCATCCCAGGTTCAAGGATCCTCCTTCGTTCCAAGATCATCCCAGGTTCAAGGATCCTCCTTCGTTCCAGGATCATCCCAGGTTCCAGGATCCTCCTTCGTTCCAGGATCATCCCAGGTTCAAGGATCCTCCTTCGTTCCAGGATCATCCCAGGTTCAAGGATCCTCCTTCGTTCCAGGATCATCCCAGGTTCAAGGATCCTCCTTCGTTCCAGGATCATCCCAGGTTCCAGGATCCTCCTTCGTTCCAGGATCATCCCAGGTTCAAGGATCCTCCTTCGTTCCAGGATCATCCCAGGTTCAAGGATCCTCCTTCATTCCAGGATCATCCCAGTTTCAGGGATCCTCCCAGATGCCAGGATCCTTGAGGAGTTTGCAAACAGGAAGTTCAGATGTCCATCAGGGAGATTTTATTCCAATGCAGACCAATGCCTCTACTGGTCCCTCGATCCTTCCAGATCCTCAACAATATGGATTAACATCCATTCTTCCTAACTTGAATCCAATGGGAGGTAACACTCTTAATAATTCTCATACTACTAATCATGGTCTCATGCAGGATCCAGGTATCAATCATGCCATGGCCAGAGAACTGCAAAAGCTAAAGGATATGATATCAAGTGTTCCGGGAGTGGTCAAACCTATCCCAGAGATTTCAGATGGAAGCCACAAGATATCTCATTTTGCACCACCAATCTGTGATGCTGAGATACCTAAGAGGTTCCATGTGCCTACAATGAAGCTGTATGATGGTTCGACAGATCCTGAGGAACACATAGCACAATACAGGGAGAGGATGGAGATCAATCCAATCCCAGAAAGGTTAAAGGAAGCATGCCTGTGCAAAGGATTCGGATCCACTCTTACCGGATCAGCTCTCAAATGGCTGCTAAGTCTTCCTCCCTATTCTATTACCTCATTTGCTAATCTGGTTAACCTATTTAATAATCAGTTTTCTTGTAGTAGGAAATTTGAACGATTAACTAGTGATTTATATAGGATAACCCAGGGTCATAATGAATCATTAAGGGATTACATTACCAAATTTAGTAAAGAATCCTTAGACATCCCCAACTTAGATATAGCCACGGCTGTTGAGGCCTTTAAAATGGGATTGCTTAGGGATTCGTTATTTTATGATGATCTTGTTATGACACCATGCAGGAACCTAGATGAGGTAAGAACCCGGGCCCTTAGGTACATCCGGCTAGAGGACGACAAGAGGATCCAGGAGAGGTTAGCAGGATCCTCAAAGCAGGATAAGCAAGGATCCTCATTCAGGAACAACAAGTTCAGATCCTACAATAGATCTGATAACCAGAACGTGCATTCTATTGATCAAGAGGAGGATGATGAGGATTATCCTCCAATTTCTGAATATTGTTTTAGTGTTGATAATAATGAACTAATCCTTGCGATGCAGAGTCTAGGTGATAAAGCTAGATGGCCCAGAAAAAATGATAGGCCAGCTGCTACTAAGGATAAATCAAAGTGGTGTGCATACCATGAAGATTTTGGGCACCTCACAGAAGAGTGAATTGCACTAAGAAAGGAAATCGGATACTTGTTGAGCAAGGGGCATCTAAAAGAATTGTTGGGAAGAAAAAAGTCCAGGACTCAGGATCCTGAAAGGATCCCTGAAAAGGCTCCAGCCCCTCCAGCGGATGCACAAGTGATAAACTTCATTTCTGGAGGATCAGACATTTGCGGCACATCCTTCTCAGCAGCTAAAAGGCATGCAAAGGAAACTAAAATGGATAACGGAGAAAGACCTGTTCGAACATCAAGTGTCTCGGAAGGGAAAGTCATAACCTTTGATGAAGAGGATCGTGTTGATATCCAGGATCCTCATCACGATGGTTTAGTTATTACTCTTTTCATATCTAACCATTTTGTCCGCAGGATCCTCATAGACGGAGGAAGTTCAGTGAATATTATCCAGCTTGATGTCCTAAAGAAGATGGGTATTCCTGAATCAGAGATCATACCAAGATCCTCTGTGCTCGTGGGATTTAGTGGAGAAACTAAGAATACCCTGGGGGACATTAAACTCCCAATATACATTGAAGGCCTACACTCTTATCAAAAATTTTGTGTTATTGACTGTTTATCTTGTTGTAATGTTATCCTTGGCAGGCCCTGGATACACGATATGAAAGCAGTCCCATCCACTTACCATCAATGTGTGAAGCTCCCTAGTCCTTGGGGAATAGTGAAGATTGATAGTGACCAGCAGGAGGCCAAGAATTGCTACACTTCATCGATGAAACCAGCCTCGAAGTCAAGGGAGCAATAGCAATCAAGGTATCCTCCAAGGGATGTCTTGGAGGCAAGAGAACAGGACGTGGTAGAAATCCTCATGGATCCTGATGATCCTGAATCCAAAATCTATATCGGATCAGGGATCCTTAGCGAAATAAAAGAAGACCTCGTATCCATCCTCAATAGGAGAAAGACTACCTTTGCATGGAAACACGAAGATATGACTGGTATATCCAAAGATGTTATCACTCACAAACTCGGCATTGACAGATCCTTCAAACCAATCCATCAAAGGAGAAGGAAGTTTGCACCGGAAAGGAATGCCATTATCCAGGAAGAGGTAGAGAAATTGCTCCGGGCAGGTATGATTAGAGAGGTCAAGTATCCAAGATGGTTGGCCAATAAGGTTGTTGTTCAAAAGAAAAACGGAAAGTGGAGGGTATGTGTCGATTTTACCGATCTAAATAAGGCATGTCCCAAGGATCCTTTCCTTTTACCCCACATTGACTCCATGGTGGATGCAACCGCGGGTCATGAACTGTTAACTTTTATGGATGCTTCATCTGGATTTCAACAAATCCAAATGGAACCATCCGACCAAGAGGACACAGCCTTCATGACTCCAACTGGTATATACTGCTATATTGCTATGCCGTTCGGATTAAGAAACGCAGGTGCAACATATCAAAGGCTGGTGAATACGATGTTCAAGGATCAGATTGGACAAACTATGGAGGTTTATATAGATGATATGGTGGTAAAATCCTTAAAAGCTGAGGATCACCTAAGAGACTTGGAGGAAGCATTCGATATCCTTGACAAATATAACATGAAACTTAATCCTTCAAAATGTCACTTTGGTGTTAAAGCAGGTAAATTCTTAGGATATATGGTGACAAAGAGAGGCATTGAAGCTAGCCCGGAACAGATCAAAGCAATAGTGAATATCAAATCCCCGGCCAATGCTAAGGATGTTCAAAGGCTAACAGGCAGGATAGCAGCTCTGAACAGATTTATATCCAAATCCTCAGAGAAGTGCAAAGAATTCTATGATATCCTAAGGAAGAACAAGAAATTTGAGTGGACTGAGAAGCATGAAAATGCTTTAAGAGCCCTCAAAGATTACCTATCCTCAGCCCCAGCATTGATGAAGCCAGAAAGAGGCGATGTGCTATCCTTGTATCTTGCAGTATCCTCAAAAGCAGTAAGTGCGGTCCTTGTTAAGGATCATGAAGGTACACAACATCCTATCTATTATGTAAGTAAAAGTTTATTTGATGCCGAATCCAGGTATTCACACCTTGAAAAGCTTATTCTTGCATTAATTATGGCATCTACTAAGTTAAGACATTATTTTGAAACTCATATTATCATAGTTAAAACTAATTTTCCAATTAAGAATGTCATCAGGAAACCAGAAATGTCAGGAAGGATGGCTAATTGGGCAGTGAAGCTAAGTGCATATGATATAAGATATGAGCCTAGGACAGCCATCAAATCCCAAGCACTAGCTGACTTTGTGGCAGATTTCAGTAGTGATTTACAAGAAGAAGCTGAGTTAGAAGTCCAGCAGCTAGAAGAGACCAAGGATCCTTGGATACTCTACACTGATGGATCCTCAAATGTCAAAGGCACAGGGCTTGGAATACTACTAAAATCGCCACAGGGGGACATATTACCCCACTCTATAGCTTGTGAGTTCCAAACCACTAACAATGAGGCTGAATATGAAGCCTTAATTGCTGGTTTGCAAATTGCTAAACATATGGGGATCAGGTATCTTGAGGTACATATAGATTCTTTGTTAATTACAAATCACTTTAATGGATCCTATGCTGTTAAAGGTGAAAAGCTAACCAAATATTTAGAGATAGTCAAAAGTTTGGCACTCTCTTTTGTTTCCTTTAGTTTGTCACAGGTACCAAGGGAAGAAAATACAGAAGCTGATGCATTGGCTAATTTAGGATCATCCTTGAAGATCCCGGAGGATATCAAGATCCCTATTATCCATATCCTGAACCCGGCTATTGAGGATCATGTGGCTATGGAGATAGGAAGTGATTCTGCAATGATTCCTAGTGAGGATACTCAATCCCATTCAGGATCAGGATCATGGATCTCACCAATTATGAGATACTTACAACATGGAGAGATTCCTACAAGAGAAAACCCTAGGGCTTTCAAATTTAAGGTAGCTCAATTCATAATTTTAAATAATATGTTGTATAGATGATCTCTTGCAGGACCATACTTGAGATGCATTGAGGATCCGGAAATCCAAGAAGTTTTAAAAGACTTCCATGAAGGAGATTGTGGAAATCACACTGGGGGCAGGGTATTATTTTCAAGGATCTTGAGGACAGGATACTACTGGCCAACCATGAATAAAGATGCTGTGGAGTATGCTAAAAGATGTGATCCTTGTCAGAGACACAGCAATATCCTTCATCAACCAGCTGAATTATTACATCCTATATCCTCCTCCTGGCCATTTATGAGATGGGGTATGGATATAGTTGGTAAGCTCCCAAAGGCACCCGGTGGGAAAGTATTCATGTTAGCCATGACTGATTACTTCTCCAAGTGGATAGAGGCTGAAGCTTTTGCCCAAGTCAGAGAAAAGGAAGTTATATCCTTCATTAAAAGAAATATTATAACTAGATTTGGAATTCCTTCTGAGATTATATGTGATAATGGTTCCCAATTTATTGGGGGCAGAACCACTAACTTTTGTGACAGCTGGGGGATTAAGATGATAACATTAACACCAGTCCACCCACAAGCTAATGGTCAGGCAGAATCATCCAACAAGATCATCATCAACAATTTGAAGAAGAAGCTTGGATCCAAGAAAGGGAAATGGGCAGAAGAACTACCCTATGTGCTTTGGGCTGATAGGACTACCCCCAAGAATGCTACTGGTCAAACACCATTCTCTTTGGTATTTGGGGCAGAATCAGTGATCCCAACAGAAATGGTGGTTCCAACTGCAAGAACAAGTACCCGTGATCCTGAGAAGAACGATGAAAACTTGGCTCAAGACCTGGATACTATTGAAGAAATCAGGGATATGGCTAGGATAAGGATGGCCAGTTATCAGCAAAGAATGGCTGGTGCTTACAACAAAAATGTCAGGATCAGGAGGTTTCAAGTTGGAGATATGGTATTAAGGAAAGCATTCCAAAATACCACCAATCCTGCTGATGGGAAATTGGCTCCAAAGTGGGAAGGCCCTTATTTGATTGAAGCTGAAGCAGGAAAGGGGGCATATAGATTGCTAACCATGGAAGGTGATTTGCTACCAAGAGCTTGGAATGCTGTCCACTTGAAGAAATATTTTATGTGAGCAGGATCCTCATGGCACAGATGATCCTCAGGATAGGGGTATCCTTAAAGGATCCTCAAAGTATCGGTGATCCTTACTTAGGTAATATCCTAAACTTGAACTATTTCATTTCTTTATTTTCTCATATAAGGATAAGGATCATGTATCGTTTATCCATCTCTCATGTGAGTTCAAGTTTTGAAAGTTCAGGTATCCATAGCATAATGTTGGTTATCCGCAGAAGCAATCCATCCTTTGGGTTTAACCCCAGTTATTCGGGCTTGACCCCAGTTCCGCCTGTAGCGCACGATGATCCTGGTATAGTTCAAGGCATTGGGACCAGTACTCGTTTTAGGGGCTGATAATTCCATTGTTCTGGCTATGCTTAGGATCCTACGTATAATGGTAGACGTACCATACATCCGTTCATAAGGTTTCTAACGTTTTCACGTTAGCTAAGGTTTCTAACGTTTTCACGTTAGCTAAGGTTTTGGCATCTTCATGTCACTAAGTTTGGATAGTCGCCAGTTAGGGCCATACTCCAGTTTACACACGATCCTTGGGCTTGTCCCCAGTTATCCTTGGGCTTGTCCCCAGTTATCCTTGGGCTTGTCCCCAGTTATCCTTGGGCTTGTCCCCAGTTGCTAACTCTTTTCTTATATTGGCTTAGTCCCAAGTTATGCTCTATTTCAGGTCCTTGAAGATAGGCAGCTAGGGATCCTTGATCCTTATTTCACTCGAAGATTTATCTTATAATTATCCTTATTATGGTTAGGATTCTAACTTGGATCCTCAGGTATGATCCTTAACTCTTTTGATTTTATTCATTATTCTTTTAAATAACCCTTATACTTGACAACTGAACTTGTGATTCTTAGACCATATCACTTTTTAGAACTTATCGGTTATGGGATATGTGATCCTTGATCATATCCTAAACTTTCTGGATATCTTTTCTGATTTTTCAAGGCTTGATAAGTATAAATAGAATGAACATTATAACAGTTGGAAAGTAAGATATTAAAAAGGATAACAACACATGATAAGCGACAAAAGGTTAAGTTTTTATTTATTAACATAAGGCTAACCCTTTAAAGGTTGTCAAAATTACCTACCCGAGCATCTACCAGCAAAACGTGGCCCGTCCGCTGGGGTAGGTAAAGGGTGTCCATGATAATGAGTTCAAAGGTAGTGCAGGAATATAGAGGCGGCAGGATCACAATGGCTTCATCCCCCAAACAGAGGATCCCTCCACCAATTGCAATCCTGCCTATTGTCCAAAGGATCATACATGATCCTTAATTCTAGAACCTATTGTTCAGCACAGACCATCATTGTTTTAAAACATCACAACCACAAAAAAGAAAACTACTACCAAACTTAAAAATTGGGCTCCGGCCTTGGCACATATATCCATCATCGCCCAATCATGCAGCCTAAACCTTTGCTGCATCACCGCCTCCGGCTCCACTTGCTTCACCAGCTTCATCCTTGCTTCCAGCCTCAATTGTCAGGATCTCCTCAGCCTCTTCATCACCCAATTCAGCCAGCCTTGCCTTCCATTCTTCAATCTCCCAGTTGCTTTTGTCGAAGGCAGGATCCTGAGCCTCCAAGGCCATTTGCAGCTTGGTTTTGTACATTGCTATGGCGGCAGAGACTTTGGCATCATCTGTGATCTCCTGCCTTTCATAGTCAAAGTTAACCAGCACCTTGGCCATCTTCTGTTTGGTATCCTTGAGTTCCTTCTGAAGATCAGTAAGTGCAAGATCCTTGAGCACGGCAACTTGCTGGAGGTCGGCAATCTTTTTATCTTGATCCTCAACGTGGCCCACATAATCCTCAATCTCAGCAAATTTCTGCAAAAGAAGAGGGTAAAGCAGTTCAAGACCAGGTGATCCTCAGATCAGCAGGATATATCAGCAGGATATATCATCAGGATATGTCGACAGAATGAGCAGAGACAATGATCCTTACCTCATTGAAGTACTCGAGGAATTGGTGACGGATTAGAGGCAGACCCTGCAAATCCTCAGCCTCGGAAGCCTTTCTCCTCTTGATTCCCTTTCCTTTGAGGGGTGCCTTGGGGATTGAGGCTGTCGGGCTAGTAGGAACCTATCTCTTGGAGGATTTAACAGTGGTGAGATCGGTGACACTGAACCTTGAAGCAGCTTTGGCAGATTTTCCAGCACCTACATAACCAAAACAAGATAAGTATCTTCATTATATTTATGTTTCACTATTTATATAAATTTCAAACAAAGATACTTACTTGACATTGTGACAGAGCCTGAGGATACCTCCTGAGAGTCTTGGGTTGTTGTCTTGAAGGTTCTAGTTTCAGGATCGAGTCCCCAGAAAGCAGCAAGCCTTTCCCTGGTTGCGGGTGTTGTGATGAGATGCGAAACAGAGATAGCTGCATGGCACAAGACAAAAAGGGTTAGTGATCCTGTTACAAAAATATGACCATCTGGTGATCCTTCTCAGGATCCTCCGGCCTACCATGGGTGGACCATGTTTTTGGTAGATCCTCTCCGTTTAGAATGGAATCCCTCCTGACAAAGAAGAAGCGACGTTTCCAATCTTTGTCGTTCTTAGTAACCTTGAGAAGGGGATGTTCTGCACCGGGTTTTCGCTTGAACAAGTAATGATGGGAACCAAAGGTAGTAAGATCATACAGCTCCGCCAACTCCGACATTCCTAAATCAACGCCTTCCTGGTCGATGATCCTCTCTAGGGTATACAAAACCCTCCAAATCATCGGCATGGCTTGAATGTAAGATATGCCGGAAAGGGAAAAGAAGGATTGTGTGAACTCTGGGAAAGGATAGGTGTACCCTATAGTGAATGGAGTGGCTGGAAAGGCAACCCATGTATCAGAAACATAATCGCTAAGAACAGTGGGATCGAAGGGTTTGAAGAAGGCATTCGCCGGAAAAAACTGACGGATTTTATCTACTTGTGCATCGTTAAAACAACACCTTTCATTCGCTGAGTCCTTGATGATTTTTTGACTCTTCAAAGGGCTATCCTTCTTGTGATCCTTGCTCGGTGAGCTTCGGAGCATCATTCTTAGAGCAATGGTGATAAAGAAAGAAAAACAGAGTAAGAAAGGTAGAAAGAGAAGAAAGAGATACCTGATTGATCGTCGACTGAGAATATAAAGGGAGTTTCTTTCGAATTTGAATGCATATTGATCCTATCTATATCTCTATTTATAATTATGATTCTGCAGGATTGTCACTTCTGTGACGTCATGATCGCAACGGCTAGTTCTATATTAACGGCTATATATCCGTTAGTTTGTTACGGATAAGATCAAGAAAACATAACTCGCTAATTTTACATATCACTCCTTATATTTTGGGGGCAATTGTTAGGGGAGGATTTTCTAACAATTAGTGATCCTTATTCGTTATCCTCATTGGTGATCCTTACTTCTGTGACAGGTGGTGATCCTCAGAAGAGCTTCAGGATCAGGATCATGGATCACTTTAAGGATCCTCGTACTGACGATTGTTTATTTATGTATTGTACTATCTCGCAGGTATAACGAGCTTGACCAAGTCTTGGCGACATTCCTGGAGAATATTCCTAAACTATTCTGCACGTGCTTGACCAAAAATAGACGTTGTGGAGAACGTGGAGGCTTGGCACGAAAGTCGGATAATTAGTTTAGGTGGTTATTTCTATTTTAAAAAGGGAGTAACGAGCTAGTAGAAAACACTTAGTCATTTCTGAACTACACACACTCGTACAAACGCTCATACAAGCTCTCGTTCAAACACTTAGCAATTTCATACACTTTTTACACATTCCACCGTAGTGATCCTTGTACCTAGCTCGTTACTATCCGAAGTTGTAAACATTCATTCGTTTATTTAAGCTTGGTGATCGGTAGTTTCCATCACCCGGGGTTTTTTGTGCCGGAGGTCAATTCTTGATCAAGGGCTTTTTCCCCGTATAATCCCTTGTGTTGTTTGTGCAATTTTACATTAAAGTGATCCTCAACATTGTTACACATTTTAAGCATCATACCCCGTAATCTAGAGTTTGGTTGCAATATCTTCATCTGATTTTTGACCAAAACAGTTTGGTTGCAATATCCTCATCAGATTTTTTGACCAAAACAGTTTGGCGCCCACCGTGGGGCAATTGGTGCTTCATTCTTAGAAAAATTCGTATTGCCGTGCTCATTGCAGTTCACTACAACCAAGCAAATGGCTTCCTCGGCGAAGAATGCTTCAAACTTGATGCCCTCATTCACTTCTTCACAAGGCGTTCCTCCTTTGCCTCCACCACCTTCTGGATCCCAAAAGAATACCGAGAATGCTGCGAAGAAACCAACTCCCATTTTCTCAAAACCACCTACTTCTTCTGTTTCAACTAATCCTACTACTAATGATCTCTATGCCTTGATTTTGCAGATGAGGAATCATGCACAAGAGCAGGATAAGACCAATGAAAGGATCCTCCGGGAGATTGACGAAATTAAGAAACAGAAGAAAACGGCAGAGGATCGTTCCCCACTGATGCCCAGATCTTTGAATTTTGATACTCCGGTGATTACTTCTCAGCCATCAGTGGTTCCAGATGTTCAATATGTGGGTGGACCAAAAGGAGTGCACTACGGAACAACAACAGTGACCCAGGCATTAGGTCCATACTTCCAGCCAGCAGGATCCTATCCTCAGCATGTGGGATCCTTCATGACTTCAGGAGGATATTCAGGATCATCCCAGGTTCAAGGATCCTCCTTTGCTCCAGGATCATCCCAGGTTCAAGGATCCTCCTTTGTTCCAGGATCATCCCAGGTTCAAGGATCCTCCTTTGTTCCAGGATCATCCCAGGTTCAAGGATCCTCCTTTGTTCCAGGATCATCCCAGGTTCAAGGATCCTCCTTTGCTCCAGGATCATCCCAGATTCAAGGATCCTCCTTTGTTCCAGGATCATCCCAGGTTCAAGGATCCTCCTTTGTTCCAGGATCATCCCAGTTTCAGGGATCCTTCCAGATGCCAGGATCCTTGAGGAGTTTGCAAACAGGAAGTTCAGATGTCCATCAGGGAGATTTTATTCCAATGCAGACCAATGCTTCTACTGGTCCCTCGATCATTCCAGAGCCCCAGCAATATGGATTAACATCCATTCTTCCTAACTTGAATCCAATGGGAGGTAACACTTTTAATAATTCTTATACTACTAACCATGGTCTTATGCAGGATCCAGGTATCAATCATGCCATGGCCAGAGAACTGCAAAAGCTAAAGGATGTGATATCAAGTGTTCCGGGAGTGGTCAAACCTATTCCAGAGATTGCAGATGGGAGTCACAAAATATCTCGTTTTGCACCACCAATCTGTGATGCTGAGATACCCAAGAGGTTTCATGTGCCAACAATGAAGCTGTATGATGGTTCGACGGATCATGAAGAACACATAGCACAATATAGGGAGAGGATGGAGATCAATCCAATCCCAGAAAGGTTGAAGGAAGCATGCCTTTGCAAGGGATTCGGATCCACTCTTACTGGATCAGCTCTCAAATGGCTGCTAAGTCTTCCCCCCTACTCTATCACCTCATTTGCTAATCTAGTTAACTTGTTTAATAATCAGTTTTCTTGTAGTAGAAAATTTGAACGATTAACTAGTGATCTATATAGGATAACCCAGGGTCATAATGAATCATTAAGGGACTACATTACCAAATTCAGTAAAGAATCCTTAGACATTCCCAACTTAGATATAGCCACGGCTGTTGAGGCCTTTAAAATGGGATTGCTTAGGGATTCGTTGTTCTATGATGATCTTGTTATGACACCATGCAGGAACTTAGATGAGGTAAGAACCCGGGCACTTAGGTTCATTCGGCTAGAGGATGACAAGAGGATCCAGGAGAGGTTAGCAGGATCCTCAAAGCAAGATAAGCAAGGATCCTCATTCAGGAACAACAAGTTCAGATCCTACAACAGATCTGATAACCAGAACGTGCATGCTGTTGATCAAGAAGAGGATGATGAGGATTATCCTCCAATTTCTGAATATTGTTTTTCTGTTGATAACAATGAACTAATCCTTGCGATGCAGAATCTAGGTGATAAAGCTAGATGGCCCAGAAAGAATGATAGGCCAGCTGCAACTAAGGATAAGTCGAAGTGGTGTGCATACCATGAAGATTTCGGGCATCTCACAGAAGAATGCATTGCACTAAGGAAGGAAATTGGGTACTTGTTGAGCAAGGGGCATCTGAAAGAGTTGTTGGGTAGGAAAAAGTCAAGGACTCAGGATCCTGAAAGGATCCCTGAGAAAGCTCCGGCCCCTCCAGCAGATGCACAAGTGATAAACTTTATTTCTGGAGGATCAGACATTTGCGGCACATCCTTCTCAGCGGCTAAAAGGCATGCAAAGGAAACTAAAATGGATAACGGAGAAAGACCAGTTCGAACATCAAGTGTCTCCGAAGGAAAAGTCATAACCTTTGATGAGGATGATCGTGTTGATATCCAGGATCCTCATCATGATGGTTTAGTTATTACTCTTTTCATTTCTAACCATTTTGTCCGCAGGATCCTTATAGACGGAGGAAGCTCAGTGAACATTATCCAGCTTGATGTTCTAAAGAAGATTGGAATTCCTGAATCAGATATCATACCAAGATCCTCCGTGCTTGTGGGATTTAGTGGCGAAACTAAGACCCTGGGGGACATTAAACTCCCAATATATATCGAAGGCCTACACTCTTATCAAAAATTTTGTGTTATTGACTGTTTATCTTGTTGCAATGTTATCCTTGGCAGGCCCTGGATACACGATATGAAAGCAGTCCCATCTACCTACCATCAATGTGTGAAGCTCCCTAGTCCTTGGGGAATAGTGAAGATTGATAGTGATCAGCAGGAGGCTAAGAATTGCTTCACTTCATCGATGAAACCAGCCTCGAAGTCAAGGGAGCAATAGCAATCAAAGTATCCTCCAAGAGATGTCTTGGAGGCAAGAGAGCAGGATGTGGTAGAAATCCTCATGGATCCTGATGATCCTGAATCTAAAATCTATATCGGATCAGGGATCCTTGGCGAAATGAAAGAAGACCTCGTATCCTTCCTCAAAAGGAGAAAGACTACCTTTGCATGGAAACACGAAGACATGACTGGTATATCCAAAGATGTAATCACTCACAAACTCGGCATTGACAGGTCCTACAAACCAATCCATCAAAGGAGAAGAAAGTTTGCACCGGAAAGGAATGCCATTATCCAGGAAGAGGTAGAGAAATTGCTCCGGGCAGGTATGATTAGAGAGGTCAAGTATCCAAGATGGTTGGCCAATGTGGTTGTTGTTCAAAAGAAAAACGGAAAATGGAGGGTATGTGTCGATTTTACCGATTTGAATAAGGCATGTCCCAAGGATCCTTTCCCATTACCCCACATTGACTCCATGGTGGATGCAACTGCGGGTCATGAACTGTTAACTTTTATGGATGCTTCATCTGGATTTCAACAAATCCAAATGGAACCATCCGACCAAGAGGATACAGCCTTCATGACTCCAACTGGTATATACTGCTATATTGCTATGCCGTTCGGATTAAGAAATGCAGGTGCAACATATCAAAGGCTGGTGAATATGATGTTCAAGGATCAGATCGGACAAACTATGGAGGTTTACATAGATGATATGGTGGTAAAATCCTTAAAAGCTGAGGATCACCTAAGAGACTTGGAGGAAGCATTCAATATCCTTGATAAATATAATATGAAGCTTAATCCTTCAAAATGTCACTTTGGTGTTAAAGCAGGTAAATTCTTAGGATACATGGTGACAAAGAGAGGCATTGAAGCTAGCCCGGAAAAAATCAAAGCAATAGTGAACATCACATCTCCGGCCAATGCTAAGGATGTTCAAAGGCTAACAGGCAGGATAGCAGCTTTGAACAGATTTATATCCAAATCCTCAGAGAAGTGCAAAGAATTCTATGATATCCTAAGGAAGAACAAGAAATTTGAGTGGACTGAGAAGCATGAAAATGCTTTAAGATCCCTCAAAGATTACCTATCCTCAGCCCCAGCCTTGATGAAACCAGAAAAAGGCGATGTGCTATCCTTGTATCTTGCAGTATCCTCAAAAGCAGTAAGTGCGGTCCTTGTTAAGGATCATGAAGGTACACAACATCCTGTCTATTATGTAAGTAAAAGTTTACTTGATGCCGAATCCAGGTATTCACACCTTGAAAAGCTTATTCTTGCATTAATTATGGCATCTACTAAGTTAAGACATTATTTTGAAACTCATGTTATCATTGTTAAAACTAATTTCCCAATTAAGAATGTCCTCAGGAAACCAGAGATGTCAGGAAGGATGGCTAAGTGGGCAGTGAAGCTAAGTGCATATGATATAAGATATGAGCCTAGGACAGCCATCAAATCCCAAGCATTAGCTGACTTTGTGGCTGATTTCAGTAGTGATTTACAAAAAGAAGCTGAGTTAGAAGTCCAGCAGCTAGAAGAGACCAAGGATCCTTGGATACTCTATACTGATGGATCCTCAAATGTCAAAGGCACATGGCTTGGAATACTACTAAAATCGCCACAGGGGGACATAATACCCCACTCTATAGCTTGTGAGTTCCAAACCACTAACAATGAGGCTGAATATGAAGCCTTAATTGCTGGTTTGCAAATTGCAAAGCATATGGGGATCAGGTATCTTGAGGTACATGTAGATTCATTGTTAATTACAAACCACTTTAATGGATCCTATGCTGTTAAAGGTGAAAAGCTAACCAAATATTTAGAGATAGTCAAAAGTTTGGCACTCTCTTTTGTTTCCTTTAGATTGACACAGGTACCAAGGGAAGAGAATACAGAAGCTGATGCATTGGCTAACTTAGGATCATCCTTGAAGATCCCGGAGGATATCAAGATCCCTATTATCCATATCCTGACCCCGGCTATCGAGGATCATGTGGCTATGGAGATAGGAAATGATTCTGCAGTTATCCCTAGTGAGGATACACAATCCCATTCAGGATCATGGATCTCACCAATTATGAGATACCTACAACATGGAGAGATTCCTACAGGAGAAAACCCTAGGGCTTTCAAATCTAAGGTATCTCAATTCACAATTTTAAATAATATGTTGTATAGACGATCTCTTGCAGGACCATACTTGAGATGCATTGAGGATCCTGAAATCCAAGAAGTTTTAAAAGACTTCCATGAAGGAGATTGTGGAAACCACACTGGGGGCAGGGCGTTATTCTCAAGGATCCTGAGGACGGGATACTACTGGCCAAGCATGAAGAGAGATGCTGTGGAGTACGCTAAGAGATGTGATCCTTGTCAGAGGCACAGCAATATCCTTCATCAACCAGCTGAATTATTGCATCCTATATCCTCCTCTTGGCCATTTATGAGATGGGGTATGGATATAGTTGGTAAGCTCCCTAAGGCACCTGGTGGAAAAGTATTCATGCTAGCTATGACTGATTATATCCTTCATTAAAAGAAATATTATAACTAGATTTGGAATTCCTTCTGAGATTATATGTGATAATGGTTCCCAATTTATTGGGGGCAGAACCACTAACTTTTGTGACAGTTGGGGGATTAAGATGATAACATCAACACCAGTCCACCCACAAGCTAATGGTCAAGCAGAATCATCCAACAAGATCATCATCAACAATTTGAAGAAGAAGCTTGGATCCAAGAAAGGGAAATGGGCAGAAGAACTACCCTATGTGCTTTGGGCTGATAGGACAACCCCTAAGAATGCTACTAGTCAAACACCGTTCTCCTTGGTATTTGGGGCAGAATCAGTGATCCCAACAGAAATGGTGGTTCCAACTGCTAGAACAAGTTCCCGTGATCCTGAAGAAAATGATGAAAACTTGGCTCAAGACCTGGATACTATTGAAGAAATCAGGGATATGGCTAGGATAAGGATGGCCAGTTATCAACAAAGAATGGCTGGTGCTTACAACAAAAATGTCAGGATCAGGAAGTTTCAAGTTGGAGATATGGTATTAAGGAAAGCATTTCAGAATACCACCAATCCTGCTAATGGAAAATTGGCTCCAAAATGGGAAGGCCCTTATTTGATTGAAGCTGAAGCAGGAAAGGGGGCATATAGATTGCTAACCATGGAAGGTGATTTGCTACCAAGAGCTTGGAATGCTGTCCACTTGAAGAAATATTTCATGTGATTAGGATCCTCATGGCACAGATGATCCTAAAGTCAGGGATATCCTAGAAGGATCCTTAAAGTATCGGTGATCCTCACTTTGGTAATGTCCTAATCCTGAAGTATTTCATTTCCTTATTTTCTAATATAAGGATAAGGATCATGTGTCCTTTATCCACCTCTCACGTGATTTTAAGTTTTGAAAGTTCAGGTATCCTTAGCAAATATTGGTTATCCGCAGAAGCGATCCGATCCTTCGGTTCAACCTCGGTTATTTGGGCTTGACCCCAGTTCCGCCTGTAGCGCATGATGATCCTGGTATAGTTCAAGGCAGTGGGACCAGTACTCGCTTTAGTGGCTGATAATTCCATTGTACTGGCTATACCTAGGATCCTACGTATAATGGTAGACGTACCATACATCCGTTCCTAAGGTTTCTAACGTTTTCACGTTAGCTAAGGTTTCTAACGTTTTCACGTTAGCTAAGGTTTTGGCATTTTCATGTCACTAAGTTTGGATAGTCGCCAGTTAGGGCCATACTCCAGTTTACATACGATCCTTGGGCTTGTCCCCAGTTATCCTTGGGCTTGTCCCCAGTTATCCTTGGGCTTGTCCCCAGTTATCCTCGGGCTTGTCCCCAGTTGCTAATTCTTATCTTATATTGGCTTAGTCCCAAGTTATGCTCTATTTCAGGTCTTTGAAGATAAGCAACTAGGGATCCTTGATCCTTACTTCTCTCTAAGGTTTATCTTATAGTTATCCTTATTATGGTTAGGATCCTAACTTGGATCCTCAGGTATGATCCTTAACTATTTTTATTTCTATTCATTATTTATTTGAATAACCCTAAAAGTTTGACAACTAGACTTATGATCCTTAAAATATCTCGCTTTTTAGGATTTCCTAACTATAAGATATTTGATTGTGGATCATGCTCTAAACATTTTCAATTTGACTTTTTCAAAATTGTTTATTCAATAAATGTGCAACGAAACAAAGGAGAGTTAAAGAATCAAGAGGATAACAATACAAGATAAGCGACAAAAGTTAAGATTTTATTTATTAACAAAAGACTAACCCTTAAAAGGTTGTCAAAATTACCTACCCGAGCATCTACCAGCAAAACGTGGCCCGTCCGCTGGGGTAGGTAAAGGGTGTCCATGATAATAAGTTCAAAGATAGTGCAGGAATATAAAGGCGGCAGGATCACAATGGCTTCATCCCCCAAACAGAGGATCCCTCCACCAATTGCAATCCTGACTATTGTCCAAAGGATCATACATGATCCTTAATCCTAGAAACTATTGTTCATTACAACCCACTAAATTGTTCAACATCACAACCACAAAAAACTACCATCAAACTAAAAAATTGGGCTCCGGCTGCGTCTAGAAATGTCCATCATCGCCCAATTGTGCAGCCTACACCTTTGCTGCATCCTCTTCTCCTCCAGCTGTGGTATCCTTCATCAGATCCTTCCCACTGCCACTTGCCTCAATCGCCAAGACCTCAGTAGCCTCTTCCTCGTCATCCTCAAGATCGGCCAACCTTGCTTTCCAGCCTTCGACATCCCAGCTGCCTTTGTCAAAGTTAGGATCTTGAGCTTCCTGGGCCATCTTCAGTTTTGTCTGATACATTGTGATGGCAGCAGAAACCTTTGCACTTTCAATGAGGTCATGCTTTTCATAGTCCAGGTCGATCAGAAGTTTAGCCGTCTTAGTCTTCTCATCTTGAAGTTCCTTCCGAAGATCAGCAAGTGCAAGATCCTTGAGCACGGCAACCTGTTGGAGGTCAGCAATCTTCTTGTCCTGCTCCTCGACATTCCCCACATAATCCTCAATCTCAGCAAATTTCTGCAAAAGAGATAAAAGATAAGTCAGGACCGAGTGATCCTCAAATCAGCAGGATATATTAGCAGGATATATCAGCAGGATATGCCAGCAGGATATCCAGGCAGATACGGTGATCCTTACATCATTGAAGTACTCGAGGAATTGGTGACGGATCAGAGGCAGACCCTGCAAATTCTCACCCTCGGAGTTTTTTCTCTTCTTGCCACCCTTTCCTTTGATGGGTGCCTTGGGAATGGAGATGCTAGGACTGGTAGTGGACCTCTTCTTCCTGGATCGTACAAGATCAAGGTCAGCCATGTTGAATTGGGATACAGGCTTGGCAGATTTTCCAGCACCTACACATTCATAGCAAGATAAGTATCCTTATCCTATTTCAATTCACTTATTTATTTTAATATTCAAACTATGTAAAAAGCTGGATACTTACTTGACATGGTAATGGAACCTGAGGATACTTCCTGTGAGTCTTGGGTGTCTATCTTAAATGTCCTTGTTTCAGGATCAAGCTTCCAAAAAGCAGCAAGCCTATCCTTGGTTGCAGGTGATGTGATGATGTGTGAGACGGAAATAGCTGCATAACACAAGACAAAAGGGGTCAGTAATCCTTGTACAAAAACAAGACTACCTGGTGATCCTTCTCAGGATCCTCTGGCCTACCATGGGTGGACCAGGTCTTTGGTAGATCCTTTCCATTTGGAAGGGTATCCCTCCTGACAAAGAAGAAGCGACGTTTCCAATTTGTGTCATTCTTGGTAACTTTAAGAAGGGGGTGTTCTCCGCCGGGTTTTCGTTTGAACAAATAACGATGGGAACCAAAGGTAGTAAGATCATACAATTGTGTCAGCTCTGACATGCCTAAATCGATGCCTTCCTGTTCGATGATCCTCTCCAGGGTGTACAAAACCCTCCAAATCATCGGCATGGCTTGGATGTAAGAGATGCCGGTAAGGGAAAAGAAGGATTGTGTAAGTTCTGGGAAAGGATAGGTGTATCCTATGGCAAATGGAGTAACTGGAAAGGCAACCCATGTATCTGAAACATAGTCGCTCAGAATAGTAGGATCGAAGGGTTTGAAAAAGGCATTCGCCGGAAAACAGTGATGAATTTTATCTATTTGTGCGTCGTTAAAGCAACACCTCTCATTCGCCGAGTCTTTGATGATCTTTTGACTCTTCAAAGGGCTATCCTTCTTGTGATCCTTGCCCGGTGAACTTCGGAGCATCATTCTCAAAGTGGTGGTGATAAAGAAAGAAAAACAGAGTAAGAGAGGGAGAAAGAGGAGAAAGAGATACCTGATTGATCTTCGACTGAGAATATAAAGGGAGTTTCTTTCGGATTTAAATGCATTTGATCCTATCTCTATCTCCTATTTATAATCATGATCATGCAGGGTTGTCACTTCTGTGACGTCATGGTTGCAACGGCTAGTTCGATATCAACGGCTATATATCCGTTAGTTAGTTGCGGATAAGATCAAGAAAATATAACTCGCTTGTTTTACAAATTACTCCTTATATTTTGGGGGCAATTGTTAGGGGAGGATTTTCTAACAATTAGTGATCCTTATTCGTTATCCTAATTAACGATCCTTACTTCTGTAACAGGTGGTGATCCTCAGAAGAGCTTCAGGATCAGGATCATGGATCACTTTAAGGATCCTCGTACTGACGATTGTTTATTTGATTTTTGTATTACTTCGCAGGAGTAATAAACGTGACTTGGTCTTGGCAACGGTAACAAGGAATATTCCACGAGTATTTCGCACACGATTGACTAGAAATGGACGTTGTGGAAAACGTGGGAGCTTGGCACTAAAGTCGGATAGTTAGTTAGTGTAGTTAACTTCTATTTTAAAAGGAGTAACGAGCTAGAATTAGAACACTTAGTCATTTTCAGCTACACACACTCTCATATACTCGCACACTTGAAGCTCTCGACGAACATTCATTCATTTTTATTCACTTTTACACACTTCACGATAGTGATCCTTGTACCTAGCTCGTTACTATCCGAAGTTGTAAACATTTATTGATTTATTTGAGCTTGGTGATCGGTAGTTTCCATCACCCGGGGTTTTTTATGCCGGAGATCAACTCTTGATCAAGGGTTTTTTCCCCGTATAAATCCTTGTGTCATTTGTGCAATTTACATTGAAGTGATCCTTATCATTGTTCTATATTTCAAGCATCATACCCCGTAACAGAGAGTTTGGTTGCAATATCCTCATCAGATTTTTTGACCAAAACACGCACCTCTATTAATGAAGCCTGAAAATGGTGAACCACTATCCCTATACCTCGCTGTATCAGGGAATGCTGTAAGTGCCGTTCTTATAAAAGACCATGAAGGTCAGCAGTATCCTGTTTATTATGTTAGTAAAAGTTTGTTAGATGCTGAAACTAGGTATTCTCATTTAGAAAAATTGATATTAGCTCTAGTTATGGCATCGACAAAGCTTAGACATTATTTTGAAACACATAGGATCCATGTTAAAACGAATTATCCTGTCAAAAATGTGCTTAGGAAACCAGAGATGTCAGGCAGGATGGCCAAGTGGTCAGTAAAGTTGAGTGCTTATGATTTAGTATATGAACTTAGAAATGCCATAAAGTCTCAGGCTTTAGCTGACTTTGTGGCTGATTTCAGTAGTGACATTCAGGACGAGGCAGACCTAGAAGTTCAGCAGTTAGTAGAATCCTCAGGATCTTGGACATTATATACTGATGGTGCATCTAATATAAGAGGAGTAGGTTTAGGTATACTACTAAAATCGCCACAAGGGGACATATTACCCCAGGCTATTAGATGTGAATTTCCTGCTACTAATAATGAAGCAGAGTATGAGGCTTTAATTGCAGGATTAGAGTTGGCTAAGAGCATGAGTATCAAAAATTTACAAGTATATGTTGACTCTTTGTTAATTACTAACCATTTTAATGGATCCTATGCAGTTAAGGGTGAGAAATTAATCAAATACCTCGATATTCTCAAAAAATTAGCAGGATATTTCGATGTTTTTACACTTGAACAGGTACCAAGGGAGGATAATGCTGAAGCGGATGCCTTAGCAAATTTGGGATCATCGATTAGGATACCTGAAGGGACCCAAATACCAATATTACATGTCTTATATCCTACAACGAATCCTCAGGGTAAAGAAGTAGCGGGAATTCGGGATCCCGGAGAGGAATATCCTGAACTGGATCCTACATCCTGGACGGCTCCAATTGTGAGATATCTCAAAGAAGGACACATCCCTGGAAATGAAAATCCTAAGGCATTTAGGATGAAGGTATCACGATTCACTATTATAAACAATGTTTTATACAAGAAATCTCTTGCAGGACCATATTTGAGGTGCTTGGAGGATCCTGAAGCCAAAGAGGTACTTCAGGATATACATGAAGGGGATTGTGGTAACCATACTGGGGGCAGGTCGTTATTCTCGAAAGTCTTAAGGATAGGATATTATTGGCCAACAATGAGAAAAGATGCAGCAGAATATGCTCGAAGATGTGACGCATGTCAAAGACATAGTAACATACTGCATCAACCTGCTGAACCATTATATCCTATTGTTTCCCCTTGGCCATTTATGAAGTGGGGTATGGATATAGTGGGAAAGCTACCAAAAGCTCCGGGAGGAAAAGTCTTTATGCTAGCAATGACGGATTATTTCTCTAAGTGGGTTGAAGCTGAAGCATTTGTTCAAGTTAGGGATCAAGAAGTAGTATCCTTCATAAAGAGGAATATCCTGACCAGGTTTGGAGTACCAGCCGAGATAATCTGTGACAATGGTTCTCAGTTTATAAGCAAGAGAACTACTGACTTTTGCAAGAGTTGGGGGATCAAAATGATCACATCTACTCCGGTACATCCTCAAGCAAATGGACAAGCAGAATCCTCAAACAAGATAATTGTCAATAACTTAAAGAAAAGGCTTGGAGCCAAAAAAGGAAGATGGGCAGAAGAATTACCCTTTGTTTTGTGGGCTGATAGGACAACGGTAAAGAATGCAACAGGCCAAACCCCATTTTCCTTGGTATTTGGAGCAGAAGCAATGGTCCCAACGGAAATGACAATACCTACTGCAAGATCTACCCTAAGTGATCCTGAGCAGAATCCTGAAGCCTTGAGTCAGGATTTAGACACTATAGATGAGAAGAGAGATGCGGCAAGGCTAAGGATGGCAGCATATCAACAGAGAATATCCAGGGCATATAAGAAGAATATTAGGACCAGAAGATTTAAGGTTGGAGATTGGGTGTTAAGAAAGGCTTTTCAGAATACTACTAATACTGCCGATGGCAAGTTAGCTCCAAAATGGGAAGGACCATATGAAGTTGAATCAGAAGCAGGGAAAGGAGCATACAGACTCAAGAATATGGAGGGGGATATGCTACCGAGGTCTTGGAATGCTATACACCTTAAGCTCTATTTCAAGTGAGTTTAGAATTTAATTTCTAACTCAGGATGGTATGAATTCTACCTTTTTTAAATATGTTTGGTTTAATTTGTTCTTTGTAACCCAATACTGACTTAAGCATCGGAGGGGTGTTAGCCAAGCTAACACCCACCTTAGTGTAAGGATGTTTTGCAGTATATGCTTCGGGATATAGCTCCAGGATGCTCACTCAGGATGTTTCGGAAGATTAGAGGATTGGCCCCCTCTCTCACGTACAAGGGATCCTGATCCCTTCACAGGTTTAAAGGTATTTACCTTTCTTCCGAATTGGGTTTAAACACCCCGCCTGGAGCGCAAGTTATTCAGGGATAGTTCAAGGTGGCGGGACCAGTCCATGTAAAAGTGGCTGACAATTTCGTTACTGTTGGCTATATCCTGAATCCTAAAGGTATATGAGGATTGATCACCCTCTCTCACGAAAGGGTATTTTCATACTCTCTAAGGTTTAAAGGTTTTCACCTTTCTAAGTCTTGGAGTTTATACACTCCCGCCTGTAGCGCATGAAAATTTGGGATTTTCCCCAGGATACAAGGGATTTATCTCCAGTACATCCTTGGGTTTTACCCTTGGGACCTAAAAAATTGCCTATACAATGGAAACTGACATTCAGAAGATTTCTAAGTATTTGAAGACATTGTACACAGGGGACATTCCTACCAAGGCAGTGATGTAAAGCTCAAAGGCTAAAGCTCGGAACTAGTATGCTAAATATCTCACACAGGGGACATCTTCATTGGAAAAGTTGCAAGGAGATTAAGGTTTGATAATAGGGTTATATACTACTCCGGGTATGATCTTTCCTTTGTAAACATCATTTAAGTTTTTAATAACACTATGTAAAATATCCTGATATATTCTCAAAATCCTTTTCAGGATATTTGATTAAGGTGTTTGAAACTAGTATTAGTTTGGAACTTTGATCATTTAAGTATTATCAAAAACTAGTTGTGGAAAAATAGATTGTTTTTCACTCTCTAAAAAACTTTCTACAAAGTTGAAGGAATGTTTGGAAGTTCTATCTAATAAAAAGTTTTTACAATATATCGCTGAGCATATTGATCAGGATATTTTCAAAGATAACAATACAAAATTTTTACAAAGCTAAGAGTTACACTAAGTAATGCAAGGCAATAACAAACAAATAAAAAGATGAAATTATTCTTGAAGCAATCAATACTGGTTGATAACCGAAGGTTTCATCCTGAAACCCAGGACCCATCCACCTTCGGCTATCAAATTGTTTCGACACAGAAATAAAAATTGTTCATAAAAACATAAAATTGTTCGAATGATTTAAAGGAAATAAGCTCTAGGGGGTAGTGCCTTCTTCGTCCATAGTGATTTCAGCAGCATCCGTCTTGGGATCCGCCTCAGCATCCTTCTCAGCATCGGTTGCTTTCTCAACTGCTTTGGAGGATTCTTCGACAGCTGATTTGGAAGAAATGCCGCCGAGGTTCTTTAGCTTGGTCTCCCAGGCACTAACATCCCAAGAAGGGCATTCAAAGCCTAATGATTTGGCTTCATGGGCCATCTTCAACCTGGCTTGGAGGAGAGAAATGACGACGGAACTCTTGAGGCTTTCCCGGTAGCTGACCATATCCCATTCATACTGCACGTGGGCAGCTTCAAGATCGGTCTGGGCTTGAAGAGTAACTTTGTTGAGAGCAGTTTGGTGTTCTTGAGTCATAGCTTTAAATTTCTGCTCGTAATGACGAGATTTGGCGGCTACAATCATGCCTTGATCGGAGATTGTGATTTCAGCTTCCTTTAGCTTGGTTTCAAGTGTCTTGTTAAGCTTGCAGGATTCTTGATATAGGTGAACCAAACGCTCAAGACCCTACAAAGGTAAGAGGACAGGTATTAATATTGATAAATCTTTGAAAATAATGTAAGCCGCAGGATGTGATATGAGAATACTAACCTGGTTAAGAAAGGAAGTCATAAACCCGCTAGCTTCAATGAACCCGTGCTTCTCATAAGGAAATGTGTCAGAAATGACAGGGGAATCGGGCTCTTTCCTTTTGCGGGAACTTGAACTCCGGGGCTTGGTAGCCGGTGAAGGTTTGGGAATAATGATGGCTTTGGAACTGCTGGGTTTGGATGTGGCTGTGGTCTTGGGGCTAGGCTCTTTCTTGACCTGGATCTGATCAGAATAACTGTCTAATTCGTCGAGGTCAAAGACTTCAGGGATCTTGGCCGGTGCTGCATAAAGGGAAAAGTTTTACTCTTCGTTTTATTATCATACTGTTTTGACTAATTATTTTGAAAGTAATCTTTACCAGACATTTCAGATGATGAGTATTGACTGGAACTCGGGACGTGTGTGGTGAAAGTCCTGTCTATTGCAGGTAACTGGTAAACAGTATTGATTCTTTCTTCTGACTCAGCGGTAGGGGTAGCGACTTCCTTGAAGTTCACTGCATAAAGATCAAAAAGAAGAATATTAATAGAAGATAACAATCAAATGATCTATGAGGATATTTATGACCCTACCGGTGGTTAACCACTCCACCGGAAGGTTGGCACCCTCAGCAATGGAGTCTCGTTTGACAAAGAAAAATTTGTGTTGCCATCCGTCTTCGTTTTTGGTGGCTTTAAGAATTAGGGGTTTACTGGAGGTCGAGAAAAGCAAGAACCGGCTAGAGCCATGGGATCGGAGGCGATAAGCAATAGGCAAATCCTCGATGCGGAGGTCGGAGCAATGGAGGTTTTTGATTTGGTTAAGTACAATTAGTACTCTCCAAACCATGGGCATGGTTTGAGCAAAAGAGATGCCGGTGGTTCGAAAGAATTGCATCATGAATTCAGGAAAAGGGTATCGAAGACCTAGCGAAAAAGGATATGCTGGAAAACAAACCCATTCAGTGGAAGAAACATCCGATCGGATTGACCGATCGAATGGTCTAAAGACCGTGTTCTCAGGGAAAGCGCCGGAGGCTCTTAAAGCTGCAATGTCTGCGTTGTCAAAAGCACAGATCTCCTTTTCAGGATTTTTAAGGAGATTCTGCTGGGTGAAGGTCTCGGCATCCATTGCGAGTAAGGTAATGTAAATTGATAGGAAGTAAATCAGAAATGGAGAATTACCTGAAGGTTCTGTTGAAGATATCTGCTTTTCAAACAAGAAAAGAGAAGATATAGGGGCATTGTGGATCTCCATTGAGCAAAAAGCGCGTTGGAAGTTACGATGTGATCTTGACCGTCGCTTCGTTTAAAATGCCTTGAGTTATGGGATAAGATTTTTGAAATATATCCGTTGGATTGGTATACCAACCGATATATTTGGGGACAATTGTTATGGCTCATTTTCTAAGCATACTTATCCTGACCAATATCCTGCCTTTAATTGTTTATTTGTGACCAGGATGCTGGAAGAGGATATTGCTAACATCTTGGGCGATATCCTGAGCTTTATCGAATTAACCACGTGCAGGTTGAAGAATGGGACTTGCTAACGGTCAAGTGGACTTCTTCTCCTCAAGACTCGGGCATGTTTGTTGAAGGAGAGACGTTGAACCCGAAAGACCAGGTCTACAACGTTCGATTAAGGAATATTCGGTGGATCCCGGAAGTTTAGGATAGTTTGTTACATTATCTTTACTATAAATAGATGAGGGCGGATCAGTTTAAGGCACACAATCTTTCACTTACACTCTCGTACACTTTTACTCACTGCAAACACCACACTCAAACACTTGTATTCGAATTACATTGTAACACATAGTTGATCCGCACCACATCCTGCACTGTATCCTGATATTTGAAGCAATAGAAGAACAAGGCAGCTGCGATTGTCAGCTCCCGAGGTTTTATTCCGGCGATCTAGATTGATCAAGGGCTTTCCTCGTATATCACGTGTCCACCTTTACATTTTCGCTCATTGTTTGATCATAGATACAGCTCTATATCCTGAGCCGTATCCTGAAACTGTTTTCATATCTAATTTTGTAAACACATTTTTTACACATATTTCTAGCACACTACCTCACTTAACTAATTTGATCACTTAATTGCTTAGGTAATTTTTGACCAAAACACCAAGCACCTCAAATACGGTCCTGCAAGAGATTTCTTGTATAAAACATTATTTATAATAGTGAATCGTGATACCTTCATCCTAAATGCCTTAGGATTTTCATCTCCGGGGATGTGTCCTTCCTTGAGATATCTCATGATAGGAGCCGTCCAGGATTTAGGATCCTTTTCAGGATACTCTGCTCCAGGATCCTGAATACTCGCGACTTCTTTATCCTGAGGATTCGTTGCGGGATACAAGATATGTAATATTGGTATTTGGGTCCCTTCTGGTATCCTGATCGATGATCCCAGATTTGCTAAGGCATCTGCTTCAGCATTATCCTCCCTTGGTACCTGTTCAAGTGTAAAAACATCAAAATATCCTGCTAATTTTTTTAGAATATCGAGGTATTCGATTAATTTCTCACCCTTAACTGCATAGGATCCATTAAAATGGTTAGTAATTAACAAGGAGTCAACATATACTTGCAAATTCTTGATACTCATATTCTTAGCCAACTCTAATCCTGCAATTAAAGCCTCATACTCTGCTTCATTATTAGTAGCAGGGAATTCACACCTAATAGCCTGGGGTAATATGTCCCCCTGTGGCGATTTTAGTAGTATTCCCAATCCTACTCCTCTTACATTAGATGCACCATCAGTATATAACGTCCAGGATCCTGAGGATTCTCCTAACTATTGGACTTCTAGGTCTACCTCATCCTGAATGTCACTACTGAAACCAGCCACAAAGTCAGCTAAAGCCTGAGACTTTATGGCATTTCTAGGTTCATATATTAAATCATAAGCACTCAACTTTACTGACCACTTGGCCATCCTGCCTGACATCTCTGGTTTCCTAAGCACATTTTTGACAGGATAATTTGTTTTAACATGAATCCTATGTGTCTCAAAGTAATGTCTAAGCTTCGTTGATGCCATAACTAATGCTAGTATCAATTTTTCTAAATGAGAATACCTAGTTTCAGCATTTAACAAACTTTTACTAACATAATAAACAGGATATTGCTGACCTTCATGATCCTTTATAAGGACGGCACTTACAGCATTCCCTGATACTGCGAGGTATAGGGATAGTGGTTCACTATTCTCAGGCTTCATCAGTAGAGGTGCAGTTGAAAGATATTGCTTCAAATCCTGCAGGGCTGCTTCATGCTTCTCACCCCATTCGAATTTCTTGTTCTTCTTCAGGATATCATAAAACTCTTTGCATTTCTCTGAGGATCTTGAAATAAATCTGTTTAATGCTGCCACTCGCCCTGTTAATCGTTGAACATCCTTCATATTTGAGGGTGATTTAATATCCAAGATGGCTTTAATCTGCTCCGGGCTCGCCTCTATTCCTCTTTTGGTCACCATATATCCTAGAAATTTTCATGCCCCTACTCCGAAATGACACTTAGCAGGATTTAGCTTCATGTTATATTGATCCAGGATATCAAATGCTCCTTTAATATCCTGGAGGTGATCCTGAGCTTTCCTTGATTTTACCACCATATCGTCAATGTATACCTCCATGGTGTCCCCCAGCTTGTCTTTGAACATCATGTTTACCAATCTCTGGTATGTTGCACCTGCATTTTTCAAACCAAAAGGCATAGCCGTATAACAATAAATACCTGTTGGTGTCATGAAGGCAGTATCCTCCTGGTCAGAAGGCTCCATTTGAATCTGCTGAAATCCTGAGGATGCATCCATGAAGGTCAACATTTCACGCCCGGCAGTAGCATCCACCATTGCATCAATGTGAGGAAGAGGAAATGAGTCTTTAGGACAAGCCTTGTTCAAGTCTGTGTAGTCTACACAGACTCTCCATTTCCCATTTTTCTTCTGTACCACGACTACGTTTGCTAGCCATCTTGGAAACTTGACTTCTCTGATCATCCTGGACTTCAACAATCTTTCAACTTCCTCTTGGATAATCGTATTCCGCTCAGGAGCAAATTTCCTTCTTTTTTGCTGAACAGGCTTGAATGATCTGTCAATTCCAAGCTTGTGAGTGATAATGTCTTTGGATATACCTGCCATATCCTCATGCTTCCATGCAAACGTTGACATCCTGCATTTCAAAAAGTTAGTTAACTGCTCTTCAATATCCTGAGGGATATTGGTGCCTACGAGCACCGAGATATCAAGATTATCCTGATCCAGGATAATTTTCTTCACATCCTGCTCCGAATCCTCCATGATATCCTGGGCCCGCATCTTTAATTGCTATGTTGTACTAGGCTTGGTTGAGGATTTCATCGAGGATAAGTAGTATTCTTTCGCCTCCTGCTGATCACTATCAACCTTGACAACTCCCCAAGGGGTAGGGATCTTGATGCATTGGTGTTATGTTGATGGCACAACCTTCATATCGTGAATCCATGGTCTTCCCAGTATGATGTTATAGCAGGATAGAGAATCCATCACACAGAAACGTTGTATCGAGTTGACTCCTTCAACATATACTGGTAACTTTATCTCTCCCACTGTGTTCCTAGCCTCTCCACTGGACCCAACAAGCACAGTGGACTTCGAAGTGATATCCATCGGAGATACATTCATTCTCTTCAGAGTCTCTAGTTGGATTATGTTGACGGAGCTGCCATTATCAACCAATATCCTGCGTACAAAATGGTTAGCCACATATAATGTTATTACCAGAGCATCATGATGAGGATCCTGGACAGTATCCCTGTCATCACCATCAAATGTGATCACTTTGTCAGTTGTGAGGGTAGTCATCCTGACAGGTTTGTCTCCCCTTTCGGCCTTAGCTTCTTTTGCATGTCTCTTCGCCGCCGAATACGAAGTCCCACAAATGTCGGATCCTCCCGAAATAAAGTTAATTATCTTGGCATCCGCGGGAGGTGACGCTGCTCGCTCAGGATCCTTCTCAGTATCCTGACCCTTATTCTTCTTTCTTCCTAAGAGATCTTTCAGATATCCCTTGCTTAGAAGATAGCTTATTTCTTTTCTTAGAGCAATGCAATCCTCAGTTACATGTCCGAAATCTTCGTGGAAGGCACACCATTTTGACTTATCTTTCCAATCGGCTTTTTGTTGATTCTTTCGAGGCCACCTAGCCTTGTCTCCTAAACCCTGCATGGCATACATCAATTCAGGAATGTTAACAGAAAAGCAATATTCAGATAATTCAGGATCCTCGTCTTCGATAGCATTCACTTTCTTGTTTTCATTTCTACCATATGGCTTAGAGCGATATGGCTTAAATGAGGATTCTGACTTCCTGTTAGTTGACTCATAGGTGTTGGATGAGTTCATCCTCTCTTGCATCTTTCTGTCATCCTCCAATCGAATATATATTAGGGCCCTGTTTCGAGCTTCATCCAAGTTCCTGCATGGGTTCATTACAAGGTCTTGGTAAAATTGAGAATCTTTTTGCAGCCCCATCTTGAAAGCTTGCACAGCTGTTGCAACATCAAGATGCGGAATGTCTAAGGATTCCCGGCTGAACTTGTTCACATAATCCCTTAGGGATTCTTGAGGCCCCTGCGTTATCCTGTAGAGGTCACTTGTTAGTTTTTCAAAGCTTCTACTACAAGAAAACTGACTATTAAATAAATTCACTAGGTGAGCAAATGATGTAATCGAATGAGGAGGAACATTCAGGAGCTATTTTAAGGCTGATCCTGTTAAGGTAGAACCAAAACCCTTGCACAAGCATGCTTCCTTGAGCTCCGGAGGGATAGGATTAATCTCCATTCTTTCCCTATACTGGGCAATATGCTCTTCAGGATTCGTAGTTCCATCATAAAGCTTCATGTTGGGGGTTTGAAATCTCTTTGGAATCTCAGCATCACAAATAGGATATGCAAAGCGAGATATCCTGTGGCTGTCTTGGGACACTTCCGGGATTGGCTGGACCACTCCAGGTACACTGGATATCATGTCCTTCAACTTCTGAAGCTCCCTAGTAAATGCTGATGTTACACCTGTATCCTGCAAAGATCCACTATTGTTAGCAGCATGAGTATTATTATTATTTGACACGTTACCCGTCTGAGGATTCTGCCCACATCCTGAAGCATATCCTGAGCTCCTCATGGTTGACATCTTGACCGAGGAGGGTATTTCAGGAGTATGATTCTGAGGAAGGCCGGGCACAATATTCCCCCTATTATCCTCAGTGTACACAGCCGAACTGAAGTTCAAAGTTCTGGGTTGTAATGGAGTGACGATATCCTCAGCAGATCTGCTCGAGCCAGACTTCAGGAGTTGTATTTCCCTCAACAGCATTTGGTTTGTTTCCTGTTGCTGCCTCATTTGTTCCTGAACACTTCCAAATAAGGTTAGAATTTCATCATTAGAAGCTAAAATGGGAGCAGATCCCTGAATACTCCGAGTAGGGATAATATCCTGAGGTTGTGAAGAAGATTGCATCCTTGGAGAAGGTGGTGGAAGCACCGGACCAGTAGTAGCAGAAGTTGTAGCAGACACAGTGGAGGAGCTCATGTTTGATCTTGAGGCCATTGTAAACAATGTGGCAAAAATTTTTGAAAACAGAAAACCGATTAATGATTTCACAAAGATTTTTAGTAAATAGAGCACCACTTGCCCCACGGTGGGCGCCAAATTGTTTTGGTCAAAAATTACCGAAGCAATTAAGTGATCAAATTAGTTAAGTGAGGTAGTGTGCTAAAAAGTGTGTTGAAAATATGCTGGTTAAGTTGTTTGGAAAAACAGTATTCAGGATACGGCTCAGGATATTGAGTTGTATCTACGATCAAACAATGAGCAAAAAGTAAAGGGGATGACACGAGATATACGAGGAAAGCCCTTGATCAATCTAGATCGCCGGTATAAAACGTCGGGAGCTGACAATCGCAGCTGCCTTGTTCTTCTAATTGCTTTAAACGTCAGGATACAGTGCAGGATATTGACCAGATCGCTAAGTGTTACAACGCTTTTGTGCGAAAGTGAAAATTGCTAGAGAACAAGTGTAAGAGTGTAGTGAGTGTTGATGTGATGTCCTATTCGATCTGATATACCCACCTATTTATAGTAACGAATTACAAACGAAAATTCCTATAAATATGGGATGCTCCGAATATTCCATTGCTAACGTTGTAGACCGAGTAATGCGGCTTCAACGTCTTTATTTGAACGACTTGGACCGAGTCTCCCGCGGAATGAGTCCTTGTGAACATTGCTAGCTTCTAACCCGCGTACCTGCACATAATCCGTTACTGATCCTGAGGATACCATTCAGGATGTTACCAATATCCTGAATCAGCATCCCGGATGTGAACAGATATCATATAACCAAGATATAACCCAAGATATTTCTCAGGATATGGGCTCAGAATTTCACCCATAACAAAGATCATGACAAATCATGCTATACATGATCCCTGATGATTAACAAGTGTCCCTAACGCCTAAGAAATAGTTTAGGCGGCTCTTGGAAGTGTTTAAGGGCCATATAAGTCGTTACATGGACTGAACAGCCATTTTTTCCAAGTTGCTGCATCTGGGACCTGCTTACGGACCGTAAGGGTACAGCCTTACGGTCCATAAGGACCTGGCCAGCAATCTGAAACTTTCACATTTTGACAGATTTAGCCCCTGCACTTCTAAATGCCATTTCCGACACATCCAAGGCCCGTTAAACCATTTTTAAGGCTCCACAATGATGCCTAAGTATGGGGAACATGAAACATGCTCAAAAATATGCCAGATGTCGGTTCGTTTGGTCGTACGGTCACGTCGTTCGGTTAATTACGATGAAACACGGACGGACGCGAAAAACGAACCAAATGACGCGACGAATGGAATTTTATCAAGCCAAACGCTAAAATAAAATATTTTAGTGCTTACATAAATTTTTGGGTGTCCAGGGATATTCAGAATGTAAGATATGCGCGTAAACGCAAACTTGTGCGCTTTTTGACACTTTTAGTCCCTGCATGACTTAAAAGCTTATTTTTGCGCACCAAACACCTCTAAGCCTATATCTAAGCTATATTAGGGATAATTATGGTATGTTTATCTCATGGTCATATTCCGGAAGGTCCGATAACATACGAATCGGTATACTTTAGCAGTTTGACGCTTTAGGTCCTTCTAATGCGCAAATTTGCGTAACTCATCATTTAATAGCATTGAAGCCTCATTTAATTCATATTAGGCATTCTTGAAAGTATTATTAAACACCAGAATGCTTCGGGCTTGATAAAAGGTCATTCAGAGGTATAATTAAACATATTGACACTTTTAGTCCCTTATACTTGCAAAGTTGCGCGTAACTTCACTTTTGGGCATAAAAGCCTTGGGTGGCCAATGATTGGCAATCCCGAGAGTATAGTCAAATATCATGAGGCTCTCAGTTTGTTAAAAGGTCACTCAGAGGTAAGAATTAACATGTTGACGCTTTTAACCCTTTTCTGCGCAAACTTTCAATTAATTACATAAACGGCTACACTTGATTAACAAGTGGCTCATTTGTGAATATCAAACTGTAAAAGGTTATTTAGAAGCTTATTTTGGGTATGATAATACTTCCAGTTCTTTCATAATCAAATTTTTCGATTTTTCGAAAAAAATTAGTCCCTTAAATTCAACGTTTGACTTCATTAGGGTTTATTACACGTGTCAATACTTCATTGGACGTGATTTTTCGAGGTGTTACATCCTCACCCCCTTAAAAGAAATCTCGACCTCGAGATTTGCTTAAAGTAAAGGAAGTAATTTCTATCGTATCATGGATTTAACTTCCATAGTATATTTGGGCCCCCAAAGGTATCCCAGTTGACCTATACAATAGGTGCATACTTTCTTTTGGAGCTCCTTAACCTGTCGATTCTCAATCGACATAGGTTGCTCATACTATCATAGATCTGCATATCATTATGTGATAGTGCTTTTCGACTTATTGGTGACACGTCGCTAAATCATTAGTGTGGGTCACATTGCGCGTTCCACCAAGCTCCTAAATTAGGTATTAGCTCGTAAGTTATTTAGTCTTGATACATTCGAATCCTTCTAATGACTTTATATATTCCGATCTTAACTAACCTGAAACTTACAACTCGGCACACCCTTCTAGGGTGTTATCTTTTGTTGAACCTTATCTTTTAACCAGAACTTAAGAGGGTTGCTATTTTCATAAATCCTTGATTTTCTGCCGTATACTGGCAACTTACAATCGATTATGAATTTGTATGATCTTATTTGTTGTCTCCAATGCAACTTTCAGATCCTGATAATTGGACTTCCCAAGTCTCGTCCATCCAACGGATGTTTTGATATTTCATCTATACAAGGTCTCCAAAGGAGCCACCTTGATACTTATATACAACTATTATAGAAAAGCTTATCTTAAGGTGAGATGGTTATCCCAACCATTGCTTAAAACTATTCTTAAGGAATAGCTAATCCTTATAGCTAGTTGAATAACTCGACGATCCTGGGTAGTTGATGGCGATTCTTAATCGTTGTCTAAATAGGGTTGCGGTAATGAATGCATAAGCAAAAATGAACCGTCTTTCTTATTTAGCAATATCAAACTCTCGGAATATTAAGTTAGGCTATATGAATCTCCTATCTTAAAATTTACTTAATTAGGGTTTTGATTGTTCCATAATCAATCATGGAGTTCTACAACACTCCAACCCAAAGTGGGATGTTAATCTTAACTCTACTCGCCTCTCGGGAGGTAAATAGGGTAGTCTTTGCATAAGGTAATCAAGACACACGGAGATTACAGAGATTTTTCCAAATCTCGGCTCCAGTTCATTTATCTTTGCCTGTGTCAGATAAGTGGCATATTTATGTTATGAGTCCACAGATTTAATCAGAGACACTTACTTGGACAATTCCATTCTGGATAGCTTCTTTGAATACCATTAGTTGACTTTAGTACCATATGATTATCGGGATATCTTTGTGGTTCCATGCATTAAACCTCCATACTGATCAGGCATGGAAGCAATCTATGGAACTTATTAAGATACATCAATTTTCATACGGCGGTTTTGTCATACCATTTGGTATTCGTAATCAATAGGGATTAAAGAGATATCAATTACATGCGAATGTCCTTTATCTATAGAGAGGGTACATTAGAATTTTTATGACTTAAAGATTTCTGACAGGAACAGAAGAAATGGTTCCTATTATTAAATGAATCAATTTCTTGGTTGCGATCCGACAACTGCGATTCATCATCCTCATGGTCTTATATACTAACCATGGTTTCATTAACCATACCGGCCAATATAGAATTAACATTCTTAATTAACATTATTTAATATATATCAATTATACTTAGCCTAGGTCACAAAAGACTTTTAATGGCATTTAAAGTTTGGTCCTAATCCATCATCTTTTTGACAGGGGATCAAAAATGTCACATCTGTCTTTATTATAGTGATGAATTTGGATAGCTTGAAAGCTTGCCATAAGGATATCATAAAAGAATGATTCTTAATAGATATAAAATATCAATCTAAGATTTGTTGGAGCATTTTCTATAGTGTCATCGGCCAATTTCTATCTCGCGTTAAATGACCGGAGTCCTAATCAGCGGAGACAACAGTTCACAACATTTATCGTTCTTTATAGAATTATATGTGCCAGTACCAAATAAATTTCTGTATAAACTGCTTGATAAGGAAAGGTACCTGCTATAAAGTTATCATTCTGCACCATCTCCTGGGCGTTCATCATGCGTTTGTTTTATTGGCCTCTTCGGGCTTCTTCTGATTCCTAGGGCAGTTGGTCTTGATATGCCCCTTCTCGTTGCAACCATAACAGGTTGCATCTTTCAACTTCTTGCAATCCAGGGTTATATGTTCCTTAGACTTGCAAATTCCACACGGTAGAGGCTAAGATTCAAATCTGCATTTCCCGAGGTGGTATTTCCTACAGGTTTCGCACATGGTCTTCTCACCCGACTGCTGGCTGTCTCTCTTAAACCCGGAACTCTTCTTATCCTCAGAGTTCCTCTTCCTATCGGAGCGATGAGAATTCTCATCCTCCCTTTTACGCTTTCCATCTTCAGAGGCTTTGGCAGCCTTGTTTCTGACTACATCGAGTGTAAGAGATAGCGACAGATCGGCCGCTGACCTGAATGTAGTAGGTCTTGAAGCCTTAACGCTGGCTTTGATTTCTGGGGCTAAACCCCCAATGAAGCGAGCAATTCTCTTGGGTTCTGGTGTTACTAGGTAAGGAACCAGTCTGGACAGGGTATTGAAACTGCTGAGGTAAGCTTGACAATCTAAGTTTGTCATAACCAATGATAAGAAATATGTCTCAATCCTCTCAACCTCGTGTTGAGGGCAATAGTTCTCCATGATGAGAGCAACACACTGTTCCCATGACATGTTGTAAAGTGGGATCTTCCCAGCAGCTTGAATGAGAGCCTTCCACCATGCTAGTGCCTCCCCCTTAAACGATTGGGATACATACTTCACTACGTCCCTCTCAGCACAACCGCTGATATCGACAACTGTGTCCATTTCATCCAACCAGGTCATACAATCGATTGCCCCTTTCTCTCCAGTGAAATCCCGGGGTTTGCAGGAAACAAAGTATTTATAGGTACAGGACTTGGTACGTGGTTCATTATCGAACACTATCCTCTTGGATGGAACACTGTGTTGAATAGATGAATGTCGGTCATCATCCTTCTTTGACTCATCTTTCTTTGAGGGTGGCTTGCTATGAGCCTCAGAATGAGTCTTGGGGACAGACTTAGAGTGGGGTACAGATGAGGCTTTACTATGAGTCCCACTATACTCCCTAAATTGCTCCTCTACAGCTTTAGATACAGCTGTATCAATCAGTGTACGAAGTTCTCCTCTGGTTATATTAATCTTATCATCATCGCGGTTTTCTAGAGGATGACTGTTTATCTCGTCAGAGTTAGCCATGTAGGTAGTTTTAATTGCTACAAAGAGAAAATAAGGGCAAGGTTTATTTAGAAGCCCATACAGTACTATCGTCTTTGACGATTTATTACCCATGGTTTTTAATAACTATTTTGGTTAATTTGTTAAGCATGCATATATTCAGGATCTTTATTACAATCCCTTATTATAATTTAATAATGGCATAAAAAGGCCTAGTCACGTAGACAAGTTTAATTTATAAGCCATGATTTCAGAGAATCGAGGCATTAAGGTTTGAATCAAAGTTCATTACCTTTTCTTGATAGGGAGTTGTAGGCTACCACTGTCTTTAGTCTCAGAGGACATTAACTATAGCCCATAGGCACTTCCCTTCTAAGGGATGTTTATATTATGATCATCTTATAGGATGATATAAGCCATGATTTCAGAGAATCGAGGCATTAAGGTTTGAATCAAAGTTCATTACCTTTTCTTGACAGGGAGTTGTAGGCTACCACTGTCTTTAGTCTCAGAGGACATTAATTATAGCCCGTAGGCACTTCATCCTTAAGGGATGATTATTTCAAATAAGGGAATTTAGATTAACCCCCTTTTTAAAGATGGCTTGTGTGACTTTAACGATTCACAGTTTGCCAAAAATGTTAACATACTTATAGATGTTAACAGGGATTGGAGTCTTCTAGATAAGTTTTACCGTCTTGGCCATGACTACAATGACATTTAGGCTAGGTTTTACCTTTAAGACTCTTTTAATATTTAACGCAAAACAATCCTAAATTGGAATGTTAACAAGGATCTGAATCTAATTATGGAACTACCATCTTGGCCCGGTCTTAAAATGACACGTGGCTAGGTCTTGTCCTTTTTAGATTTTGCCATTTTATTATAATGGTAGATCTTATAAAAGGAATGTTATTTTTTTTATTTCATATTTCATATCTAGGATGAAAATTCAGTCATTCCACTATAAAATAAAAATTCAGGTTTGCCCTAAAAGGGACTTTGAAAGAAATAATGTTGTCCTTGAAGGGACTGAAAAATAAATATGTCCTTAGAAGGACTATTAAGGAAACGATCTTCTGCAAAAAGGAGTTTCTTCTTCATTTTATTTCTGAATGCTTTCTCCTTGGTTGCACGTTTCACCTTGGCCGCGGTACGAAGCTCAGCATTTCAAGGCTCCGGATGTGGAGAATCCTTATTACAGCTTCTTCGCTTGGCGACGTATCCAATATATAAAAATTTGGAAGCAAAAATTTCCAGATTAGGATTGAGATCTTTCCTATGTTAAGTCTAGACTCAGAAGGTCACGGAAAGTGCTAATGTGTCATTGAGATTAAACACAAAAGGCTAGTGTTTAATTCACTCAATGTTGGCTCTGATACCAACCTGTCACACCCCGACTTTCCACGTTTCACCGGTGGGCCCGGTGGGGAGTATCGTGACGTAGTTGATATCACCATAGTCAAACAACAAAATATATAAATGCACCGCGGAAGCAAAAGATAAATATATGTTACCATCCGAATATAACGTAATATCAAGGTATTACAACGGAAAGTAAAGGATCCACAGGCGGATCTTAAAACATAAACATTGTTCAACAGACTTTAGGCGCCTAGAACTTTCAAGATTCCTTATAAACACCCTGAGCTTCCAGCCAATTACGTTCAGTACCTGCCACTTAACCCTTTTGGAAAATACGTCAGTTTTCACTGGTAAATACACTCAACCGACTCATTTTGAAAAGGTTTAATAAAATTGATTTGAATGCACGTGGCACAAACTCTTTATAACTTGGGACAATTATATTTATAATCTTGTATACAGATTTACATGTTCGTTGTACGTTCAGGGCCCGATGTAGAAACCGAGTCAGATTAACAGACACGCCACAAGTATAGACCCACAAGAGAGTGAGATACCGTTTTCCCTTAAGCAACTGTCAGGTGTATGCCTACATCCCGTGCTTAAGACGTGACCATTTTATAATACAATGATGTCAAGGATATCCGGGACATGGTCATTAACCCCTAAAGGCTTTTATTTCAAACAATACAGATTAAAGCGGGTTACCTCAATAATTTAATCACAATACGACTAAACATTCAATACCCGACCAAGCGGTATTATTATAATATCGTATCCCAAGCCCGTATAGGGAAAATAAGTTAAGAGTATTTACCTGAGCTAGCAATGCAATTTATACTCAGCCGTATTTTCTAATCAGCAAGCACAAGTACTTTTACTGGGGCTCTTAATCTGGAACGAAGGTTTTATAATAACCTATTAGAATCCTAACGGGTCTTTAATTAAGCCTTGACTTAGACTGGTTAGTTTTCAAAAGGAATATACGGTTCAAACGCATGATAAAGCGAAGACCGGATTAGAATGTGGTTTTGACCCGACAAGCTTGTATGCTCGTTTAATATGGGTAACTTAAGCACATTCTGGATTTTGAGATAAAAATGATATGGTTTGACCCGTTTCGGCTAATATATGCAAACTAGTTACATAAGCCGATCCGAACGCGAAAAGTGCGTAACGAGTAACCACATAAATCATATACAGGTTTCCTAAGTTAATACACCTTTAATATGTTGTGATATAAGTAGGATACCTTCCATTATGCCCAAAACGAGTTTAATCTCAAAATAAGCCCCGTAGGGGTATTTTGGTCATTTTAAAGGTTGTAAAAGGGTTTAAATGAAGTTCTGAGATCCGGGTCCGAATACATCAGTAAAATAACTTATTTTAATAGGTCATATCAGTTGATAATAAGTCTTATATGGCAAAATGGTTTTAAACCCAAACTATGCGTTTAATACGCGTAAAAAGTCATTTTAAGCGATTTCCGGGTTATACCGGAAATCTGAGTTTTCTGATCAGGTTATAAAGTTCAAAATACTTTATTTATTATATAAAATCAGTAGCAATTGGATTGGCGTCAAAATACTATGTAGAACACATTTTATGACCGAAAAGGGTATAATCGGTATTTACCGAATCAACGCCATAACCTTAGGTTATGAGCAGGTTAAAAATAATTAAAAATCTTTAAAATCTCAAAATATTATATTACATCAGTGAGTAAAAGGTTTGGTGTCAAAATTTGGGTTTAGATAGGCTTTATGCTAATTGCGCCGTTTAATTAACAAAAAGCTTCTTAAATGCGCTATTTAGCATAACTCCTATTCTGGACCTCGAACTGATATGAAACTTTAGGGACATGTTTATAAATCAGTAACAAAGGTTATTGTCTTTTCACATATCCAAAATTCTCGTTTTATGGTCAAAAGGGCATATTGGTCAACATTTAAGCAATTAACGGAAACATGTAAACGAATCGGATAATCAATGAACCAACCACAGAGGGTTATGCTAACATGTAGCCTGGTCCTAAGGAAGCTCTAAGGCTTTTACAAATCATACTAAATCGGGTCAGAACTGAAGTCAAAGCAAAAGTCAAAGTTTTGCGACTTTTGGTTCCGAACCGGGTCTAAATAGAAAATTGTCGGATCAAACAAGCTTAGACTAGTTCTTATACTTATTAACAAGTTATATGAGTGATAAAATAGGTTACATACCTTTTACATTGTTAATTACATGTTAATTTGCAAATTATAGTTCTGTTGACTTTTTCTAGACAACTTTGACCCGACAAATGTCCTAGTTAGGATGGGAATCAGTGGGTGCCCTTTTAAGGGTTTAATGCCCACATAATTAACAACTTATAACTACCTTCAATTCGACTAATCACTGGACCATAAATGATTAATCACTAAGTCAACCGTTAATTACGACGGTTTGACTTTTAAGCTAAAACTAAGTAAAAACTCAACTAAGAAAGGTTAAGCATACTTACCAAAGTCTAATGCACTATTAGAGATGGCTTGGGTCTGCTCTTATGCTCCAGGAAGCTCCAAGAAAGCAGATGGAATGAATGCAAGAAATGTTGCAAACATGAGGGCCTTATATAGTGATTTTGATCCATTAAGATCATGACAAATCATGCTATACATGATCCCTGATGATTAACAAGTGTCCCTAAGGCCTAAGAAATAGTTTAGGCGGCTCTTGGAAGTGTTTAAGGGCCATATAAGTCGTTACATGGACTGAACAACTGTTTTTTCCGAGTTGCTGCATCTGGGACCTGCTTACAGACCATAAGGGTCCAGCCTTATGGTGCGTAAGGACCTGGCCAGCAATCTGAAACTTTCACATTTTGACAGATTTAGCCCCTGCACTTCTAAATGCCATTTCCGACACATCCAAGGCCCGTTAAACCATTTTTAAGGCTCCACAATGATGCCTAAGTATGGGGAACATGAAACATGCTCAAAAATATGCCGGATTTCGGTTCGTTTGGTCGTACGGTCACGTCGTTCGGTTAATTACGATGAAACACGGACGGACGCGAAAAACGAACCAAATGACGCGACGAATGGAATTTTATCAAGCCAAACGCTAAAATAAAATATTTCAGTGCTTACATAAATTTTTGGGTGTCCGGGGATATTCAGAATGTAAGATATGCGCGTAAACGCAAACTTGTGCGCTTTTTGACACTTTTAGTCCCTGCATGACTTAAAAGCTTATTTTTGCGCACCAAACACCTCTAAGCCTATATCTAAGCTATATTAGGGATAATTATGGTATGTTTATCTCATGTTCATATTCCGGAAGGTCCGATAACATACGAATCGGTATACTTTAGCAGTTTGACGCTTTAGGTCCTTCTAATGCGCAAATTTGCGTAACTCATCATTTAATAACATTGAAGCCTCATTTAATTCATATTAGGCATTCTTGAAAGTATTATTAAACACCAGAATGCTTCGGGCTCGATAAAAGGTCATTCAGAGGTATAATTAAACATATTGACACTTTTAGTCCCTTATACTTGCAAAGTTGCGCGTAACTTCACTTTTGGGCATAAAAGCCTTGGGTGGCCAATGATTGGCAATCCCGAGAGTATAGTCAAATATCATGAGGCTCTCGGTTTGTTAAAAGGTCACTCAGAGGTAAGAATTAACATGTTGACGCTTTTAACCCTTTTCTGCGCAAACTTTCAATTAATTACATAAACGGCTACACTTGATTAACAAGTGGCTCATTTGTGAATATAAAACCGTAAAAGGTTATTTAGAAGCTTATTTTGGGTATGATAATACTTCCAGTTCTTTCATAATCAAAGTTTTCGATTTTTCGAAAAAAAGTAGTCCCTTAAATTCAACGTTTGACTTCATTAGGGTTTATTACACGTGTTAATACTTCATTGGACGTGATTTTTAGTGGTGTTACAACTTGAATCTTGAATCATGAACCATAAGCTTAAATATGATGAAACGTGATGAAATGATGCTAGTATGATGTTGTTTAGTGAATGTATGATGTTTGCTTGATGATTACTAGTAATATGATGATTGATCATCACATGGGAGGCTTTGATGGTGTGCGGCGAGGACCTCCGCACAAGGCCCACAATTTTGAGGGGCATGCGATTTAAAAAAAATCTGATTCGTATATGTTATTTTTTTTAAACAGTAAACATATAACACTTCCAATGCTAATTTGATTTTTTTTAAATAATAACAAAACATAACGGAAGGGCACATTTTTTTAATCTCGAACAGGGTACGTGAATTTTCAGAGACGCATTTGGATCATCATATGGAACTTGCTAGAGCATGATTAAAAACATGGTTTAACAAGTTAGAGATGATTATGTGCTCTCATGAAATAATCATCTTCTAGACTAATATGAACTTGATAAATAAAGATGGTTTCTTGAAATATAAGTAAACAAAGTGAGTTGGTGATCATGTAGATCCGATATTTACAAATGATTTTCTAAAGAAAACCAAGTTTAAAAGACGGGTTTTTTTTTTTGAAAGATCACGATTCTTACATATACTTACACTATTTTTGGAAATAAAATAAGTATATGGATGCTAGTAAAACAAGAAGATGTGGTAAATAAATATTTTTGTAAAATGTGTTCACAAGTTGTGAACATCTAAAGATTTCGAGAATGAGATTTTAACAAAAGTAAACATATTTTGGAAGGTAACTAAGGCCACTAAACGCCTTACCAAGTCACTACGCGTTTTTATAAAACATCAAGTTCGTGTTGTATATTAAATGGAATAGTTTTGCACTTGGTAAGTGTAATATTGTTTAGAGTATGTTTGTTGATGGTTTGAATGTTTTTTGGAAAAGAAAATGATATGCTTATTAGCATGGACACCTCCATTTACAAAGGAAACTATGGCGAAATTTTCTAAAAAAATTCCAACACATAGAAAATATTTTCTAACAAGGGTTACAAGTGTATTTTTAACTATGATCTTCCGCAAAAGTCAGGGTGTGACACTAGAATTGTGTGGTACGTGATAGAAGTAATGAGTAGATAAACCGTACGTAGGATACGTACTATGCATGCACGTGAAACTGATTGTTATCTGTACCATGTTAGGATGTGCATAATTCCTGATTATTAGAGTAACTAATCTAACCGAGCAAACCAAGGTGAGTTCACACTCTTTCTAAGGCATGGGATTCCCGATGGTTGGGAATGGGTTAAAGAACTAAAACGGAACCTGCATATCCTCCTTGGGTAGGATATGTACCGCCATCATCCATGGGTAGGATGCCAATATTAATCCTGCGTATTCTCCTTGGGTAGAATACGTACGTTCGTCCTCCTTGGGTAGGACAACAACCTTAAACTTACTAGACAAAACTCTATCATTAAGTCCCTCATTTTTATATCGACTTAATCGTCAGGCCAATGGCGAGCGGGTCATTAGTTAATAGCGCTATTAGGGTTGACAAGCCTCACACCGTGCCGGTAGGACGGGCGTGTACTAATGGATCTGGGCACTCAGTCAATGATGATAGACATTGAATTAGGGCACAACTTACTTTCGTCAGTTGTCGATATGGTAACGGTCTAGTGGTTCACATGGCGAAGCCCCCACTGATTATGGATATGGTTTGGGGAAAAACAAAGATACTGGTTAACTCGTGGTTTACGAAACAACTTATGGTTTTCAAAACAAACTTTTAAAACTAAACAACCAACTGTGAACTCGCTCAACTTTGTTGTTGACTCCTTGTTACATGTCTTGCAGGTCGTTAGGTATTTATGGAGCTTGCACGAGGAGACGTGATCATTGTAGGGCATGTACAGTGGTGTGCCATGCTAAACATTTAAACTTTATGAACTTATTGAACGTATGTTTTGGTTTTACGTCTTATGCTTCCGCTGTTTAATTTGAACTTGGTTAACTAGTTTTTGAACACCAATTATATTGCGTGGTTGGATTTTATCTATTTTAAATACATTGTTCAATATGATTGGTGGCTTGATCCTGGTCAGTCACGCCTCCATGCGGTGATACTCCGCTTGTGGATTTTGGGGGTGTGACATTTTTTCTTTAACCATCTTGTCCTTGGCCCCTTTAACCAAGTGAGCCAGTTTGGACTTGACGGCTGCTTCGATCCTCTTTTTGGGTTGGAAGCAATTATTGGTATGGTGAGCTTTCTATTCGTGAAACTCACAATACTGGCTTATTTTTTCAATCTTTTATTTTTTGGCAGAGGTTGAGGAGGGCGAAAGCTGTGTTTTACCTCTTCGGTTGCCAAGATCTCTTGCGGAGTCTTGGTTAAGGCTGTAAAGTTTATGGTTTTTTTTTCGGCTTGGAGGGTTCCGACCTTCAGGCCTTCTAGAATCCAAACCTTTGAACCGTTTGACATAAGAGCCATACTTGAAGCTCCAGTTAAGAGTTTTTTATTATTATTTTTTTTATTTTTGTTCTTTGATGTCTACAACTTATTCTCCTTGAATGTGGGCTTCAACCCTTTTGAGTGCTTCTTCAAGGGTTTTGGGCATGCATTTATTGAAGTCTCTTGTGAGACATTTGGAATTTATAGCATTCATGAACCCTGCAACCCTAATCTTTTCATCGGCGTAAGTTAAATCTTCCTTCTTGTACCTTTCGATGAGGTCTCTGAGACTTTCATCATCACGTTGTTTGATTTGGAAGATTATCGTGGCGTCTTTGACACACTTCCGTTGTTATGGGAAACCTTTGCTAAGATCGTTAAAGGTCTGAATGCTTCATTCAGAAAGGTCATTGAACCATATGCGTGAAGACCCTTCAAGGGTTTGTATGAACATGAGACAACATTCGGGGCTAGGCAATTTTTCAATTCTTGCTGCCCCGGCGAAGATTTGGAGGTGGTTTTCAGCACCGTGATAGCATCTTTATCTGGGTTTGAAACTCCTAATCAACGATTTGTTGGGAGACGCAAGACAAGTTGTTGGGCTTGTAGGGTTTTGAGAGGTATTTTACTACCCTTGAAGTTGGGTTACCGCTTGAGGTACCCTGGTGAGTGGTTGGCACTTGGTTGATGAAATTAAGGTTAAAGCCTTGAAGACTTTATGTGTCATCATCCAGCTTTCACGTGCTGCAAAGGAAATTGTGCCATCATTTGTGTCATCAGCTAGGGCATAAGGTTAAAGCCTTAAAGGCTTTCTAATGGTACTCATAAAAGATGTCATCATCTGTGTCATCTGCTGGGGCATAAGGTTAAAGCCTTGAAGGCTTTCTAATGGTACTGTATAAGGCATTCCTATGGATGTGCTCATGACCATACCTCGAGCCAAAGGCAGGGTGGCCATGGCTTGTTTTCACGAAGTAGCAATGGGAGGGGGAACACTTGAAGCTGGTGACTGCCATAATTGATCAATAGTGGTTTCATGCCCAATAGGTGTATCGGTTGTAACGGTTTAGGAGGTAAATAAGGGAAAAGCGGTTGGACTTGTCCTCCCCAAAAGCTCAAGGGCTTGAGTGGTTGGTCTGTCACACTAGGACCAGCTTCAATGTAAGATGTGGCTGAACGTGAGCCGCTAAAAGGGAGAGATGGAGGGCCAGGTGATAACGAGGGTTCAGACTCCTCATAATTTAGTCTTATTCTTACCCTTTTCTTCCTTACTAGGCTCACATGCTAGTTGAGAAAATATCTCAGTTGTAAGAAAATTCTAGCTACTCCCTCGGGTGCTAGATCTATGTGTTTCGATGTACACATTGCACCGATTTGAGGAGATGCAACCCCTGATCGAGATGGGGTTGGTGTTTGAAAAGAAGTGAACTCCGGGAACATAGTACCTGTTGGAGTACTTCCGGGAGTAGAAAGAGGTGTAGATCTGAACGGTGAGATCCGACCAGAATTTGGTGTTAAATCGGTGTTGTAAGGAACCTGATTTACCTTCCCGGGAGATTCGCTTTCAGACATGATGTAAAGAGAAAAATGGAGCTACACAACTGGTCTTTAAGATAAAGTAAGTGGCGTAGCCCCACGGTGGGCGCTGTCACGGCCCCCGGCCCGGTTTGACCCGGTCCCGAAGCCGCGGGACAGAAACCCCATGGTATTTATTTAATTTGGCGGCGGAATTGTTAACAGGATCGTTAAAACTTGAAAATACCCGTTTATTTTATTTCATAATTAGGGACAAACCCCGTAATTTACAATAAGGGAATTTCACTGGGAAATCCCTATTTTACAAAAACATGTTTCTTTATTTAATCGAGCCACTTTTTCAAGCGTGTAGTGCTACACGACACTTTTTCCTGGATCACAGCAGATCACCTGAAACATGTTTTAAAAAGGTTTTATCAGCAGGGAAATACTGGCGAGTCACTCATTTTGCACAAAACGACACATTGTTATAATATACAGTATTAAGGGTGATTACATTGTTTATATCAACCAATTACCCCAAATCGGTATTTGTCACTCGACTGTATCTGTGACTATGGTCAGATCACCCATTGGCTACATCGTTGTCCAATGGTGACGGGAAACAAGTAATGTATACAAAACCCCACATGCCGACAGTAATTAAAGATTACAAAAACTTAATCCCTGTAATTATAACCTTGAAAACAATTAGGGTTTTGTAAAATAATTTGATAAAAAGAGAATGACTCACATTGCAGATTTACACGGGCAGAGTTTAGTCTACTGATTAGCCTTGTAACCTAATTTAAATAACAATGCACACGAAAACTAGGTCAGTAACTTAATTCAACATTTACGATAACTCACGAGATTAAAACCCTCACAACGAATGACAAAGTGCAATACTTAAACATCCATCGAATTTACGACGAATGACAAAGTATAGCCCGAGTTCAGGCAGCACTTAAACATCCATCGGATAGTTTTCATCGATCGGACATTAAATCGTAGCAGTGATCGAGTTATTACCCTGTTATCGTGACAAAATTTCGTGCTGTGTGTGTGTTTTGTAGTAAACAGAGGATAACTCAATGTACGAAATGAGTTTTTACATCGAACCAACGCCAGAATTCAAGTACCACACCCCTCTATATATACTGGAAAAACAGCTCCCTTGCGTGGCGCGAGGGGCACCCCCCAGCATAGGGTAGCCCCGTGTCTGCTTAGCTTGGGTGAGTCGACGGTTTCTTAAAATTCAATTTCTACGAAAAACTGTTTAGATAATATCAACTAGGAAATACCCCCCCTGAGTTTTAGGGGCCCTGATCCTAGTTTCGATTGTTCTAAAAATTTTAGGGGTCATGCAAGATTACTTGGGGGTCTCAATTAGGGTTTCCTATTGGGCAATATAAAATAAGAAATAGGACTTTTGGTGAGAGTTGTTACATCCTTCCCACCTTAATTAAAATCTCGTCCTCGAGATTTACTGAAATAAGTGAGGATATTTCCGCTTCATTTCCGATTCTAGTTCCCAAGTGTATTCAGGTCCTCTCCTTGAATCCCATTTGACTTTGACCAGCACTAGTTGCTTGTGTTTGAGAAACTTGACCTTTCTGTCTTCTATTTGCGGTGGCTTCTCCACAAATTTTAACTTTTCATTTACCTCTACATCTTGAAGAGGTACTACCAGGGATTCGTCAGATAAACATTTCTTGAGGTTGGATACATGAAACACGTCATGCACCCCCATCTAGCTCTTCTGGTAGCTGTAAACGATAGGCTACTGGTCCTATTCGCTGGATTATTGGGAATGGTCCTACGTACCTTGGACTTAGCTTTCCCTTCTTCCCGAACCGAACTACTCCTTTCCAAGGAGAAACTTTCAAGAGTACCTTATCTCTGACTTGAAATTCCAGTGGCTTGCGTCGATTGTCTGCATAACTTTTATGGCGATCTCGAGCCGTTTTCAGTCTTTCCTTGATTTGAGTGATCTTGTCAGTGGTTTCTTGCACTATTTCAGGACCTGATAATTGACTTTCTCCTATTTCTGCCCAACATACTGGAGTTCTGCACTTTCATCCATACAGTGCTTTGAATGGGGCAGCTTTAATGCTTGCATGATAACTATTATTATAGGAGAATTCGATTAAGGGCAGGTGGTCATCCCAATTTCCACCAAAATCTATCACACACGCCCTAAGCATGTCCTCTAGGGTTTGGATCGTCCTTTCACTTTGTCCGTCTGTTTGGGGATGGTAGGCTGTACTTAAATTTAATCGGGTCCCCATTGCTTCCTGGAAACTGGTCCAGAAATGGGAAGTGAAACGACTATCTCTATCTGATACAATGGAGAGTGGAACTCCATGTAGGGATACTACTTCGTCTACGTACAACTTTGCTAACCTTTCCATGCTAAAGGTTTCTTTCATGGGTAGGAAATGAGCTGATTTGGTTAATCGATCCACAATTACCCAAATCGCATCATTACCTTTTCTGGTTTTAGGTAACTTAGTAACAAAATCCATGGTTATTAGCTCCTATTTCCAAACAGGCATTTCTAATTGTTGAAGTAACCCTGAAGGTTTCTGGTGTTCTGCCTTAACTTGTGAACAAGTTAGATACTTAGATACATATCTCGCTATGTCCTTTTTCATTCCTATCCACCAGAAATTATTTCTTAAATCTTGGTACATCTTATTATTTCCAGGATGCATGGTATACCTAGATTTATGGGCTTCCTCTAAAATCTTATTTCTTAATTCTCCTTGCTTAGGTACCCAAATTCTTCTTTTGTGGAATCTCCAAATTCCATCAGCTCCTTGTTCTAATTCTTTTATTCGTCCCTTCATTCCTTCAGCATCATCCTTGATTGCTGTTTCCTGAACATTCTTCAGTTGTTCCATTAAGTCTAATTGTAAACTTAATCTAAGAGCACGAACTTTTCGTTGTTTCTCATGGTACTTACGACTTAAGGGATCTGCAACTACATTTGCTTTTCCTTCGTGATATTGAATATCACAGTCGTAGTCACTTAGAATCTCCATCCATCTTCTTTGCCTCATGTTTAATTCTTTTTGCCCAAATATGTACTTTAAACTCTTGTGATCTGTATAGACAGTAAACTTACTTCCGTACAGATAATGTCTCCAAATCTTAAGGGCAAAAATTATTGCTCCTAATTCTAAGTCATGAGTCGTATAGTTTTCCTCGGGCTTTTTCAATTGCCTTGAGGCATACGCAATTACCTTCTTGCGTTGCATTAGCACACATCCTAATCCTAGCTTAGAAGTATCACAGTAAACTTCAAAATCTCATGTTCCTTCTAGCAAGGCTAGAATTGGGGTGTTTGTTAACCTTTGTTTCAAAATCCTAAAAGCTTCTTCTTGCTTAGGTCCCCATTCATGTCACACCCCAACCGATGGCGGAAACATCGGGGCATGGCACTGAGCGAAACAGATTGTCCAGAAGTTTCCATAACATTTATCATTACCATTCAATTTAAATAATACGTCCCATACCGTATCTCAAACAGTAAAATAATTATTACAGACAAAATCCAGGCAAATATTCTGTTCCGAAAACTCAGATTTAAATAATTAGCAATTGTTTATCTGCTTCTAGAGACCCCTTAGTTTGACCACTACAGACAACTATTTGTTGGGCTCTAAAGCTTTATTCTAGCTTCAAATTCCTACCACGTGTGCATCCTAAGCACCTGTCACATACGTTAAAATAAAGTCAATACATATAATGTAAAGGTGAGCATACAAGTTTGATAATAGCATATAAAGTTCGAATTCGTTTACGCGTAACCAGCACGTACACATAGTGAAATGAAGCACGTTAGTTATCGACATAGACCCATCGATACCAATGACTGCGGGTTGACTGCCTGAGGCAGTTCGCAATACATGATTACCACCGTAATCCATGCAAGAAATGGTCCTTAACAACCCCTGGGTGAACGGGTGCTGAGTCCAAACTATAGTACTATCATTGCTAAGGCAGGTAGACAACATTCCATGTGTAAACATAACAAACAAGCATTCATAAGCCACGTATAACATGCATTAACGGTTAGCGTACAAATAGTATTGAGTAGTGTGTTTGATGTGGTTTGAATAGTTGTAACGTATGTAACACCCAAAAGTGCATAACGCAAAAAGGGATCAAGTATACTCACAGCGGTTGATGGATTGAAGGGAGCGCTTAGCGAGTAAGGTTAGCCTGAATAGATTAGGTAGCATAACGATAAGCGAAGCGTAAAACGGTACAAAGTGTGAGTGGGTCGGATAGTATTTCGATCGGATGGTAATCCGATCGGACAGCAATCCGTGCGGATAACAATCCGTTCGGGTGGTCATCCGGTCGGACAGCTTGTCCGGTCGGATGACTATTCGAGTGGATTGTTTCTTCCTATAAGAAGGATGTGTTTGTGTATGATGGCTTGACTTTTGAAGTTTTCGTTGTAGCATTTTGAAAGCATTGAAGTATATCTACCAATCAAGTCGGTCGATCGGATGGCCAATCGTGCGGATGACAATCCGTTCGGATGGTCATCCGGTCGGACAGTGGTCCGGTCTGACGGCGACTCAGTGGCGAGATTACTTAGTGAGGGCAATTCACAGCAGAAGAGTCACTCGATCGGATGTCCATCCGATCGGGTGGCAACCTCGTTAATGAACATGTTGAAAATTGTTTAAGTCTTTAAAGTCTTAGTATCTCATGATCCGAAGAGTAATCCAGTCAGATGGTCATCCGATCGGATAGCAATTCGTTCAATACTCAAACTTTACTTGGAGTCGATCAAGTGTAGGGCCCAAGGTGTTATCCGTTCGGACAGCAATCCGTTCGGGTAGCCTATCCGCTCGGACAGCATTCCGTTCCGATTGTTCCGTTCGTCTTACACTTGGTCGTTTTGGTTGTTTGTCGTTTCATCGAGATGTTGTGACAACGTGTTAACCAACAGAACCCCATTTGACCCAAGTGACCAGACCGACCAGGAATCACCCTAGTTCATCCAGTTACCGGTTCACGACGGTTGTTCTTGTTTAACCCAAAATCGGTGGTCTCGTGAGTAGAATCCAAATCTTGAACTAGCTCAACACTAAGAATGAACGGAGGCTAGGTCTAGACCCGTTCCTATCGGTTTCAAGCGTTTTGAGTGTAAAAGAATAAGAAAACTTTGTGTTTATTTCTTTCAACTCTTTTATTCTTTGAAAATGTTCAGATTTATGAGAAAACATTGTGAAATCATGTGGAAATCCTTCAGATCTGAGTTATTCTTGGTGGGATGAGGTCAGTCTTGAAGTTCATAAGAACTTCATGATGACGTCACCCTAAAACCCCTCAAATCTAGTGATTTCACGGTTAAAGTTCAAGATTCGAAAGATAGAAAGGTGTAGGAGTGCGTGTAGATCAAGAAAGTACAAGATTTAGGGCGAGATATTACCTGGATTGAGAGCAATCGAAGAAAAGGTGAGGAGCACGAATGGTTCGGTCAGAGAGTTTCCAGAAATGGAAATGATGACAATGACAGGAGTATTTATAGAATTCCAAAAGAGGAAAGGGCTATCCGATCGGATGGTTCACCGAACGGATGGCTATCCGGTCGGATGACATCTTGGTCGGATGGCACCTGGTTTGTGACCAGGTGGCTATCCGGTCGGATGGCTATCCGGCCGGATGGCGCTTGGTTCAAGTGTTTGACGCGACGATTTTTGTCGTTTCGATTTTGATTGCGATCGATGCGATATGATAGAGTTTCCTATTCAAATTACTTTTAGTCCCAACTACTATATCTAGCACATAGTTCGATTTCGACTGGGTTCGATGGTGCTTCGAGTTTGAGTTTGATTGATTCCCACAACACATATAATTAAAACATGCACAAATAACACATAAGGCACACACACACGTATAATAATATCTCAACTACGTAATTCGGATTTCGATTCGATTCGCCATCGATTGGATTTGCATAGTTTGATTATCGTTTAGTTAACTTTATCGCATTGTTACTTCCTATAGTTCACAGCCGTAAGTCGTTTAAATAGCGATTGTCACACGTCGATTTTAGTAATTAACAACACTTACTCCAAATAATACAACTAAATTAGACACATAAAAGACATTAACCACAAGTCAAGTTACGTGAAATCGGTCGTTGACTTTGACCTTGACTTTGACTTCCCGAAAATACGGGGTGTTACAATTCAAACTTAACTGCTTTACAGGTTAGCTTAGTTAATGGTACAACTATTTTGGAAAAAATCTTTAATGAAACGCCTATAGTACCCAGCTAATCCTAGAAAACTTCTAACTTCCGTAGCTGATTGCGGGACCTTCCATTTGGTGATTGCTTCTATCTTAGCAGGATCTACGTGAATACCTTCATGATTCACAATGTGACCTAAAAATTACACCTCTTGCAGCCAAAATTCATACTTTGAGAATTTGGCGTAAAGCTTTTCTTTTCTTAACAAAGTTAAGAGCGCATGCAGGTGCTCATAATGTTCGTCCTGATTCTTGGAATAAATAAGTATATCGTCGATTAAGACAATTACAAATTTATCCAAATACGGTTTACAAATCCTATTCATCATGTCCATGAATGCTGCAGGAGCATTTGTTAGTCCAAAGGGCATGACTGTAAACTCATAGTGACCATACCTAGTTCTGAAAGCAGTTTTAGGTATGTCTTCTTCTTGTACCTTCAATTGATGATATCCAGAGGGCAAGTCGATCTTAGAAAAATATCTAGCTCCTTGAAGTTGATCAAAGAGATCATCAATCCTAGGTAATGGGTATCGATTCTTAATTGTAACCTTATTCAGTTCCCTATAATCGATACACATTCGCATCGAACCATCCTTTTTCTTTACGAACAACACTGGTGCTCCCCAAGGGGATGAACTAGGTTGTATGAATCCTTTACTGAGTAATTCATCTAATTGCTTTTTCAGTTCTAACATTTCAGTGGGTGCTAACCGGTAGGGTGCTTTAGCTACGGGTGTAGTTCCAGGAATCAAATGAATTCTAAATTCTACTTCCCTATCTGGTGGTAATCCTGGTAACTCTTCTGGGAATACATCCGAGTATTCTGAGACTACAGGAATTTCCTTAAGTTCCTTACCTTTAGTGCTAATGATTACCGAAATCATATACACTACTCCTTGTTTCCGTTCATAACTAGCAACTTTCATTACTGAAATGAACTTCATGGGTTTTCGCGGCTTATCTCCTGTAATCACAATTACTTCTCCTGTAGGTGCACGAATTTCTGGGGAGTTCTTATCACACAGGATTCGATCATGGTTGGCTACTAACCAATCCATTCCTAACACGACATCGAATCCAGCTAAAGTCATGGGTAATAGGTTTGCAAAAAATTTATGACCTAAAAGTTCTATATTTTCTTTTTGCAATATCGTGTCTATTTTAACAGAGTTCCCGTCTGCCGTTTCTACTGTAAAAACTCGCCTGAGTTTTGTTAAGGGTAGCTTAAGAGCTTGGCAGAATGAAGTATTTATAGAACTTTGGTTTGCACCAGAGTCAAATAATACTCTCGCATACACGTTATGAACTAGGAACGTACCTGCTATTACGTCAGGAATCAATTCAGCTTCTTGCGTAGTCAATTAGAAGGCTCTTACATTTTTCTTGGTAGTTCCTTCTGCAGGTTTAGCCTTATTATCCGCTGGTTTGACCAACTTAGGGCATTCTGGTTTGAAATGCCCAGCTTCTCCACAGTTATAGCAGACCCTTGTTTTCTTTCTGCAATCTTCTTCACGATGTCCTATAGCTTTGCAGAAGTTGCAGGGTTCATTACATTTTCCAAAATGTTTCTTTTTGCAGTTTCTGCAGAACGGCGGAGTGGAAGATTGCCCAGTTCCTCTCTTCTTGAAATTGCTATTATTACCAACACGAAATCCTTGGGTAATTTTCTGAGCCAATTCCTTCTTTTTATTTTCTTCTCGCGTACGCACCAGTCCATCAGTCAAAGTGTTGGCTAGTTCCACCGCATCATCGATCGTGCGGGGTCTCGCAGCTTTGACAATGTCACGGATCTCGCTAATTAAACCCCAAATCTAGCGAGAAATAAGTACCAGTTCTGGCGAAGCCAGAGTAGGCACAATTCTGGCATATTCGAAAAACTTCGAAGTATACCCTCGACAATCAACATCCACCATCCGGTGGCTCAGAAACTTGTTCGCCATCTGCTCTTTTTCATATTCAGGGCAAAATTTTCTTTCCACCAGACGCTTAAACTCCTCCCAACTCATGGCATAGGCCATGTCACTTCCCTTAGCTTGCAATACCGTGTTCCACCATTCTAACGCTTCTTCCTTGAAAAGGTGAGAAACGTACATGACTTTATCATCCGCGGCACATTTACTTATTTTGATTACTGCCTCGGTTTTCTCCAACCAACGCAGCGCCGCAGTCGCCCCTTCATTGCCTGCAAATTCAGCCGGTTTACAGGCAATGAATTCCTTGTAAGGGCAACCAGGCGTTGCAGCTTTCATTCTTTTGGGAATTGGGGCTTGTAGTACATCATTATCGTTATTAGTATGGTTGCCGCCTCCGTTTACACTATTACTGAAGTTGTCTTCATGAGTACGTTTGCTAGGAATAATTTGTTGAGGTTCAACTGGATTTCGTGCAGCAGCAAGAATTGCTGGAATAGCATTGGCTATTCCCTGAGCAACGATATTCTCGATATCTTGCCTATTTAGAAATTGATCTTCATGGTTTTGCGCGGATCGGTTACCCTCGTTAACTTGTTCATTACCAGCGTGTTCCATCTGGTAATTAATATATATAACTTATTGGCACAAAATGAATAACAACTAAACATACCAAAACAATCACACATAACCATGTCAACACATATAGCCAAAATTGTCGATTTTTCGACTTCCGTTTTTATATATTATAATATGCATCTGTACACACCAGTTATGTTACACAAGTTTTATTATATTTTGATTACTATTATTATCATTTTATTATTATTAAACATGCAGCCACCATCACAACGATCCCTGTCAACCGGTATCTCAGAAGCGACGTTCTCTCTCGTCGTACTTCCATCATATCCTTTCTCTCACTTCTCGGATTCTATTCCCTGCGTCCACCAACTCCTCGCCAAAATGGTGGAGCTCAGCCAAGTTCTCATTGCTCATAGGTGGGTGTAGTGGAGGCTCCGGGTCAAATTGGGGGAAAAGGTATTAGGGTTATTTTGGAGATTCTGAAACTGCCAGTCGGTGGTCCACCATTCTTCTAGCTCTGCTGGTAGAGGTTGGGAGTGGATAATAGGATTTGGGATATCAGGCTCTAGATCAACTGGAAGCTGTGCTTACGCTGGGTAACTAAAGAGGTTTGCATCGGCAGGTCCAATAAGGTCACTAAGTACCAGTTTATGGTCCAGCTCCTCCCAAGATGGCATTTCTTGGTCTTGCCTGGAACTTTCTCCGATCTCTATTCTCTTGTCTTTATCCTTGGGATCCACAGTCTTTATAACTTTTCGTGTCGCTGGTTTCTTCCTGCGCACACGCCTCCAGCCCACGAATCTTCTTTTCTTTCTCGGTTTGGGTTTCTCCGGAGGTTGGGCTTGAAATTCCATAGGTTCATCAGTGTCGGCACAATAACCGGTAAAGTCTCTGGAAACTTCCACATTTACCGAATAGAGATTGAGATTCTGAAGAGCTTCAGACAACTCATTCATGCTGTTTAGCATATATGAAGAAAACACACAAAATTTTAGGTTAAAATTTTGTAAGTTAAATTTTCACAGGCTAATATTTAGTATAACCATTCAAGTATCATTGTTCAAATAGAAAAAAAATGGCAAACATTGCGACTTTTGTATATATATGTTTATTACAATTTATAACTGAAATTCAATATATACTAGGGGTTGTGCATTCATAATTTATTATGTTCAACTTGCCTTTATATAAGGTTTATTCTATCTTCTCTTGCTAAGTTTTTTATCTAATGGGCAAAGTTTCTTTAAAGTTTCTGGCTTATAGATGATATGAGTGCTAGTACTGGGTCAGGGTGTTGGCAGTTTAACTTAATTAAAAGTTAATATTTACTGCTGTAGTGGCTAACATATAGAGATTTGCCCATTGTTCATCTAATTCATTTTCCCATGGTGGATTATTGCCTATTTCCTGAGTTTCCTTATTAACCATCACTCCTTTTGGTTGTGACTTCTTTATTTTCTCCTGACTTTTTCTAATAATCCAACTTCTTTTCTTAGTGGTAAGTGGTTTCTCAAACTGTGCCTTACGAACAAATATTCCTTCATCAGTATCTGCTGAGTCTCTTGAGGAATTTGATTGAAATGAACTTTCCTTATCTTTTGATGAACTATCTAATTGACGGTAGATGTCCGAAATTCTTTGCTTACCCATACTGTAAACTAACAAATAGTTAAATAACACAAAAACACATAAGCACAGGATGGCAATCAGAAAAATTAAGTATTTCTAAATACTTAATTGGCTTAAATCAGTGGCTCTGATACCACCTTTTTCTGTCACGGCCCCCGACCTGGTTTGACCCGGTCCCGAAGCCGCGGGACAGAAACCCCGTGGTATTTATTTAATTTGGCAGCGGAATTGTTAACAGGATCGTTAAAACTTGAAAATACCCGTTTATTTTATTTCATAATTAGGGACAAACCCCGTAATTTACAATAAGGGAATTTCACTGGGAAATCCCTATTTTACAAAAAAAAAAAACATGTTTCTTTATTTAATCGAGCCACTTTTTCAAGCGTGTAGTGCTACACGGCACTTTTTCCTGGATCACAGCAGATCACCTGAAACATGTTTTAAAAAAGGTTTTATCAGCAGGGAAATACTGGCGAGTCATTCATTTTGCACAAAACGACACATTGTTATAATATACAGTATTAAGGGTGATTACATTGTTTATATCTACCAATTACCCCAAATCGGTATTTGTCACTCGACTGTATCTGTGACTATGGTCAGATCACCCATCGGCTAACTCGTTGTCCAATGGTGACGGGAAATAAGTAATGTATACAAAACCCCACATACCGGCAGTAATTGAAGATTACAAAAACTTAATCCCTGTAATTATAACCTTGAAAACAATTAGGGTTTTGTAAAATAATTTGATAAAAAGAGAATGACTCACATTGCAGATTTACACGGGCAGAGTTTAGTCTACTGATTAGCCTTGTAACCTAATTTAAATAACAATGCACACGAAAACTAGGTCAGTAACTTAATTCAACATTTACGATAACTCACGAGATTAAAACCCTCACGACGAATGACAAAGTGCAATACTTAAACATCCATCGAATTTACGACGAATGACAAAGTATAGCCCGAGTTCAGGCAACACTTAAACATCCATCGGATAGTTTTCATCGATCGGACATTAAATCGTAGCAGTGATCGAGTTATTACCCTGTTATCGCGGCAGAATTTCGTGCTGTGTGTGTGTTTTATAGTAAACAGATGATAACTCAACGTACGAAATGAGTTTTTACGTCGAACCAACACCAGAATTCAAGTGCCACACCCCTCTATATATACTGGAAAAACAGCTCCCTCGCGTGGCGCGAGGGGCCCCCCTACCTTAGGGTAGCCCCGTGTCTGCTTAGCTTGGGTGAGTCGACGGTTTCTTAAAATTCGATTTATATGAAAAACTGTTTAGATAATATCAACTAGGAAATACCCCCCGAGTTTTAGGGGTCCTGTTCCTAGTTCCGATTGTTCTGAAAATTTTAGGGGTCATGCAGGATTACTTGGGGGTCTCAATTAGGGTTTCCTATTGGGCAATATAAAATAAGAAATAGGACTTTTGGTGAGAGTTGTTACAGGCGCCAACTTGTTGCTACAACAAATAAACTTAAAGTTTAAACCTCTTTAAAATTGGTTAAATAAAGATCCGTCATTTTCTACTCATCCCATGCCCAAAAATTTTAGAGTATTTATTGAGGCCAACCCCTTTTAGCACCCAACCCACCGACCTGCCCTTCTCCACGACCTTTCCTGTGCACCCGACCCATTGGCCAACACGTTTGAAAATTCCAGTCTACGTGTTTCAAAGTGTTGCTACAACAAATACAAGACCAAGGCCTGTAGCTATATCTCCGGGTAAAAGGGTTCAAGGTTTCAGTTAGCCTAACGCATGTCGTGGGGTCCCCCCACGTTTGCAAGACGTGGAGAGAGGTTCACTAGTGTTATTGTTGTTCTCCTTGAATTCTAGACTGATATGAAACCAGCCCAGAATGTAATCGTTGGAGAGGATGAATTATTTAGAGTGAAGAAGATAAGTAAGCATGAAGCTAGTTCTCATGGGAGAAGAAAAAGAGAAGCAAGCATGAAGCTTGTTCTCGAGAGGGAGAAGGAGAATCAGAGAATTGAGATAGTTTTCTGCTGATCCTGGCGTGTTTGATATGCTTGGCATGGGCTGCAATTTATAGGGGAAGAGGTTTCTCAAAGGAGAAACCTTTGACTAGTGAACCTGACTTGCAGTGAGGGACTTACCCTTTTAGGGGTTGAAGGGTTTGGACCTGCGGACAAAAGGGTGTGTTCTCTGACATGGTCTGGTTGCGCCTGGGCAGGAGGTTTCACACACAAAGGGTGATGTGACAAGGGTCTGACTTGTCTTTTTTACTGTTCATGACCGTTGGACCATTTCCGAACATTTTAACATTTTAAGCTGTTGTGTCTCTAATCAGTTTATTAAGGTTTGAGCTACCCCGTCATCACAAAGTAAAGTGTTTAAAATGGGTAATACTAGTATTTAGGATTCACACTTTACGACAGAACTATTAAAATGAACAAAAAGTAGATGTACCAACGTTGAACTACGCACACACGTTGCAACGGCCGACATGGCCATTAAAAAAAAATATAAAGACATTGAACCACAAGTGCGCATTGCAGGATGTTAACTCGCAATATTTAATCCGAAATGTAAAACAATAAATTTGTAAAAAATGAAAATCATACGAGACAATTTATAAAAAATAAAACCACACGAGACAAAGTTTTAAGTGAAAAAATGTCAAGTTTTAAAAGATAGAAAAACATAAGGGTGAAAATGGAGTGTGCTGCAAAGGGAAGCCAACGGCGGTGCTCTGGCTCTGCAAATCTCCGGTGCGACGGTTGTGGTGCCGTTTTCTACTGCTCCGCCTCTCATCAGGTTTTCAAACATTCCTATTAAGCCTTACCAACGCATACACACAATTCGTTATTATTTCATATGCATAAACCTCAGTAAAAAAACCCTAGGCTCGTATGTTCTCCAGATACTAAAGTAACCGATTCATTAGTTTATTTGATGCTTCTATGACTAATAAGTTGAATTATAATTTATAAGTTAACAACTTTTATTGATAATTATATTTACCTTAATTTGATGTTCATAACTGATTGTATTTGTTTTAGCACTTTGTAATACTTTAGGTCAATTTTGTCAGATTGTAATAATGAGAGGCTAGTATTGTAAATGTCATAAACCTGTTAATTAACTATTCAACAGTTAGTTAAACAGTATTAAGGAGTTGTAAATCTCCATATAGACTCTGTGGATCATTTACCTTAATTTGTGTCCTTAACTAACTGTGGTTGTTTTAGTACTTTGTAATAGTTTAGGTCTATATTGTCAGATTGTAATAACGAGGGGCTAGAATTGTAAATGTCATACACTTATTAACTAGTTAATCATAAGTTAGTTAATCATTGTTAAGGAGTTGAAGCTAATAACAATAATCAGCTTGAAATGTAAATCTCAGTATCAACTTTGCAGATCATTTACCTTAATTTGATGTCTATAGTTAATTGTCTTTGTTAAAACTTGTAATAGTTCAGTTCAATCATGGTTTAAAAAAACGTTCGAGGCGTCCGTTTTGAGGCGCGCCTCGAGGCGAAACGGGAAAAAAACGTTTTTGAGGCGGCGCCTCGGTGGTTAATTTTATACGTACGCCTCATTTGGTCTGAGGCGGTCGTATCTGGTAGAGGCGTACGTTTCTAATAGAGGCGTATGTTTCTGATGGAAGAGGGAAAATTAGGGTTTTATCCTTTGGAGATGACGACTGTATCAACAATTGATGCTTACCAGGTGTGGTGTTGAACAACAAACACAGCAGATGGACATGTAGCATGGACGATCCGAAAGAAACAAACTATATGAAGATGACGGCTGTATAAACAGTTAGGTTTCTGATGGAAGAGGGAGAATTAGGGTTTTAGATGTAAAACACGCATGCGGCTGAGTTTTTATAAAAAAGTGGGCTCTTTCAAAACTTGGGCTCATTCTTAAAACATGGGCTCTCCTAAAAATAAGGAAATTTGACTTGGCCCAATGAATTCTTGAAGTATTTATTGGAATTTTGAAGTACTATTTTATTTTTTTTATAAGAAATATAATTTTTATATTTATTTTTTAATTCCGCCTCGGGCTTACGCCTCGGTTCGCCTCGAGGCTTACGCCTCGTGAGGCGAAAGAAAAACGCCTTGAAACTCGTTTCCGTTTTTTTAAACCTTGAGTTCAATATTGTCAGATTGTAATAATGAGGGGCTAGAACTGTAAGTGTCATAAACTCATTAACTAACTAATCAACAGTTAGTTAATCAGTATCAAGGAGCTGAAGCTAATAACAACAATCAGCTTGAACATGAAATAGTATCCCTCTCTCTATCTCGAATTCAGGCTAACGGTTTTCGTAATAATTTCGTTTAAGATATCACATTGGAACGTTCATAAAGAAGAATGCGGAAGACTGAAACGGCAAATGGGTTCTGTGGAGCTGCTAAATGACTTCCCGTTTACTTTTTCCCGGGAAGCTACTTATCAGGTAATCTCATTATCTAGTTGGATTATGAGGCCATGTGGGCCCATCTTCGACGACAAGATCGATTTGGACTAAATATTCAATACTTTATTGAAGAAAAAAAAATCATTGCTAGTCGCAGACAAACAGTTAGCAAAATGTACATTGGTTATAATTATAATGCTGTAAAGTTGGTACACAAATGGAATCAAGTTTAGCTTGTAGAAGTCAAAAGGTTTGACATTAAAAGTCAAATGTTCTGTTGATCAAAGGAAAGGAGCTTCAAGGTTTTGGATGATTTTAATTGGTTTAAGTGATTGAATTGTTGCAGGTGTGTGAAAAGGTGGAGACTAGGTGTTCATTCTTGGATAAACTTGGAATCCACCGTGTGGGAATCTGGATCTGTGAATGTAGTTGTGGGTCTTCGTTTTTTTCGTTGGATCATTTGAGGTTTCTACTGTACTCTTTTTTATTCCTGATTTTTCAATCAACATAATTGCAATCTTCAGTTTAGTACATCATTTAGTCGATAGTGACAAAAGAAGGTTACTATGGATCTGGACTTTACCAAAAACAGAAATGCTACATTTGTTTTGTGACACCATACCCAGAAAGTAAACCAATATATTTATTTTAGGAGAAAGGGAACTATATAAATTAATGAGTAAAATGTCATTTTCGTCCCTGAGATTTGGTCAGTTTTGCGACTTTCGTCCAAAGGTTTGTTTTTTCGCATCTGGAACCAAAAGGTTTGAAATCTAGCCATTTTCATCCGGCTTGTTAACTCCATCCATTTTCTCCGTTAAGTTGGGGGTATTTCCGTCTTTTCTATTAACTTAAAGGCAATTCGGTCTTTATCACTATAACAGAAAAGACGGAAATACCCCTGACTTAACGGAGAAAAATGAGAAGATTTCAAACCTTTTGGATCCAGGTGCGGAAAAAACAACCTTTGGATGAAAGTCGCAAAACTGGCCAAACCTCAGGGACGAAAATGGCATTTTACTCTAAATTAATATATGAAGTTACAGATGTGATTAATATAATGCATTACATCTAACTGTTTTATTTCTTTGATTGGAAGGTCTGAGAAGGGTTGGAGACTCTCAAGTAGATTATGCCCTTGTAAAGGTATTATTTTTAATTTCTCAATTCGTCTTCTTTTGACGATTTGTTTTTTTTTTTTTTGGGTTTTACAGCTTTGCTGGCCCTTGTTCTATAATCATAGAATCTCCGCTGTTCAAAAAAAAATTAATCAGTTACAATGGCTTCTTAAGCTGCAATACAAAAACTCAATATGCAGAGCCTTTGTCTATATTAAAGAAACAATTATGCAGTTGGAGTGATTATTATGAATGGAGAGGCATCCCTTTAGATTCGCCAGTTGCTCTTCTTCTTCACTGGGTACTATTACTTCTCGTGAGTAATAAAAATATATTTTATAAAATGTATAGATGTGGTGCTAGACGTCTATATTTATGTATTTAGCCGTCTTTGGTGACAACTATTGCTAATACTTTTGACTTTTGTTTCAGCCGTTGACCATATATCAAGCCATTCAACTTGCTTTTGCTAAACAGTCAATTATTGAAACTACAGATGAACTTTGCATACACTACCTAGGTATTTTCAGCAAGATTTATTTAGTTAATTTCCAAACATCCCCTTTGAGCTACTGGTTTTTCATTTTATTTAGTTAATTTCCGTTTTGAAGGGCCAGAGAGGGAACTTTATCAAACCGCTGTCTTTGGGGAGTTGCATTCTCTTCTTCCTGGAGTCCAACTGCATATAGATTTTGTGGGGCCTGCAGTTCCACATGACAGGTCAGCATCACATGTTGTTAAGAAATATGATTTGTTAATAAGAAAAAGGTAAAACGTACATATAAGTGGGCTGGCTTGCAAGTTCAAGACCACCTATCATTATTATGGTCTGTGCAGTTAATAGTGGTGGGATAGCGGCGTAGTTATTAATAGCGAATAGTGGACAATAGCGACAAGCTACCTATACGCTACATAGTGATAGGAATGAAATAGCGGGAGCTATTTTATGTTTAGCGACACACTAGGAGAAAATTTTAGAAATATTTTGTATGTATATTATATCCAAATAAGCTGTTTTATATGTATGCTTAACAAAAAACCTAAAATCCGGCTATTTCATACCTATAAAATCCCACTATTTATATTAAAGCAGAAAAAAGAACAAAAAAAACCTAAAATCCCGATATTTGCCCGCTATGGGGGCGCCAAAATCTTATAGTGACACACGAGTGCTACGCTATGCTATGAGCGCTGTTAATAACTATGGATAGCGGTTACGGTCCCTTGCAAAATAGCGGTGTCAAATATCGGTCCAGAATATCGGAACCGCTATTATCGGCGATATTGACCGATGCTTGACCACTATTTTGATTCCCATATATTGATCATAGCACCGATTTCATGGTGAACAATTGGATGCCTTGGCTGATGTGGACTCGGAGGAAGATTTCATGGCTTACGATTAGATCATGTTTCAAATATTAACACTTTTGAATTTTGAATTTTGACTTTTGATATTACCATTAATATTATATATTTATTTTATGTTATATAAATTATGCATAATACTAAAATTGGCGATACCCCACCGGCCACCGCGATAACCTATATCTCAAACATCGCCCTCAGTGGCGAAGCTTGAGATTTCCGACCGGGGGTCGAAAACGTATATACCAAAAAATTCTATAAAACCGGGGGGGTCAAAAACGTATATACCCAAAAAATTTCATACGAAAACTACACACTCTCCACTAACGAGCTAATAGTTCGGGGGGTCGTCCACCCCCTCCCGCCCCCACAAAGTTGCGCCCTTGATCGCCCTTAACTGATATTTGATTTTGGATATAACTGCATAGATTACGGTATCTTATTTTATGAATCAGCTTATTACCATAATAATGATAGGTTGCCTTTAACTTGCAAGCCATGCCACACGACATGACATCTAATGCGGGATTGTAATAGTTACTTTCGAATATATATATATATATATATATATAGGACAAGGATCCGTTAGGAACCACCCTTTATTGCGAGAACCGCGAGAACCAATGTGAACACAACAAAAAATACCTAAAAATAGCAAAAAAAGACACAATTTTTTTTTTAATATTTTTTATACAAAAATCGCTACTTTTAGTAGCCAATTTTTTTTTGGGGCTACTAAAAGTAGCGATTTTAATGTAAAAAATATTAAAAAAAAAAATTTGTGTGTTTTTTTGATTTTTTAGGTTTTTTTTAGCATTTTAGCTTGGGGGGGGGGGGGGGGGGGTTAGGTTTTTTTAGCTATTATATATATATATTTTTTCACATAAGCAATTTTTGCATGTGACATCTGACGTGGCAGCTGGTAATTAGGGATGGTGAGACAATTGGTCTTTATAGCTATGTACAATGCACGGAGGCAAACTGCTGTTGTAAAACTCCTAAAACTGAATTTAGCTCTCACACAGATACTGATACATCATCAAAGATTACATTACGGTTTCATTCAGGTCATTATCATGACCGTTATGAAGAGCTCACCAAGGTATATATTATTATTGTAGCATTTCACTACTTTTTTACATTATGCATTTTAAATTGCAATCTTCATAAGTGACCGTTATAAAGAACTCACCAAGGTATATATTATTATTTTAGCAATTCACTAGTTTTTACATAATGCATTTTAAATTGCAATCTTCATAAGTGATCTGGTTCTTCATGAACAGGAATTTCTTCCTGATCTGATCATCGCTCCAAATGCTGGTATTGCTGCTTACAAAAGCTGGTTACCAACTATTGTATGTCTTTCACTAGTCACCATATTTTTTGACAGATTCTGTATGCTTTTAATTAAGTTAAGTGTATGAATGGTTAAGTGTTTGAATGAAATGTGAAAACAATGTTTTATTGATATTTGAGTAAAATGCCATTTCGTCCCTGAGGTTTGGCGAAATTACCACCTCTATGTTGTGAATCTGCGAGGATTAAAGCTTTCAGTTTGGATTGTAATTTCAGGAACTGATACGTGAAATAGAGATCCCAGCCGTTTTTTCTGATTATTGTGAAGAAGCTTGTCATCTTGCAGCCAACTGTATACGCTCTGTGACTGGTACTCCACTCACGATTCCAGTAAGTTCATTATATTTTCTTATTATCACTATTTTCGTGTTTTATAAATAGCTGTTATATATATTTTATATTCTTAATAGTTGTATGTTTAATAACCATATATATATATATATATATATATATATATATATATAATATGAATTACTTGTACCTATTGCATCCATTATGCAAATCTTATCAAGATAAACCTTTTGAGATAACATACTATAACTATTAATTAATATACATCACTTTGAATTTTGGATACTAGCACTCAACTGTGACACAATTAGTTTAAATGTCACTAGAATTCTTAGGTCCTAACTATTTATTAATTTTCAGGTTTAGTACACTATATCCTAAGCCTAAATTTGATACTACTATTATATTAAAAGTTATAAACAAACATGTATGTTTTTTTTATAAGATGTAACTATGTTTATAAAAAAAACAAAATAGAGATATCTGTATACATTATGATGTTCAGATTTGTCTCTGATTTGGAAACATGTCAAGGCAAATACAAGCATCAGTAGAGGGTTTAATTTATGGGCTCATTGATACCGTATAAATTTTATATTCCGTATTTATGTTTTCATGTCGAATTGGTTAAACTGAAGTTGGTGTTAAAAAAAAGGATTATTCGTTTCAATCATCTACAAATTAAATTTAAATAAAATGTGTATCATAGTTATTTAATTATCATTTTCATACTTACTTTTGAGTTATTATGACTGATGATGATTGTTGTTACTTGTTAATAATTTGCATCAATCTGCCATGAAGTATTCAATGGATATCGTTCATCATAGATATACTTATATTCACCGACGCTATTAAACTTAGTAATATATTAGTTATTGCATCTGATATCTCAAAGGGAATTTATCTGTTTGACACATTATCATTTTACGTATATAATAAAATGAAATATAGTTTTTTTTTCACTCATTTCTTGTATAACACTCAGATTATTAACCAAGTTTGTCATTTGTACTATAATAATAATATGGTTTGGTTTTGCCACAGGTTCAGCTGAACCCATTTAGGCAGCCTCTGGCTGTTGAAGACACTGCTCTGCTGCTTCCTTGCTACTCAAATTGTTTTCTGTTTGGAATATAAAGTGTAATTATGGGCTGGGCTGCCAATTTTTTCTGCAGACTTGAGCCCAGTAAACAGTTAATATCTAGGCGTGTCATAATCTTTAGATAGGTAAAGAAGTCATTTGTTAATCGAAAACCCCCCCATTAAGTTATGTTCTAGTGCTAATTGATTTCACAGGGTTGTGTGTAGGGGTGCAAATGAGCCGAGTAGCTCGCAAGTTGCTCGAGATCGACTCTAGAAAAGCTCGAAACGAGCAGTCTTATCGAGCCCGAGCCAAACTTGAGCGTACAATAAAGCTCGTTTATTTATCGGATCCCTTATTTATTGAGCCCGAGCTTGAGCCTGGCATGTGAAGCTCGCCAGGCTCATTGAGCGAGCTTTATCGAGCTTTAAGTGTAATATCAGTTTTTATTAATATTTAATAGCATGTACCCTTATTTTAAAGTTGTCTAGTAAATGAGCCGAGTAAGCCCAAACATAAAAATAAGCTTGTTTAGTAAACGAGCCTGAGCCCAAGTTTACTTATTGAGCCTGCGAGACTAAACGAGTCTATTATTTATATTATTTTTATTTAATATATTAATTAATAGATAATAAACTAATCGAGCCTAATGTCCCGGGGTTAGTTTTCGACCCCCGTGTGGCGTCCCCAAGTCCCCGGGAACAAGCCAATCCATCTCGCTTCTGTGTAGGTCACTGGTTTTGTCTTGCCTTGGACTTATCAGGAGAGCGGCGTCAGCTCTCGACTTGTGGTGCGTTCGTCGTAGATACGACTAGGCACGTACACCTCTTCATTGACACTGACTCCGTCCCCCGATAAAGTCTAGGACTAGCTAGTAACCCAAGCGTTTAAACACAGCCCACAACATTGCGATCTTCAAATATTTGGCCCGTGACACTCTCTCACCACCATTTCATGCATGTCCTCGTGCATGCTCGCCGTCCCATACCAGCTCGCATACTAGACAATGCATGAATCCCTTGTGTTGAGCATGATTGACTTTGTGAAGGTAGAACACCCAAAAGCACAACAACAATGATCTTATGTCGTGCCTGTTCAATATAGTACGTCAGTTCTTGGTTTTGTTGGCGCTAACGTCCGCCACATTGGATTTATGTTGGTGCTGATGTTCACCATTTTTCCAAGCATACGGGAACCTGAAGGATTGTAGCAACTTTCACAAAACTTCCCTTTTACGGTGCTGCTGACCGTAGATATTTGAACACAACACGGAGGGCTTCATTGATACTATACTTGAGCGGTTCACATGATCCCATATACACGGAATACAAAGACCTTTGCAGTAACATTCCTATTTTTATATAAGAATTATAGGTTTGGTTAAATTTATTAACCACTAGTAACTAGTTTATTTTTAATATAAATATTCAACCCAAATAGTTTTAAACACTATTTTATATAGTTGGTTGAAATATTATATTAATTAATTGGCCTGTATATAGGTGACATTTCTAAATAAAATAAAAGTATATAAAAACTTATATCATTAGACGGGTAGATTACTGGTAAGTCGACTATTAGAAATATGAAGTACCTAGACGAACCCAGGAACCGTTTAATAATTTAATTATAAAAATACAATATATTTGAACCTACTTTATTTTTAATAAAACTTGGTTCCAAATGTAGACAAAAATATTCTCATTTTAAAGACATATTCATTGTTTGACAAAACATCATATTTTAGAATTTATAAGCGCCAATAAGTAAAGCTGTTGAATTAATTATAATATGTAAACTAATAAAATAATAATAATAATAAAACTTAAAAAGATCGAATAGAATAAAATAATAAAATGAATAAATTTAAACACTTGAAATCTTTGAATTGTGGATGCATAAAGATAATCGGATAAGAACAAAATAAAATATAAAATAATAAAAATTAAATCAACAATTGAAAAGTATACGTGTAAAGTAAATATGGAATCAAAATTTAATTTCAAAGTTGCATGAATACGTGTCCAATAGGGATTTTAAAGTAGACTGAAGCCTGCCATGTTTTCCTTTTCCAAACCTTGAAAAAACAATATAAAACAGCATAGTTCCTTCAATAATTTGCGCAGACCATTTCTACATCTCTCAAACTCTATCTCTAAATTCTATTATATATAGATATATATATATATATATTTTCTTAAATATTACACCCTATAATAATAAAGCTTTGCCTCGTTTTAAGTGTTTTAACTCCCGATCACCGCTACCCTTTTCGATTGATCTGAGCCCCATAACACATGTCAAGCCTCTGCCTGACTAAGTTCGTTGGGGTTCTGTCTCGTGACATAGGGACAAGGTTGAATTAGGGGTACTATACTTAAAACGAGTACAAAAATATATATATATATATATATATATATATTATAGTTCAGAAGTTATACCCAAAATTTATACCAGAGGCTTCCTAGTTGAACCCTAAAGTTACAAAGTGAGTCCATTCTCTTTTCTCACTATTTTATTCCCTTTTTCTTTATGATATAATTATATTCAAAAATGTCCCAAATTGATCCATAAGTAAAAACCCGGAACCCTGAAACCCCAATCCATATCCAAAATCAAGAAATCAAGAATTGTGGTCTTCAGGCGGGCCGCGTAAAGGTAAGCAGACCCTTACGCGGGGCGCGTCAACATGTGTTTGACCGGATAAGCGTTCCCAGGCCACATGGCATCCACCTGGCAGACCTACTGGTGACTCAGCAACCCTACGCGTAGAATAGGCGGCTACGCGGGCCGTGTAAGGATCGAGCAAGGGCTCACGCGGGCCGCGTGAGACCCAATTTTCAGCTATAAATAGAACAGGCCAGGAGCAGTTCACTGGTGTCGACGAAACTTTCAAATCCTTAATAATTCTGTTCGAAATTCACTTTCAAAGTAGTAGGGTACTGCTACGATACCGGGTATTAACTCGATCGCTGCTACGATTCAATGTCCGATTGATTTAAATTATCCAATGAATGTTTAAGTGTTGCTCAAACTTGGGTTATGCTTTGTCATTCGTCGTTAATTCGATGGATGTTTAAGTATTGCACTTTGTCATTCGTTGTGAGGATTTTAATCTCGTGAGTTATCGTAAATGTTGTATTAGTTACTTATCTAGTTCGTGTGCACTAGGTTACAAGACTAATCAATAGGCTAAGCTCTGCCCGTATAAATCTGCATGCTTATAATGTGAGTCGTTCTCTTTTTATCAAATTGCTTTACAAAACCCTAAATGTTTTCCAGTTATATTTTGCAGTGATTAAGTCTTTGCTAATCTTAAGTTACTAGCAGTAAGTGGGGTATTGTGCACATTACTGCTGTTTTTGTCACTTTAGGTGGGCGAGCCTAATTAGTGATATACGTCACTATTGGGTGACAGGACCCAATAGTGATATGACCACAGTCATAGATCCGGTCGAGTGACAACTGAACCAGCTAATTATAAGATAAGGGGCAAATGTAAAAACTCTTAATGCTGTGAATTATAACAAAGTTGTAATTGCAGTGATTAAGTCTTTGCCAATCTTGAAGGAGCAAATATAAAAACTCTTAATACTGTAAATTATAACAAATGCATCGTTTTAAGCAAATTGAATGAACTCACCAGTATTTCCTGCTGACAAAACCTTTTTAAAACGCGTTTCAGGTAATTACAGTAGATTGGAATAAGGGATGGATACGGCACTGAAAGGCTTCAAGAAGTGGCTTATTTTATTAATTAAATCAAATTAAGAAATATTGTTTTATGAAATCTAATTTATTCTATATTAAAGCTACCTTTGTAAAACATTGATTTATTCCATCTATTTAATAAATAAAATCCGTTGTTTTCTAAACTCTGATATTTTTCCTAACTCACGGTCCTGATGAAATTTCCGCTACAATATTTTCAAAATAATCACCGGTACCACTTGGCTGTTCGCGGCTCCCGATTCCGTCCAGGGTGGGTCGGGGGTCGTGACAGAAGGTGGTATCAGAGCCACTGATTTAAGCCTATAGGTGTTGTGATAATCATACCTAAGCTTATATAAAAGAGTTAGGAGATTGCTATTAACTGGTAGCACACATGATAGCATTTAGACTTGAACTTAAGAAAAGATGCATTAGTATAAGCTTTGAGATAAGCTAAATACTTGTGTAAATAAAGTATGATGGATTTTGGTATGCCGTAAGAATGACGATTAGAACATTGCAGGCAATAGCACTTAATTGCTATTAATTCTTGCTTAGTGATATTACTTGGTCTAAAATAAGATATGTTACGGGAATACAAATTTCCCTAATTCTGGATGAAAGCCTTAAATAAAAGAGGCACTTTAAAAATACTATTTATGGGAATATACAAATTTTCTCCGACAAAACTGGGTATGGTGTAGCAGACTCTCCAGTTTGTCCGAATATAATAAGGGTTACCTCTCCGGCGAGAACCGGATAAGACGGGGTATATAATATGTCAAACAAGTGACAAGATTTCCCTAAATAGTATCATGACTTGATATCTGATTTGTTTTTGGAAATATGAATCTGTTAAATACATAGACCTTATAGAGGGTATGTATATTACAGCATGTGAAATATATGATTATATAGATATGTATATCTATAAGGAATTCCAAAAGTCAATTAAGAATAAAGCAAAAGCATATGCGTCTAGATTTCTTTATCAGGAATCTCTTTTCCGATATCAAACATTATTTCGTTTGATCATCTACCTAGTAACTCGTGCGACAATATAAACAATGGAAACTCTTTAAGTTGGTACGCCATCAAAAGTATAAGAATTTCCAATACGCAAGAACGAAGCAAGTAAAGTGGTGCTAGTGCACAAGAAAACACATGAAACTTAAAATTATACGACCATAAACATCAAAGTATATCACACGCGACTTTCAAGGCAAGACCTTCGAAAAATATGATTGGGCGCGATGACACCAGTGCTCATCCCAGCAGTGGGAGGACTACTGCTCAAAAAGCAGCACTTGGCCACGTGATCCTACAAATGAACTAAATCTCGCTGAGGTACGTTGTAACAAGATTTCACAACCATCGGTGCACAGTCTAATCAGAGTCATAATTATTATCACTGCAAAAGGAGTCACATACCTTTGCAAATCCCCTATTTCATTTCATTTCATTCGACATTCCTTAGTAATGTCACTTAACAACGGTTATCACATAAAATTCCAGATAAAATTATTAAATTTCTTTTGTTAAAATTCTAACCTCTGTGAATAGACTTTTGCATTGCTACTCCCCCTAATGGTCATCATACCATGAGGATTTTTTTCATAGTAGTGAATATTGATCTATTTCATTTCTTGGTAAATCCACACGTTACACATGCACTGTTTGTTACGCATGTGGTTCGTTTGATTTATGAAGACCACTGGAGGGTTACATTTCGATTTCTTATTTTATCCAAACTCAAATATCATTCTGCTTTTTGCACTGTGAACCGCATTATTGCAAAACGATGACTCTTTGATATCGAGTCAATGAATTATAAAAAAAAAAAAAAAAATCTTGTTAAAACCATTGAGGTGAAGAACTTATATTTTTATGTATAAAATTATGTTTGAGGTATACTCTCATTTAAGTTTATGTTCAGTTATTATTGGTAATTAATTTTATTATTAGTAATAATATATTAGTAGTAGTAGTGTTAGTATTATTTTTAAATACTAGGATTATTATCAGGGGCAGGTATTGGGTAGCCTAGCCTTAGTTAGGTATGAACCGATCACCCATGCTTAAACAAGGCAGCACTAACCAATGGCGGACCCAGGAATTTTTCCATGGGGGTGCGGAACATTTTTAAAAATTTTAGGCCCCTAGGTATATAAGTAAAAAAATCGGTTCGTATCGGGTCGGGTCATGTAAAACAAACGAACATCAAACTAAATTTATATAATCATCAAAAACATGTCAAACCTTGTTACAAACATAATTAAAACGTCGACGCCCTACGGGTTTTCATTTTTTGAAATCTATCCAAAACATCATCTAAAACTAATTTCTTAAGCAATTCTTTGTCTATATAACATAAGTTCATCGCTCCATAAACATAATGTTTCAATTTTAATTTTAATTTTCAACTATTTAAGCCCTAGAAATCATAACGTAAGTTGTAATCACTCTAAAAATATAAAAACAACATAATCACCCTAAAAATCATCTAAACAACCATAAACAACGTCAAAACACACAAAATTTCAAACCTATTTAACAACTTTATTACCCTTTTTTCTCCTATAATATCAACCAAAATCATCAAAATAACAAAGAAACTTACCCGTGTTCGGATTCCGGTTAGATTTGGTGTCAAACGACGGTGGTATGGTGGCTGATTACGGTGGTCGCCGGCTGCTGAACTGTTGTCGCTGGGTAACAACTTTATTACCCTTTTTTCTCCTATAATTTCTAAAGGTTTTGGGCTTTAATTATTTTATTATAGTTTGAAATATTGTTGGGTTTGGTTAATGGGCTAAGACTTAGTGTGCTAGCTAGTTAAGAAGTATAAGTGGGTAAATGTATGAGTATTTGGGTTTAGTTAGTTAGGTATTAAAAGTTATATAACTTATGTAGTATTTTTTTTAAATAAGAGTTTACTAAAAAAAATTTAAATATAAATTGATAGCACTTTTTACCTAAGGGGTGCGGACGAAAAATTTCAAGGGTGCGGTCGAAAAATTCCAAGGGGTGCGACCGAAAAATTCCAAGGGGTGCAGACGGGATTTTCGACGAAACTTAGCACTAAATTTTTTTTCCCCGGGGGTGCGCCCGCCCACCTTGGACTATGCTTGGGTCCGCCCCTGGCACTAACCAATATCCAACCATGATAATGACTAGTTACTGTATATAAATTAAGTCATCATACTTATTTAGCAAATTTTAATTATATATAAAAATATTTTTTTTATATATATACTTTGTATTGTAAGGAGAAGACATATTTTCATAAAACAATACAAGAATTAGAAGGACGAATAAAATTATCCAAATAAATGTCTAAGTATTCATGGACAAGACATTTTATACTTATAAGTAATTGTTCATCTTGTTTAATATTCCACAACTATTAAATACTTATAGAAGTATTATGTATCAAGATCAACAAAAGAGTTATGCAGATCAGAGACGTAAACCCCTAGAGTTTAAAAAAAAAAAACTTTCTGTTGATTACACGGTAAATTTGTTCAAACACCATAATTATTAAACTATTTCAAATCATTACGACACCTTGCAGTATTAGTATAAACTTGTAGCTCATGTTAAAAAGGATAATAATAACACTAAATTTTGTTTTGGTTTTCTTATATTCAGCTTATGAAAGTTACATGTGTAGTAGAATTACTTTATATATTATAAAAATACTATTATTTTACAACCATACACATAAATTACTATCTAAAGTAGATAAGATAAATATAGTATCACATAAAAGTTTATAAGGATTCTTATTGTCTTTTATAAGGATTCTTATTGTCTTTTAAAGTTCTAATATTAAAAAAATAAAAAAATAAATAAAAATAAATAATAGTTAAATTTTGATAAAATTTCATAAAATGAATTTTATATTTGATAAACTTATGTTTAGATTTTCAAATTTACTTTTATACGTATAGTTACTATTAAACATATTATTTTTTTAACTATTCTATTATATAGTAATAAGAATAAAATACCTAAGTATAACTTTCTGCATATATATATTTTTAGTTATACATATGGTTTAGTGTGCGTATATAAATTTAATAAATTTGTTACCTTCACAGATTTAGTTCATATGACTTTCTATATTAAGTTTATTATAAAATTCACAGAGAACTCATATTAATTGTGTGAAACTAATGTTTACAAGCCAATTAAAATTTTAGTCTTAAGGTAGCCGAAAATTTAATGAATAAACAAAATACTAATTAGAGTTTAACATATCTAAATATGGTTATAACAATATTATAGGATTTCACGATCGTCTAGACGTAATCTATTATCTCACGATCATCGCTTAAGGTACGGACGCAAAAGTCTTAAAACAATTATGTATTAAGACAATAATACTCTAACTCTATTGTCTTTTCATGTATACTTGCAATTCACTCATTTCAGCACATTGATTTTCTCATATCATAATTCAATATTTGACAAATCATTTTCATGCTTTTACTTCATTTTGAACCTGTCAATTCTAAGTTTTCCTCGGTTGCCAATCAAAGTAAGTTTTCTTTTGACAAAGAATTTTATTAATTCTAAAAATCCTTCACATTCATTTTAAATATCTATTGATCATATATCTTTTTGCTTGAACCTAGTTACCTTGGAAAGTATATCATTTCATCTCATTCGTTTGTCATCGATTTCTTGAACTAATTCAGTTGAACCATTGAATCCTAATTATTGTACAACTCGTATTCACAAAATTTGATATTTTAATTCTGTGTCATCTACCTAAATATTATTTTTATTGACTAAAATATAACATAAGTCTAAAAGAAATATCGTAACCCAAATCTCGAGGACGAGATTTAAAACAAGGTGGGGAGGATGTAGCATTCCTATTTTTATATAAGAATTATAGGTTTGGTTAAATTTATTAACCACTAGTAACTAGTTTATTTTTAATATAAATATTCAACCCAAATAGTTTTAAACACTATTTTATATAGTTGGTTGAAATATTATATTAATTAATTGGCCTGTATATAGGTGACATTTCTAAATAAAATAAAAGTATATAAAAACTTATATCATTAGACGGGTAGATTACTGGTAAGTCGACTATTAGAAATATGAAGTACCTAGACGAACCCAGGAACCGTTTAATAATTTAATTATAAAAATACAATATATTTGAACCTACTTTATTTTTAATAAAACTTGGTTCCAAATGTAGACAAAAAATATTCTCATTTTAAAGACATATTCATTGTTTGACAAAACATCATATTTTAGAATTTATAAGCGCCAATAAGTAAAGCTGTTGAATTAATTATAATATGTAAACTAATAAAATAATAATAATAATAAAACTTAAAAAGATCGAATAGAATAAAATAATAAAATGAATAAATTTAAACACTTGAAATCTTTGAATTGTGGATGCATAAAGATAATCGGATAAGAACAAAATAAAATATAAAATAATAAAAATTAAATCAACAATTGAAAAGTATACGTGTAAAGTAAATATGGAATCAAAATTTAATTTCAAAGTTGCATGAATACGTGTCCAATAGGGATTTTAAAGTAGACTGAAGCCTGCCATGTTTTCCTTTTCCAAACCTTGAAAAAACTATATAAAACAGCATAGTTCCTTCAATAATTTGAGCAGACCATTTCTACATCTCTCAAACTCTATCTCTAAATTCTATTATATATAGATATATATATATATATTTTCTTAAATATTACACCCTATAATAATAAAGCTTTGCCTCGTTTTAAGTGTTTTAACTCCCGATCACCGCTACCCTTTCCGATTGATCTGAGCCCCATAACACATGTCAAGGCTCTGCCTGACTAAGTTCGTTGGGGTTCTGTCTCGTGACATAGGGACAAGGTTGAATTAGGGGTACTATACTTAAAACGAGTACAAAAATATATATATATATATATATATATTTTTATAGCTCAGAAGTTATACCCAAAATTTATACCAGAGGCTTCCTAGTTGAACCCTAAAGTTACAAAGTGGGTCCATTCTCTTTTCTCACTATTTTATTCCCTTTTTCTTTATGATATAATTATATTAAAAAATGTCCCAAATTGATCCATAAGTAAAAACCCGGAACCCTGAAACCCCAATCCATATCCAAAATCAAGAAATCAAGAATTGTGGTCTTCAGGCGGGACGCGTAAAGGTAAGCAGACCCTTACGCGGGGCGCGTCAACATGTGTTTGACCGGATAAGCGTTCCCAGGCCACATGGCATCCACCTGGCAGACCTACTGGTGACTCAGCAACCCTACGCGTAGAATAGGCGGCTACGCGGGCCGTGTAAGGATCGAGCAAGGGCTCACGCGGGCCGCGTGAGACCCAATTTTCAGCTATAAATAGAACAGGCCAGGAGCAGTTCACTGGTGTCGACGAAACTTTCAAATCCTTAATAATTATGTTCGAAATTCACTTTCAAAGTAGTAGGGTACTGCTACGATACCGGGTATTAACTCGATCGCTGCTACGATTCAATGTCCGATTGATTTAAATTATCCAATGAATGTTTAAGTGCTGCTCAAACTTGGGTTATGCTTTGTCATTCGTCGTTAATTCGATGGATGTTTAAGTATTGCACTTTGTCATTCGTTGTGAGGATTTTAATCTCGTGAGTTATCGTAAATGTTGTATTAGTTACTTATCTAGTTCGTGTGCACTAGGTTACAAGACTAATCAATAGGCTAAGCTCTGCCCGTATAAATCTGCATGCTTATAATGTGAGTCGTTCTCTTTTTATCAAATTGCTTTACAAAACACTAAATGTTTTCCAGTTATATTTTGCAGTGATTAAGTCTTTGCTAATCTTAAGTTACTAGCAGTAAGTGGGGTATTGTGCACATTACTGCTGTTTTTGTCACTTTAGGTGGGCGAGCCTAATTAGTGATATACGTCACTATTGGGTGACAGGACCCAATAGTGATATGACCACAGTCATAGATCCGGTCGAGTGACAACTGAACCAGCTAATTATAAGATAAGGGGCAAATGTAAAAACTCTTAATGCTGTGAATTATAACAAAGTTGTAATTGCAGTGATTAAGTCTTTGCCAATCTTGAAGGAGCAAATATAAAAACTCTTAATACTGTAAATTATAACAAATGCATCGTTTTAAGCAAATTGAATGAACTCACCAGTATTTCCTGCTGACAAAACCTTTTTAAAACGCGTTTCAGGTAATTACAGTAGATTGGAATAAGGGATGGATACGGCACTGAAAGGCTTCAAGAAGTGGCTTATTTTATTAATTAAATCAAATTAAGAAATATTGTTTTATGAAATCTAATTTATTCTATATTAAAGCTACCTTTGTAAAACATGGATTTATTCCATCTATTTAATAAATAAAATCCGTTGTTTTCTAAACTCTGATATTTTTCCTAACTCACGGTCCTGATGAAATTTTCGCTGCAATATTTTCAAAATAATCACCGGTACCACTTGGCTGTTCGCGGCTCCCGATTCCGTCCAGGGTGGGTCGGGGGTCGTGACAGAAGGTGGTATCAGAGCCACTGATTTAAGCCTATAGGTGTTGTGATAATCATACCTAAGCTTATATAAAAGAGTTAGGAGATTGCTATTAACTGGTAGCACACATGATAGCATTTAGACTTGAACTTAAGAAAAGATGCATTAGTATAAGCTTTGAGATAAGCTAAATACTTGTGTAAATAAAGTATGATGGATTTTGGTATGCCGTAAGAATGACGATTAGAACATTGCAGGCAATAGCACTTAATTGCTATTAATTCTTGCTTAGTGATATTACTTGGTCTAAAATAAGATATGTTACGGGAATACAAATTTCCCTAATTCTGGATGAAAGCCTTAAATAAAAGAGGCACTTTAAAAATACTATTTATGGGAATATACAAATTTTCTCCGACAAAACTGGGTATGGTGTAGCAGACTCTCCAGTTTGTCCGAATATAATAAGGGTTACCTCTCCGGCGAGAACCGGATAAGACGGGGTATATAATATGTCAAACAAGTGACAAGATTTCCCTAAATAGTATCATGACTTGATATCTGATTTGTTTTTGGAAATATGAATCTGTTAAATACATAGACCTTATAGAGGGTATGTATATTACAGCATGTGAAATATATGATTATATAGATATGTATATCTATAAGGAATTCCAAAAGTCAATTAAGAATAAAGCAAAAGCATATGCGTCTAGATTTCTTTATCAGGAATCTCTTTTCCGATATCAAACATTATTTCGTTTGATCATCTACCTAGTAACTCGTGCGACAATATAAACAATGGAAACTCTTTAAGTTGGTACGCCATCAAAAGTATAAGAATTTCCAATACGCAAGAACGAAGCAAGTAAAGTGGTGCTAGTGCACAAGAAAACACATGAAACTTAAAATTATACGACCATAAACATCAAAGTATATCACACGCGACTTTCAAGGCAAGACCTTCGAAAAATATGATTGGGCGCGATGACACCAGTGCTCATCCCAGCAGTGGGAGGACTACTGCTCAAAAAGCAGCACTTGGCCACGTGATCCTACAAATGAACTAAATCTCGCTGAGGTACGTTGTAACAAGATTTCACAACCATCGGTGCACAGTCTAATCAGAGTCATAATTATTATCACTGCAAAAGGAGTCACATACATTTGCAAATCCCCTATTTCATTTCATTTCATTCGACATTCCTTAGTAATGTCACTTAACAACGGTTATCACATAAAATTCCAGATAAAATTATTAAATTTCTTTTGTTAAAATTCTAACCTCTGTGAATAGACTTTTGCATTGCTACTCCCCCTAATGGTCATCATACCATGAGGATTTTTTTCATAGTAGTGAATATTGATCTATTTCATTTCTTGGTAAATCCACACGTTACACATGCACTGTTTGTTACGCATGTGGTTCGTTTGATTTATGAAGACCACTGGAGGGTTACATTTCGATTTCTTATTTTATCCAAACTCAAATATCATTCTGCTTTTTGCACTGTGAACCGCATTATTGCAAAACGATGACTCTTTGATATCGAGTCAATGAATTATAAAAAAAAAAAAAAAATCTTGTTAAAACCATTGAGGTGAAGAACTTATATTTTTATGTATAAAATTATGTTTGAGGTATACTCTCATTTAAGTTTATGTTCAGTTATTATTGGTAATTAATTTTATTATTAGTAATAATATATTAGTAGTAGTAGTGTTAGTATTATTTTTAAATACTAGGATTATTATCAGGGGCAGGTATTGGGTAGCCTAGCCTTAGTTAGGTATGAACCGATCACCCATGCTTAAACAAGGCAGCACTAACCAATGGCGGACCCAGGAATTTTTCCATGGGGGTGCGGAACATTTTTAAAAATTTTAGGCCCCTAGGTATATAAGTAAAAAAATCGGTTCGTATCGGGTCGGGTCATGTAAAACAAACGAACATCAAACTAAATTTATATAATCATCAAAAACATGTCAAACCTTGTTACAAACATAATTAAAACGTCGACGCCCTACGGGTTTTCATTTTTTGAAATCTATCCAAAACATCATCTAAAACTAATTTCTTAAGCAATTCTTTGTCTATATAACATAAGTTCATCGCTCCATAAACATAATGTTTCAATTTTAATTTTAATTTTCAACTATTTAAGCCCTAGAAATCATAACGTAAGTTGTAATCACTCTAAAAATATAAAAACAACATAATCACCCTAAAAATCATCTAAACAACCATAAACAACGTCAAAACACACAAAATTTCAAACCTATTTAACAACTTTATTACCCTTTTTTCTCCTATAATATCAACCAAAATCATCAAAATAACAAAGAAACTTACCCGTGTTCGGATTCCGGTTAGATTTGGTGTCAAACGACGGTGGTATGGTGGCTGATTACGGTGGTCGCCGGCTGCTGAACTGTTGTCGCTGGGTAACAACTTTATTACCCTTTTTTCTCCTATAATTTCTAAAGGTTTTGGGCTTTAATTATTTTATTATAGTTTGAAATATTGTTGGGTTTGGTTAATGGGCTAAGACTTAGTGTGCTAGCTAGTTAAGAAGTATAAGTGGGTAAATGTATGAGTATTTGGGTTTAGTTAGTTAGGTATTAAAAGTTATATAACTTATGTAGTATTTTTTTTAAATAAGAGTTTACTAAAAAAAATTTAAATATAAATTGATAGCACTTTTTACCTAAGGGGTGCGGACGAAAAATTTCAAGGGTGCGGTCGAAAAATTCCAAGGGGTGCGACCGAAAAATTCCAAGGGGTGCAGACGGGATTTTCGACGAAACTTAGCACTAAATTTTTTTTCCCCGGGGGTGCGCCCGCCCACCTTGGACTATGCTTGGGTCCGCCCCTGGCACTAACCAATATCCAACCATGATAATGACTAGTTACTGTATATAAATTAAGTCATCATACTTATTTAGCAAATTTTAATTATATATAAAAATATTTTTTTTATATATATACTTTGTATTGTAAGGAGAAGACATATTTTCATAAAACAATACAAGAATTAGAAGGACGAATAAAATTATCCAAATAAATGTCTAAGTATTCATGGACAAGACATTTTATACTTATAAGTAATTGTTCATCTTGTTTAATATTCCACAACTATTAAATACTTATAGAAGTATTATGTATCAAGTCTTCAGGCGGGCCGCGTAAAGGTAAGGAGACCCTTACGCGGGGCGCGTCAACATGTGTTTGACCGGATAAGCGTTCCCAGGCCACATGGCATCCACCTGGCAGACCTACTGGTGACTCAGCAACCCTACGCGTAGAATAGGCGGCTACGCGGGCCGCGTAAGGATCGAGCAAGGGCTCACGCGGGCCGCGTGAGACCCAATTTTCAGCTATAAATAGAACAGGCCAGGAGCAGTTCACTGGTGTCGACGAAACTTTCAAATCCTTAATAATTCTGTTCGAAATTCACTTTCAAAGTAGTAGGGTACTGCTACGATACCGGGTATTAACTCGATCGCTGCTACGATTCAATGTCCGATTGATTTAAATTATCCAATGAATGTTTAAGTGCTGCTCAAACTTGGGTTATGCTTTGTCATTCGTCGTTAATTCGATGGATGTTTAAGTATTGCACTTTGTCATTCGTTGTGAGGATTTTAATCTCGTGAGTTATCGTAAATGCTGTATTAGTTACTTATCTAGTTCGTGTGCACTAGGTTACAAGACTAATCAATAGGCTAAGCTTTGCCCGTATAAATCTGCATGCTTATAATGTGAGTCATTCTCTTTTTATCAAATTGCTTTACAAAACCCTAAATGTTTTCCAGTTATATTTTGCAGTGATTAAGTCTTTGCTAATCTTAAGTTACTGGCAGTAAGTGGGGTATTGTGTACATTACTGCTGTTTTTATCACTTTAGGTGGGCGAGCCTAATTAGTGATATACGTCACTATTGGGTGACAGGACCCAATAGTGATACGACCACAGTCATAGATCCGGTCGAGTGACAACTGAACCAGCTAATTATAAGATAAGGGGCAAATGTAAAAACTCTTAATGCTGTGAATTATAACAAAGTTGTAATTGCAGTGATTAAGTCTTTGCCAATCTTGAAGGAGCAAATATAAAAACTCTTAATACTGTAAATTATAACAAATGCATCGTTTTAAGCAAATTGAATGAACTCACCAGTATTTCCTGCTGACAAAACCTTTTTAAAACGCGTTTCAGGTAATTACAGTAGATTGGAATAAGAGATGGATACGGCACTGAAAGGCTTCAAGAAGTGGCTTATTTTATTAATTAAATCAAATTAAGAAATATTGTTTTATGTAATCAAATTTATTCTATATTAAAGCTACCTTTGTAAAACATGGATTTATTCCATCTATTTAATAAATAAAATATGGTGTTTTCTAAACTCTGATATTTTTCCTAACTCACGGTCCTGATGAAATTTCCGCTGCAATATTTTCAAAATAATCACCGGTACCACTTGGCTGTTCGCAGCTCCAGATTCCGTCCAGGGTGGGTCGGGGGTCGTGACATTTGCCGAAGCGAACTCATATTTGGTCTTCTCCCACCACCATTGCGTAACCATACACTAAATGTTAAACTCATCTGGTTAAGAGGCACGTTCCAACGTATCCGAGAATCGTTTTGCACTGATACCAAGTTGTGACGGGGTTAGTTTTCGACCCCCGTGTGGCGTCCCCAAGTCCCCGGGGACAAGCCAATCCATCCCGTTTCTTTGTGTGGGTCACTGGTTTCGTCCTGCCTTGGACTCATCAGGAGAGTGGCGCCATCTCTCGACCAGTTGTGCATTCGTCGTAGATACGACTAGGCACGTACACCTCTTCATTGACACTGACTTCGTCCCCCGATAAAGTGCAGGACTAGCCAGTAACCCAAGCGTTCAAGCACAGCCCACAACATTGCGATCTTCAAATATTTGGCCCGTGACACTAAGCTCGAGGTTGAGACACTACCAACAAGCCAAGCTGGAGCTTTGAAAACAAAGCTCGAGTTCTCATAAGTTAATCGAGCTCGGGCTCAGCTCGGCTCGTTTACAGTCCTAGTTGTGTGGTTGATGATTTCGTTGTCACATAAATTAGGGTTACTAACCGAGGATCTAACCAGTTTGGGGCGGTCACGGTTTATCTGGTCTGGGTTGAGTTCTATACAAGCCTATTAAGAAGTGTTCTTCAGCATCGGACCTTGGTCTACCGAGGTTCGGTGTTGAGCACACCCTGTTGCGACTACCGAGTACCGACGTTCTTAGTTGCTCAGTGCATCGACCATAATGCTTTTGCTTGAACTTTGTCTCTTAGTTTTAAATCGTGTGGGCGTTAGACGAATTGGACATCATATTGACCTGTATTTTCAATTCATAAGTATTTATTTGTGAAAGTAGGTCTCATATGTTCATATATAGTCTAACAGAAGTGTGACTTCAACTTTAGATGTGTGGTGCTTAAACATAAGATGATTAGTTTAAATTTGATCTTAATGAACTTTTTGTTTGTGGTGCTTTACTTAAAAGTATATGTTGATCATCATATTAGCAACATTAAGTGAGATTACATGCTATGGCACATGAGTAATCAAACCCAACCTAACAACATGATAATATGTGCACCATATGTTGCCTACTTGGTCAAAATAAGCTTTTAAATGTCATTCGATAGTAAATTTCAACAACTCAAATATGGTCCCTCATGCTTCATTATTATTTTATTTAATTCTTACCCTTAATTTTTGTCTTATCTCATAGCCCAACCAACAACTTTGTCCAAAAATATTTCATAAAAAAATCTCACAGCCTTAAAATGTTTCATAAAAATATAAATAAAGTTAGGATGTTGCATAAAAGTATAAAACACAATCATTTAGGTTGTTGTTACGGGCTCATGTCCTTATACACATTAGCAGTTTAACGCCTACTATACCGCTCCACCTTCCATGAATGGGCGTTAGCCCCTCTACCAGCAAAGCAGCTAACGAGCGTGATAGAGGAAGGGCAGTGAGCCTCATGTGTTTCAACCAATCGGAGTTATTGTTTATTATTTTAATTTTCTTTAAATATTGTTTTAGTAGAGTGGTGGATAGTTAAAATTTGTGAAATCATTACACGCTAAAGGTGAAAAAATTGAGTGAGAGCTCATGTCTACGTGACATTGATGTGACAAACCCATAGTAGATTATTTATTTATTTATTTATTTTACCCCTATGCAAATCCCCTAAACTAGTTCTATGAACCCCTTTAAATTATTTGATCTCTTGCAAAGTTTCCACTTTCCATTCAACTTCGATAAAACACAATTTGGATAACAACATTATAATTTTTTAGAAGCGTAACAAAGTTTCTCACTTTTACTTCGAAATATCATAACAACGTTCTTGTAAAACTTTAGACTTATAGTCACGGTTAACAAAGTTTTACAAACAAAATATTTAACAACTGTCTTAATCTATTCTCTTTTAAACGTAATTTGAACTTGAAAAAGGTTAGATAGAAATTATCAATTTTATATGATGATATAAACTATTTAATAACGTTTAGCATCACTGATAAGAAACAGAAAAAAAAAAAAAAAAAAAAAACATTGAACGAGACTAGATTGATGGTAAAATAGAATCCTAGGTTGCAAACATTACTTCAATCATAAAAGTGCCAAACCAACAATTACAAACAAATGACGGGTAAACGTGTAACAAGCTGCGCCGTAACCCATTTTTTAATTGCAAAACCTATCCTACCAAATACGAAGCGACTTTTAAGGGTCGAGAAATTAATATTTATGACCCGTTGGACCTTGTTCAGGAATTCCACATCCTCTGGGGCTAGGGAACCAAAAGTATCAAAAGCAAATGAGATCCAATCATACCAAAGACGAAACGACTTTTAAGGGTCGATAAATTATTATTCACGACCCACTGGACCTTGTTCAGGAATTTTACGGCCTCTGTGGTTAGGGAACCAAAAGTATTAAAATCAAATGGAATAAACACGTGTTGATTCTCTAAACAAGCTTTCTCGTGTTTAGCGACCTTACCTAATTCCGCCTTCAACGCTGTCTGGACAGCAACAAACCCATTATCCCTAAGTCGTACAAGAGATGACACTTCTGTAAAGTCAACACAAGCGTGTTTCCCCCCTGCTAGGGGTGTAAACGAGCCAGGCCGAACCCGAGGCCGACTAGGCTCGAGCTCGGCTCGTTATATTTTTATGAAGCTCGAGCCCGAGCCTACGTATTTAAGCTCGAGCTATTTTGAGAACAACCTCAAACTAGCTAAAAGCTCGGCTCGAGCTCGCTTCAATATCGCTTAAACGAAGCTTGAGCTCGGCTCGCCAATGTTTTCATTATTATTATTGTATTATATATAAAAAAACAAAATTATGTTTGGGCTCGTTTAGGCTCGCGAGCCTAACAAACTTTTTATTTCAGACTTGAGCTCGGGCTCGATAACTAAACGAGCTCTATTTCAGGCTCGAGCTCGTTAAGGCTCGGCTCGTTCGAGCTTTTAACCGAGCTGATCACGAGTAGCTCTCGAGCTCGTTAAGGCTCAGCTCGTTCGAGCTTTTAACCGAGCCGATCACGAATAGTTCTCGAGACTCTAAGCTTGTTTACACCCCTATCCTGCCCACCCAAACACAAAGAATATTAACCGGTCGAAGAGGAAATCTTTCATCGAGCGAACTTTAAACCAAAGAATAAACTCTAACCACCTAATAATTTATCAAAGATACGAGAATCTATTATCCACCTCAAAGCCTCAAAAAACCTTTAATCATTTGCTAAAATCCACAAAATAACAAAAATATCCAACAAACAAAAACCCCGTCTCGATATCCACAACACAACAAACATTGACTTCACTGTAACAACTTTCACAACCAAATTCACTCCCAAACAGTTCAAAAAATGGATCATCATCAAATTCGCTAACAATCTTCAACAAACTCGTCAAAATCCACACCTTCATCATCACAATCATCATCATCTGAATCCATTCACTCAACGATGCGGTTATGGACACTGTTACATGTTCTTCTACTGTTAGGTTTAGGGTTTTCACCGGAATTTGGGGCTTCGTTCAAGCTGCCGTTCGCAGTAGACGATTTGCTGCCGGTTTTACCGCGGCAGATCTCGTGGCCGGTGATGAATAGTTTTGGTAAGGCGGTGGATCTGTTGCCGTCGTTTGTTGGAACGATTTCGCCGAATAATGGATCGGTGAAGTGGAGAGGTGCGTGTTTTTATGGAAACGAAGCGCGTATGGAGTTTACTGGAGGTGATGAGCGTGGTTTAGGAGGTGGTGTTATCTATCTCAAGGTTGATTTCTGTTTGTTTTTGTATGTTTTGATATATATGTATATATATATGTGTGTGTGTGTGTGTGTGGAACTGAAACATATTAGAATGAAATTAGGAAGATTATTGATTATGTGCTTTGATATTTGACCTAATTAGTTATAACAAAAAGAAAAAAAAAACTGAAGGCTGCTTGAATATTGTTGTGATTATAAGATCAGACTTGTGACTTTTAGTATGTGGTGTTGTTGTGAAAGTTTATGTATATGTTTAGTTTGTTTTTGTGTGTTTTTGTTATGTTTTGATGAGTTGATGTGGCTTAATGACAAATAGTGAAACCTATTAGATCATGGATTATATGCTTTGATGTGTGATCTAACTATAAGAACATCACTTTTGTATGTTTTTGTGTGTTTTGATACAAACATATATATATGTGTGTGTGTGGGTGTGCTATCGTTGTGAAAGTTTATGTATATGACATATGTGTAGATTGTTTTTGTATGTTTTGATGAGTTGATATGAATTTTATTGCTTGATTTTAGTTATGTGATAAGTATTGATGTATACAGTCTAGTTTTAATGAGCAGTAAGAAGAACAAATAACGAAACCGATAAGATCATCGATTATATGCTTCGATGTGTGACCTAACTATAAGAACATCACTTTTGTATGTTTTAGTGTGTTTTGGTTGATTGATGTGGATTTAGTTTGTTTGATTTTAGTTATGTGATAAATATTGATGTATGCAGTCTAGTTTTAATGAGTTCTAAGAATAACAAATAACGGAACCTATTAGATCATCGATTATATGCTTTGATGTGTGACCTAACTATAAGAACATCACTTTTGTTCCTTTTTTGTGTGTTTTGATACAAACAAACACACAGACACACACGCACATATATATATGTGTGTGTGTGCGCACACACTATTGTTGTGAAAGTTTATGTATATGTGTAGATTGTTTTTGTATGTTTTGATGAGTTGATATGAATTTTATTGTTTGCTTTTAGTTATGTGACAGTGATAAATATTGATGTATACAGTCTAGTTTTAATGAGCTCTAAGAATAACAAATAATGAAACCTATTAGATCATCGATTATATGCTTTGATGTGTGACCTAACTATAAGAACAGCACTTTTGTATGTTTTTGTGTGTTTTGGTTGATTGATGTCATAGTTATCGATAGCGGCCATAGCGACCGCTATCGCGAATAGCGTGGCGAGGCGAGACATGGTCGCTATATGCTGAATAGCGCTGAATAGCGTGAAAATAGCGGATTCCGACGAAGACTTCCGGCCGGAAACCTGCAATTTCTGCCGGAAACTTCCTGGAAACTATGAAGAAGAAGAGAAGAGCGGCTGTGTTTTTGTTTTTGTTGCTCCGGCTGGAAACCTGCAATTTCTGTCGCTGGGGAAACTTGCTGGAAACTATGAAGAAGAAGAAGAAGAGAAGAACGGCTGCTGCGTTTTTGTGCCTTTTTAGGGTTTAATAAGTTTATGGATTTTAATATTTAACCCCTCTATCTTTCATTAGGTTACATTTAGTAATTAAAACTTGTAAAAATTTACATAAAAGTGTAAAATTAGTTTGTGTATTTTAACATTTAACCCCCCTATTTTCACTAGCTTACATTTGGTCCTTAAACTTATAAATTTATACATAAAAAGTATAAAACTAACGTTATATATAAAAAAAAGTTATGTAGATAGCTATATTTTATTTCTTAAATTTTTTACTACCTTATCGCTAAACACGAAATAGCGGGCGCTATTTCATCGCTATCGCTACGTAGCATATAGGTACGTTGTCGCTATTTGTCGCTATTCGCTATCGATAACTATGATTGATGTGGATTTAGTTTGTTTGCTTATGATAGGAGTTGATGTAAATATGGAACTGAAACATATTAGAATGAAACTAGGAAGATTATTGATTATGTGCTTTAATGTGTGACCTAATTTAATTATAACAAAAAAGTGAAGGCACTTGAGTATTTTAATGATAATAAGAACATCAGTTTTGTGACTTTTAGTATGTGCTATTGTTGTGAAAGTTTTGTGACTTTTAGTATGTGCTATTGTTGTGAAAGTTTATGTGAATGTTAAAGTTGTTTGAACTAAATGGAACATATATGAAACTTGATTAAGATTTTTATTGTTGTTTTTAAGTTATTCCTACATCAAGTAGGAGGTAATTGTGAAGAAAAAGGTCATTGAATGATAACTATGTTTTGTAGTTGTTTTATTTAGGTCTTACAGTTTAAAATATTAGTGAAAGTTGAGTAGTTATTGTAGTTAGAATCCGGGAAGATCATCGAGTATTTTCTTCGATATGTGACCTAACTATAAGAACATCACTTTTGTAACTTTCAGTATGTGCTATTGTTGTGAAAGTTTATGTGAATGTTAAAATTGTTTGAACTAAATGGAACGGATATGAAACTTGATTAAGATTTTCATTTAATCAACTTCAAGATTAACAACAGTCAACAAACGAAACTGAGAAGATCATTGATTATATAATCTTTGATATGTGACCTGACATCACTTTTGTAACTTTCAGTTTATGTTTTTCTTGTGAAAGTTTATGCGAATGTTAAAGTTGTTTGAACTAAATGCAACATTTATGAAACTTGATTAAGATTTTGATTATGGTTTTCAAGGTTAACCTACTTCAAGTAGGAGGTAGTTGTGAATAAAAGGATCACTAAATAGTAACTATGTTTTCAATTGTTTTATTTAGGTCATTCGTTTTTTGGTTCGGGCTGTTGTATGGCTTTTGTTGCCCGTTTCGGTTGTTAGGGGTCCTTTAGTTGTGGTTTTGGGGCTTGTGGCTTGTTTTAGTTGTTTGGGGTCCTTTGGTCTGTTGTCTGCGTGTTGCTAGTTTCCCGCTAGCGTTTTTCTATGAATTTGAGTTTAAAATAATATTGAAATTTGAGTAGTTTTTTTTAGTTAGAAAATTGTATGCGTGACTTGGAACAATATGAAAGTTGGTTACTCTGGATGAGCATTTGGTACTGCGTAGTACCCGATACTGAACCAGTACCGTACCGAGCTATTTTCTGTACCAATTCGGTACCCAACTTTTTGCTTTTTTTCGGGATCGGTACTTTCAGTACGGTACGGTATTTTGGGTCGATTTACCTTTGAATGCCGGTACTGTACCGTACACTAGTACCCACTTTTTGTGTTTTTTGGGATCGGTACTTTTGGTTCGGTACCGGTATGGTACCAAGCTCATACCTAGTTGAATAGGAATCCTAATTGTGTTGATTTTGAACCTGCTTTTTTTTTTTGGTACAGACTGCTGAAGCCCACAGTTACACATGTATGGATCTCTATGTGTTTGCTACACCCTACAGGATTACATGGGATTATTACTTTGTATCACGTGAACATACTTATGAATTTAAATCATGGGAGGACCCTGCAGAGTTGGAATATGTATGCTACGCTCATGTTAATTTTGTTATCTCTGTCGTAAAGGGTGGCAGTTTTGATCCATTTACTCACAAATGGTTTGATTTGGGACATGTTTAATCACTATCGGGTCTAGCTAGTAAAAAAATGACTCAAAAGAAAACACTGTCAAATGGGTCAAAGTTCACCCAAAGCGTAGTTCTAATCCATAAAGCCTGCCAAATCATTTCGTTCAAAGTTTCAAACCTAGTTTATTACAGAAACAACACAATTTTTTTTTATGTAATCATATTTTATACACATTCTATATGAAAATGGTTTATGTTGAATGTAACTAACCAACTTTTCTCAGTTTTAACTATTTAGTTCCTAAATTTTTTTTAGTGGTTTGAACTAGACAAATAGAATTTAGGGACTATGTCGAAACTTATAAAGTTGTTATGCTTGATTCAACTTTTTAACCACTTGGCATTATTGATATTCAGGTAAAACAACACGGAGTCTCTGTCTTTCTAATGCCATCTGGAATGCTAGGAACATTGCTTTCTTTGGTTGATGTTTTACCGCTATTTTCCAACACAAAATACGGTCAAGATGCGAATCTTGCTTTTCTAAAGAACCACATGGGCGCTACTTTCGAGACACGACCTAAGCCATGGCGTGCAACCATTGATCCAAATGATGTTCATTCGGGTGATTTTTTAGCTGTTTCAAAGATCCGTGGACGATGGGGCGGGTTTGAAACATTGGAGAAGTGGGTCACTGGGGCGTTTGCAGGTCATACTGCGGTTTGTATGAAGGACGAGTTTGGAAATCTTTGGGTTGGTGAATCTGGACATGAGAATGAAAAGGTAAAGACGTATTGGAATTCGCTTAAATAGAAGATTTGAGTTGTATGTTTCACGAACTAATGTCATAGAAGAGCAACGTATTTGTTTGTTTTGGTAATTTAGTGATGATTAAGAAAGTGCGACATGAACAAGAAACCGATCGTTGGTTGATCTAACTAAAAATTAGCTCATGTCAAAGAAGTATTATGAAAGGAAAGCACGTAATTAAGTATAAGAGTAAAGTACACAGATGGTCCTGTGGTTAACCAGAATTTTGTATTTAGTCCCTAGTTTTTTTTAAAGTATACAGATGGTCCCTGTGGTTTGCACTTTCTAACGTAACCACAAGGACGATACGTGTACTTTTGAAAAACTAGGGACTAAATCTAAAATTATGGTTAACCACAGGTCCACAGGGACCATCCGTGTACTTTATAATTACTAAAGATGATTGCCAGCGTCAGTATGTTGCTATTATATGACATTAGCCCTTCAGTTTAAGTAAATTTAGAGATATCACTATATCAGTAAATGTTTTGGACTCAAATCAATATCATCTTATCATCTTTAAGCAAATAGTAGATGTGGAAAAATGGGTGGGTAAGGTGAGGTGGGAAAGCGCCAAAAATGATTTCGGTCAAAAGCGATCGTTTTGGCACCGGCCAGGTTGACCCAGATCACTTTTTTTTTCTGAATACTTTAATAAATTAATAGCATGTCAAATATCATTATGAGAACTATATTGCTTAAGTAATAATCTGATCTTTTAGTTAAAATGAATATAGATTATAGGAGGTTTATGCATCAAACTACCCTTTGGAAATCTATTTGACCTGGAGTCCTTTTTTTCAAATTTTTTCTTATTTATAATTTGTGTTTTTCTATCCTGAGGACCATGGCTAACAACTAATGTTTTCAAAAAAGAAATATTAATAATTTTAAACAAAACTATCAACTACTTAAGGTGGCTTTTTTAAACACCAACCACCTAGAGATGACTTAAATTTGCTTGTTAATAACTAAGCGTTCAAAACCATCAGATGGTGATTGTAAGAAGTTGGTTGTTAATCATAGCCCTAAATGCGACAGTTAGCATTTTTTCTTACAATTGTATCTCAGTTAAATAATAGATGACCTGAAACAACCGAGTTTTATCCAGTTACAGATAAAAATGACTTGAATCAACCCCATACCATGTAAATGGGTCGAATATGATTAAAAAAATTATACGTATCAATAATAACCTATTGTTTCCAAGAAAAAGATTTAAGGGATTTTATGCATATCGGGCGACTTCTAACTCATTTCCATGTAAGAATTTTTTTTTTTTTTTTTTTCAACATTACCAAGTAAAGATAAAGTGTGACCTTAATTAACAGTTTCATAAATAAATGGGTCGCAATGGCCACTTTTATCAGGTTGGTAAATCATGTTACTAATAATTTTTTTAGAAAAGAAAACGCTCTGATTTAAATGTGATGTGGGGTACATAACATTTTACTTTCGAAAGAACGTTCAGTTTTATGTTGAGCTATGGTGTTATTGTAGGGTGAAGAGATTATTGTGGTAATACCATGGGATGAATGGTGGGATTTGGCACTTAAGGATGATTCTAACCCACAAATAGCATTGTTACCATTACATCCTGAAATACGTGCGAAGTGGAATAACACTGCCGCATGGGAATATGCTCTAAGCATGTCGGGAAAGCCTTACGGTTATCATAACATGATTTTTAGTTGGATTGACACTATTGGCGACAATTATCCGCCACCTATTGATGCTCACTTGGTAAGTTTACTTAACTACCGAGTGTCTATTTCTACTTTATTCATTAAAAGTTAAAGAACTATTTTTGAACCTCTAGTATGAGTAATATAGTATTTTCTCGAGTAAAATGCCATTTTCGTCCCTGAGGTTTGGCCAGTTTTGCAAGTTTTGTTCAAATGTTTGTTTTTCCGCATTTGGATTCAAAAGGTTTGAAATCTTGCCATTTTCATCCTGTTCGTTAACTCCATCCATTTTTCTTCGTTAAGTCAGGGGTATTTCCGTCCTTTTTGTTAACTTAAAGGGCAATTCAGTCTTTTTCAGGGGTATTCGGTCTTTTTACATAAAGTGAAAACGAACAAATTGCCCTTTAAGCTATTAAAAAAGACGAAAATACCCCTGACTTAACAAAGAAAAATGGATGGAGTTAACAAGTCGGATAAAAATGGCAAGATTTCAAACCTTTTGAATCCAGATGCGAAAAAAACAAATATTTTGGACGAAAATCGCAAAACTGGCCAAACCTCAGGGGACGAAAATGACATTTTACTCTATTTTCTCACTCACAAAAAGGTACAAATAATATAGTAATTTTCTCACTCACAAGGATAGTTTTTACTTATATAAAGTTGTCAAATATACTATATACAAATGTTAGATACTTAGATTTCTGTATTATGTTAAAATCACCAATTACAGATTGATACAAATGGTACACAAAACCTCTTTTAATGACTCAAATGTACGAACAAAAGTACAATGACTAAAACGGGACAAATGAAAATACTGTATTCACACAGTAGAAATTTGAGGAAATTTGGTTTCTTTTTTATGCGATTAGCCCTTTGTTATTCAAGTGTAATTTACATTGCAGGTGATTTCTGTCATGTCTATGTGGACAAGAATGCAGCCTGCATATGCTGCCAATATGTGGAATGAAGCCCTAAATATGCGTCTTGGGACGGAGGTGAAGTTCTCATTCTAGAAGTTAATATTTTGCTCTAATAGTTTTTTAGGTTGTAATATTATCGAGGTGACAATTTTACCCATTTGGTTTAAATTGGGTCGATTTTGCTTGTATATTTTATCTTAAACCTGTTGAATAGATGAATTCACATTCTTATAGCTAAAGCGGGAACAATAATTTTATAAAAATAATTATGAGATGCCACAAATTTGCATATCAATTTTCACCAAATATTACATTCACGAATTTTTATACAAATAATGCAAGCTAACTATGGTTTTGGATAATGACATGCAAACCAGCCAGTTTCACTGGTTTGGTTTTGGTGGTTTGGATTGATTTTTTTTTATTTTTTTCCTTCAAAATTATTAGTTTGTTTTAAAATGATAAAGATGATTTGTGATTATAATACATAAACATAACTAAAGGAGTTTATGGTGTAAAATTCTGAATAATTTCTATTGAAGATGATAACCCTTTAAATAGGGAATGATACAACTGAATAATAGGAAACAGATATACATGCCAACTATACACCAAATCAATTACACTAAATAAATAATAATCACAAGATACGAGCCGATTATATATGCTGATTATATGCATCGCTAAGAATAACTACATATTTCAAGAATGAAAAGATATATAAATACTAAAGGTTAAATGGCCTGTTTTAAGTTCCAAACAAGACCGAATCGTTAAACTGTCAAACCGTCAAAACCGAACCGTTTGGATCTCAAACCAGCCAAACGAGCCGACTTGCTTTGATTTGGACGGTTTTGTCGTTTTAAGCGGTTTATGAACATCTTAAGTTTGGATTAGTAATAATTTGACTTTCATAGTTAAACGTAACACTATAATTATCTATACAGTAAATTGCCCAAATTGTCCCTGAGGTTTGGGCACATTTGCCTGGTTCATCTAGAACGAATTTTTTTGTGCATTGCACTCCTTCACCTTTGTTTTTTTTGCCATTTTCATCCTTGAGGTTGGCAATTTATTGCGACTTTTGTCCCTCGAAAATAGCCATCAGGGATGAAAATGTCAAGATTTCAAACTTGGATGAAAATGGCACCTCAGGGACGAAAGTCGCAAAAGTGGCCAAACCTCAGGGACGAAAATGGCATTTTACTCTTATTTATAACTTTTTTTAAGTGGACAAAGAGGTGACAGACCCTTTCCTGCCCATCTTACCACCTCTTCTTACAGGGGTTGGACTTGTATGAAATCTTAGAAGAGACTGAAAAACGAGGCATATCTTTTGATGAATTGCTCACAATCCCCGAGAATGATGAATGGGTGTATAGTGATGGCAAATCTACAACTTGTGTTGCCTTTATTCTTCAAATGTATAAAGCTGCTGGAGTTTTCGGCCCTGTTGCAGATTCCATTCAAGTAACCGAGTTCACTGTAAGTATCTCTTTTTTTTACCCCCTAACTCAAAGCCATCAAGGGCAGGCCAATCTCGTAATTTTCCAAACTCGTAATTGCTATAAGTTTGAGGTGGTAATTTCCACACATCTCTTTATAAATACGAGTCGATTTAGGCATAGTTGTCAATAGCGATCGCTATAGCACGCTATGTAGCGTATAGCGGTATAGGTATAGTGTAGCGATGGGTAGCAAGAATAGTGACACCTTATTTTTTTAATATAAATAGCAATTAAATATAGCTATAAAATAGTTGGATTTTAGGTTTTTTATTAAATATACATGTAAAATAGCATATATACCAGGGTTTTTGATATAATATACATATAAATTTTTTAATTTCTTTTTGTAGGGTATTGCTATTTTTATAAAATAGCGCACGCTATTTATCACTATTTGCTATGTAGCATATAGGTACCTTATCACTATTTGTCCCTATTTGCCATTAACAACTATGGATTTAGGCTGTGTTTTTAGTAATTTCAGCATATCTGTTTATACACACGAGTCGATTTAGGTTGGCTTTTTATGTCTCAAACGGGCCAAACAAGTGAAGTGAAAAAAAGTTAGGTAAAGGAGAAGACCCAAGGCATATGGGTTGAAAGTCTATTTATATAAAGAATGATTATTTTAGTAAGAGTAAAGTACATGGATACTCCCGGTGGTTTACCAAAATTTTGGATTTGGTCCCTAGCTTTCCAAAAGTACATGGATGGTCCCTGTGGTTTGCACCCCAACCAACAAATCTAAAGGTTTTGACGTCTCCAAGTTAGGGACTAAATGAGTTAAAAAGTGCAAACCACAGGGACCATCCATGTACTTCCGATAAATGCTGGGGACTAAATGCGATACAAAGTTCAAACCACAGGGACAATCTGTGTACTTTTAGACAGCCAGGGACCAAATCCAAAATTTTATTAAGCCTCATGGACCATCCGTGTAGTTTACTCTTTTAATGACGGTATTGTTTTTTAGTCATATCTAACACATCAGTTTATTTTGACCAGTACATAAAATTGTTGACCCTTTTAACCTGAACCTTTTTGACCCGTTTCTCAACCCTCCCGACTTTCTTATCTTGCAACCTTGAGTATAAATCTACACCTTTAGTTATCACATGTTTCTAATTGAGAATTTGAAATTTGCATGAAATTTGGGATCTAAGATGAGTTTATTTGATCTCGAAAACCAAGTATTTTTAAATAATGTTATTTTGAAATAGGTGGAAGTACTTTCACATAATATTCTTCTATACATTTTCAAGATTTCTCCAAAATTCATAAAACTGTATTACCCTTTTTACACTAAAGTTATCATATTTACTTATTCCACAGTAAATAAATTAAATAAGTTAATTATAGCATCATGTTAAGTAAATAAATTAAATAAGTTAATTATAGCATCATGTTATACTGAATAAATAAATATGAAAATATAATAACTACGTTGTATCATCTCAATGCATAAACACTCTCTTTGTTTATTTGGTGAATTAATATATAATAGCGAAATTTTTTGCGTTATGTCTCCTGATACAAAATAGATACAACTAGGGTTTCAAAAGTCAATTGGCCGGGTTAGGAGTAAAAATTGTTCATGAAAAACCGGGTTTCACGATTCGGTAAATAGTATTCTTGTGGATGTGATTTTCTTGGGGACACTATCTAAAAGGATAATTCATTTTATTGAATGTAAATAGTTTTAACAAAATAAATACATAAGAAAAGTAGTTTTCTTGTGGATGTGAATCTAACAATTACAGTACGTGTAAGTATATTTAATTTTAATACGTACAGGCTTAATCTAATCGATTTTGAGCCCAAGTTTTTTTCTTCACTTCTTTTTCATAAACCAGTTCGATGCTTGAAAACCAAAACGTTAAGACTTCTTTATTGAACCTTCAAAGATCTTGAAAACATTGATAACACTGAAAATGGTGTGATCCTGTGTTAAAGAAAGAAATAAGAATCTGACCCAAATCGTCAAATTATGAAATTTGGATGGCAGATATGACATTTAACGTTTAGAAGGGTGTTTGTCTGTGTGTGTATGACCGCGGCATGTATTTAGACCACAGGCTTGAGACACTATTTCATTGTTTTACAGATTCGTGATGCGTATATGCTCAAAATCTTTGAAAACAACCAAACCCGACTTCCGAATTGGTGCAACAATGGTGATGATAAGCTTCCATTCTGCCAAATTCTTGGTAAATATCGTATGGAACTACCTCTATATAACACGTTAGAGCCGTATTCCAACATGAATGAAAACTGCCCTTCTCTCCCTCCAACTTATGAGAGGCCTACGCATTGCTAAACTTCTAATATTTCAAGTTGTGTATATTGAATCTGTTTTAAACCTCGTATTGTGTTGTTTTGCTTTGTATGTCTACACGCTCATGGTATAGAAGACGGTAAGCGTAAGCACTAATCTCTACTATTTTGTGATCGTCAAATGGTTATTGTAGGTGGGTTATGTGTGTATATGGTTTCTTGTACTTCCTGACTTGTTTTAATGATGCTTTATGACATTGGTGGAAATTTCAATCGGTTTACTAACAAACTGGTTGATTTAGTAATTAGTATGTTAACGATAGGGGTTTGCATGGTTATGGTCGGTGCTCCAAAATCATAAACCAAACCTTTTTGGGTTGGTTAGGTCGATGGGTCTAATCGGTTTTACTTGTTTTGGTTGTTTGCGGTTTTAACTATAAGTTTTTTCCTTTCAAAATGATTTAGTTTGTATTAACATGTTTTTGAAAGGATTAAAACGGCTCATGATTATAATACATATATGTAGTTGAATCTTTGATCTTTCAAAAATACATGATAATAAAGGTTAAATGTTCGGTTTAGTTTACGTGGCTGGTTCTAAGTTTCCTACTAGATTGAACTTTCAAGCTGTAATATCCAGATTGAATAGAACCGTTCCGACATCAAACCGGCCGGCTAGTTTTGGTTCTTACGGTTTAGTTGGTTTTAACACCTTTTGAACACCCCCTCTCTCCCATACCATGGATAATGTATAAATTATTTATAATAAAGTTGATAGAAAAATGAAAGTTTGATCGTCAAGCTAACTTGATAACGACCTGTCCTAAGAAGTTGGTCATTGAATTTTCTAGCAAGAATCTAGAAGGATTACAGGTTTTATGTATGAAAATTTCAACGAAAACTTTATCGCCAAAAGAAATATGAGCTACAAGTCAACAATCTTTTTTAATTGCAAGTGTGGTAATTGTTTAGGGCACGATTCAATTAGAAGACCATTCGTTGCTCAAGTATTTAGTCAAATTTGTGTTTTATTAGTTTGATGTTTGATATTAAAAGTTAAAACTAACGGTGAACTATATTCAAGTATATTATAAATTTTTTTTTATTAAGTAATATTATATTTTAACAGTCTCAACTTCAAAAATAACAACTAGCAGTTCCAACTATTAATATATTGGCTTTCAATGGACCCTGACTAACAGAACCTTAACGCTGTTAGTCTCCGGTTACTGGAAAAACGTTTTTGGCTGGAAAACTCCTTTTGGGCAACGTTTGCGTCCCAAACCTCTTTGTAACCTTATAACGGACCTTTAAGAACTTTTTTCTAGTAAAAACCCCAATTATTGAGGTCGTCAGAAAACTCCTTTTTCGCCGTAAAACTTTCTTTTGGTCGGAAAACTTAACATTTTCATCTCAAACCTCTTTGTAACCTTAGATCGGACCTTTAGGAACCTTTTTCTGGCAAAAAAAGTTTTTTCGGTGACTGAAGACTAACGGCGTTAGGGTTCTGTTAGTCAGGATCCATTGGGGACCAATATGTTAATAGTTTGGACTGCCAGCGGTTATTTTTGAAGTTGGGACTGTTGGCGGCAACGACGAATACTTGAGATTATTACAATCCAATATTCCTTTTATTAATTATGTATAGTATATTAGAATTATTTCTATATTAAAATTAAGGGTAAATTGTTAAACCTAGTTAGATGCCATATACTTAGGTGTTGTTTGTATTTTCAGAGGTAAAACGTCTGCAGTCTGCGGACCACATCTGCAGACATCTGCAGCTGAAGAGGTGGACCAAACCTCTGCAGTCTCCAAAAAGAAGACTGTTTGTTTTTAAATTTCTGCAAGCTGCTGAAATATAAATAAACTGATTTTATTTAACTTAAAAGAGTTTTTTTAACATTCAAACATAATTTTACATATGAATTTACATCAAGTTTTAACCACATACAAGTTTCAAACAAACACTAGTCGAGATATGAATTTACATCAAGTTTTAGCCACAGACAAGTTTCAAACAAACATCAGTGGTTTCATCTTTCACGGTCAATAAATTTACATCAATAGTTTCATCTTTCACAAACAAACATCAATAGTTTCATCTTTCACAGCCAATGAATTTACATCAATAGTTTCATCTTTCACAAACAAACAACACCATGGTTTCCTAATAAATGAACATGTACTGTGTTTAAAAATCATCAACAACAAACAACACCTAATAAATTTGAAGACACCTAAATTTGAAGACCCAATTACCTAATAAATGAACATGTACTGTCTTTAAAAAAATACCAAGAATCTTAAACCCATGTTGTACAAATCATCAAGAACAAAAACACAAGAAAGAACCAGTGGCGGATCTAGAAAATCCGTCAAGCCGTAACGTTTTATAAAAAAGCCGTAACGAAATCATAAAATCGTCAAAATTTTCCAAAATTTACACTAATTTTACACTACCGTCGGAACGCCAAGTCGTAGCGGAGGTTGCCCCTTCTTATATGCTAGGTCTGCCCCTGGAAAGAACACAACCACGAACATCTAAAAAATGAGATATGATTCGTACCCGAGTAATACGAAGTCGGTTCGGAACAGCGTGGAAAAGGTTGACGGCAGAGGAGGTGAGGTGTTGGCTGGAAGTGGAGATGGTGAACGACGGTGGAGAAGGTTGACGGCAGAGGAGGTGAGGTGTCGGTTCGTAAAGAGATATGATTCGTACCTGGGTGAACGATTGGAGGGGCGGCGGAGGTGGAGGGGGTCGCGGAGGAGATGAGGTGTCAGCTGGAAGTGGAGATGGGTGCTAGGGTTTGAGGTTTGAAGATGTGCAGGTGTTTTGATAGAGAGAGGTGTTTTGAAGAGTTTTGAAGAGGTTGGTCCAGATCTGCGCGAGGAAGAGCTTTAGAAGAGCTTTTTTAGTGAAATCTCTTCCAAAAAACAAACAGGCTGCAGACCCAAAGGTCTGCGCGTGGTCTGTGCGGCGCAGACATAAGAGGTGAGGAAGTACTTGTAAAAAACAAACACCCCCTTAGTCACGTGTAGATATTGCAACCATAAGTTTGAGCATCCCCCCCCCCCCCCCCCCCCCCCCAGCATCTCACACCGACAACAATAAACCATTTCAATCAACTGTTATGCGTCGTCTTTGTAATAATGCTACAAAGACAAGTTTGTGTTAAGCATGTTTATATTTTGGGGTTAGGAGTTCATTTGTTGAGGATATTCGATAGTGAAGGGTGGCCACTAAATGGTAGTGGATTCAAGGGATAAGCTCAAGTGCATTGAGGGGGCCATGTGGTCAACCGCCCTCCATAAAAAAAAAAAAAAAAAAACAATGCTATTTATACGCTAAAATTCGGATCGCCCCTATAATAATTTTGGTTAAGCTCCTGATTTCCCTCCATTAAAAACTTGGGTTCGCCACCGAGTGAATTGATCGTGAGGATCATTGGTGGTAGTTTTTCAGCTTTAAGGTTCAATTTACTTAACTAGGGTATCAAGTTAGGTTGTGACTTCACGTGAGTAGTTACTACGATGGTTTGGTTTGTTAAAGGAGAGTTGGTCGTAGAATTAGGGTTGTCAAGAATGTAGGGTAGTCGTGGAATCGTGGATGGAAGTATGGAAGGGTAAGAAACATGTAAAGGAGGTATTATTAGGTTTTTTAAAATATATTCTCAAAAACAAGCCATCTAGCAAACCGCTAGCAAGAGGTAAAAAACAACTTAAGCAAGAAAACATATCAAAATTCTTCCATTTGGACCCATCTAGACATAACGACTTAAACCGTATCTTATGACTTATCCATAGATAAACAAGCGATTTAATCTCCTCAAGAATACCGTTAATGCTCATTGGGACGTTTGAAAAGAAGCTTATATTCCTTTCCCGCCAAATGCTCAAACACGAGACCAACACAACGGCTTGGAATATCCTTCTTCTATGAACAGGACCCGAATAAACTTGTGAAGATAAAAAAAATATCACTTATGGATAGTGGCGGATCTTGCCTGTTGAACGTCCCATGGCCGAAAGACACGGACACTAAAAAATGTCCGGGCTGAACATAGTATATATAAAAAATTTCGATCGAAATGCAAAAAATTAGCACTACGGCCGAAAAACTTGCCAGGGCCGTGGCCCTGGCACGGGCCTCCTAAGAACCGCCCCTGCTTATGGATAAGATATAGTCATTCTTTTCACCAAAGCCTCTGAGGCCGGTAACCCATTTTGATGACCTTCCTAACCGAAAACATTGATCTTGAGAGGCACCCAACAATTCCAGTTCAAACTAAACCACACATGGGACAAAGTATTCTTACAAAAATAAATTACTTGTATTTTTTTTTTTTTTGGTCACGTCATGGCAATCCGGTTAACAAATTTTGTTATTGTATTTTTAAATGTATGTGTGTTTATTTCTATTTCTCGGAATTCTTGTATAAGGGCACACGGGGTGGTCCGTTATACCACCCCTATAACGCGTGAAACGAAAACGGAACACCGCCGCCGAACAAAAAAAAACGCGTTATATTTTAAACGCGTTAAACACATCACGCGTTGAAAAGTTTGAATTACTTGACGAACCTTTCACATTTTGTGAATTACTTGACGAACCTTGACGAACCTTTCACTTTAGACGAACCCTCAAAATTTTTTTTTATTTTTTTTTTAAGTTTGACGAACCTTTAATTGGGCTGGGCTTTTGGGCTTTTTGAAGTGTGACGAACCTTTAAAATGTGACAACCTTTAAAATAAAAAAATTAGTGAAATTTATAATTTAGTGTTTAATTTCTAATTTTAAAATGAAAATTAAAAAAAATTGGGAGTGATAGAATTTCATCACTAGTGATACCACCCCCCCTACATTTTTATCACTAGTGATAGAATATTGGGTGATGACATGGCATGATTTGATTGGATAGTGGAAGTGATAGAAACTATCACTAGTGAACCACCCCTCATCCTCTAAATTTGTTGAAAACAAAGCTTTGTTCGAAATAAAGTATTTTAATTTTTTATATCGTATAGGTATATCAATTTCTCATACCGCATCAGTATCTTGATGAATGGAACCACAACTGATAGAACAAAATCGGTACCAGTATTTGGTATTATTGAAACATGTATTGGCATTCGTTTTTTTCGATTGATGTAAAACACGATTTTATTATTTTGGTTACACGACTTTATATTTGGGTCACGTCAAACAGCTTTTGTGCAAATATGAAACCGTTGTAAAATATTTTTTAGTGTCGTAAACAATATTGAATACCGGTATCATAACGAATCGAGTTGTGTTCATAATAATGTATTTTTAATGTCATAAACTATAGAGATTGCCGGTACCATACTGATAACAAAACAAACCGAACTTGGATACCTACTGAACAACGTTGTTACTGGTATCAATACTATCGGTATCGGTATTTGTTTTATGGCTTCCAATCGGTGAAGTGTATTTTGTTTCTTTTAGAATGTAACGTTTTATAAAACTCCAAATATACCATTGCGACATGCTTAATACTACCTTAGGCTTGAGTTTAACTTGAACTAAGGCCTGTTTAAGTTGCTTTAGTTCAAGTTATAAAATGAAGAGTAAAGTGCAATTTGTGTCCTTGTGGACTATGATTATCCGTAAAACACAGGTTGAGCCCCTAATCACTAAAAACTACAACATGAGCCCTCGTGGTTTCATTTCTTGTGGGATTAGTCTCGTCACAAAGGTTAACCTTTCTTCTTTCCTCGCTTAACGATTGTATAGTCTGGAACAGGTCCTGTAAAGCAACACAACACCGTGAAGCTCGTTACAAGAAGGAGAGGTTGGGGGTTTATCCTTGTAACCACCCTCCGATGTAAGAATAAAAACTTATTTTGAAGATAATAAGTGAGTATTAAGTGAGAGAGTAAGAGAGCGATCCTTGAACCTGAAGGTGAAGTTGTCTATTTATACCCGAAGGGTTAGAAAGGAGGATGAAGCCAGCTGGGTCTTAGCCAGTTGTCGTTTCTAGAGAATATCCAATTTGTCTCCCTTGGCGTGATGTCACTCGTTCCACCTCAGCATCTCTTCGTACTCCTGGTCTGTTTGTCGCTAGTTGTCCTTTGATGATCATGTGGCAAGGATTGAGGATCGCTGGTTGGTGCCATGTGTCGTCCTTTTGTTCACTGTCATTGTCGAGAACAATCCATGTGTCTCACTAGGTTTGTTTGTCTGTGGTCATGATCTGCCTTGATGACGTTGTATTTTCTGAACTAGATAGACACAAATTGCACTTTCGAAGGAAAACAGCCATACATTAATAGGATGAAGGAAGAAATTAAGATGTTCGGATATATGTTAGTGAAAAGTCGAGTTAAAAATGCTAGCATTTCATGGGTTAACTGATGTAATTTTGACTTAAATAACTTTGGTGTATGATTGGTGTATGACTGTCGAAAACATTGTATGATTCTGGTGATTCATCTGGCTAACAGTTGGTTGCCCAGATGGTATGAAATAAAATTTTTGTTGGTCTTTAAAAAAAAGCATAATCTCATTTACAGCATATAATAAAAAAACAAATAAGAATATACAATAAATATATTCAAAATACAACTCCACCTAATAATAATCCAAAATAATCATATTAAAACATTTTAATATTTACAAAAGTATCTCAAAAAACACCTAACCCTCAATAATCCAAAATAATTATATGAAAAACACTTTAATATCTACAAAACAAAAAAAAAATCTCAAAAAACAAATATCGTCAATCCAACAGCCAATATCACACCCCAAACCAATCCAATCGATCCACGCGCCACCCCACTCACCTCCCTCTCACCAAACGACGGTCCAGCCGTACCATTATTCTCAGGGTTTGTACCGTACAACACCTGTATACCTTCAACATCATCTCTATCAAGCTCCACCTTCTTAACACCAGACGCTATCGTCGGGTACATAATCGAATTCTCCACCGACGAGTGCCCTAACCCTAACAAATGCCCGATTTCATGCACCGCTACCGATTCAAGATCCATAGCTGTTGATGACGACGATCCAGATGCGAATACGTCGTTAATAATCCACGTTTCAGCGTTATCCAGATGCAATAATCCAGTTGGCGGTGCAAACGCGTGCGCTAGGGTTCCTAACACTCCGTCAAACGGTTCTCCGTCGCCGTGGTCGCCGGAGTAGAAACCGATCTTCATATCTGCTGACGAGTAGTCGCTAATGTTTGTGAATGTCAACGGCGTCCATTCCGACCAACGGGAGAAAGCGTTGGCGAACACGCGCTTCACGTCTTCGGATAACTCGTTACGTGGATCGAACGCGTAGGTTAGATCACGCCGTCGTGCTGGCCACCGTGGTGTTCCCGGGAAGAACGAGTAGTGAGCGACGGAGTTTGGATACGACGTCGTGTAAGATTAAATATATTACGTATTAATATTTAATCTGTAGCCATTATAATCATTTACATTATATAGATCAAAATATATAACAATCCTATTAAATAATTAGTTGGTAATTGTTGATGGACCATATTACCCTTATTAACTAATTAGGGTTTCCTCCTGGGTGCTTATATAAGGAGAATTATGTGGAGGTTAAGGGGTTAGACAGTTACACATTAGAAACACCCCATTAGTCATAACATCAATTCGACCTCCATCTCCATACCGATTCCCTTATCGGTTTTTCTTAGCCACCATCATCAGTCAGCACCCTAAGGAGGAACCAGACCAAGATGACAATCATGTCAACCCTAATGGATTCTCTGCTAACCTGTGCTGATGCAACCAAAGGTATGTTTTATTGTTTTCCTTCATGTATAAACAGAACTGAACCAACATGTGGTATCAGAGCATATGTTGATTAGTCGGTTCTGTTTTCTATCCGTAAATCTGGATTAAAACTGGAAAACAGGTTTTAAAACAATAATTAAAAATTCGTTTTTCATCATCCGAAGTTATTACTGTTCGATTTATGTCATCTCGGATCAATTTCGGATCATATGTTTCATCTATTTTACTGTACCGAAATCATAATGTTCAAGAATTTGTTTAAATGTTCAATAATTTACCAGATTTCGGATATATGGTTTAAGGTTATTTTTTAGGGTTCATCATGTTCTTAGTTAAAATTCGAATTTCCTTTATGTTTTGGAATTTGATTTGAGTTGTTGAATGTTTTTCCAATTTTGATCTAATTTTTATCTAATAAGTTTTCGAAATCTGTTAAAAATATAAACAGATTATTTTTCGAAATTAGTGATAAAAAATAGATCAAAGATAAAGTAGGAAACTCTATCACAATCCCAAATTTTCGAATTTTTAGTTAAGTTATCACAACAAACAGCCTTAAAGAGAGGATTCGAAATTAAAAAGCTTAAACATGTCGCACAAGATTGGATCACATAAGTGATAATCTGATCGCATAAGAAAATCGCACAAAATCAGATTACATAAGAGATGATCTAATCGCACAAGACAGTCGCACAAAATTTGTACAACTCATTAAGCACATGGTACAAGTTAAGACTGCATAATAGCACAAGAATTGTGGATCGCACAAGACTAGTGGATCGCACAAGACTTGTGGATCGCACAAGACCTTACTAATCGCACAAGGCATTACTGATCCACAAGTTTTGGGCCTTAAAATCGCACAAGTACTTGGGCCTTATTGATCGCACAAGTGTTTGGGCCTTAACGATCGCACAAGGCATTACCTATCGCACAAAGCACTACTGATCGCACAAGTCTCGAAACCTCATTATTTCTTTAAGCTGTTTAATGTGACCTAACAGGTGGTTTGCTATTAAATAATTGGTTTTGTAATTACTTAGCTAATTAATAAGGATCAAATAATGTTTTACAAAACCAAAATAGCTTAACTTGAATGAGCTTCTGATATATCATTTCTGGCCAAAGCTGACTTGATACATCTACTTATCATTCAAGTATTACGAAAGCTATGTTATGTATGCGTCATAAGCATGAATGTCTTAATTTCTGGCCAAAGCTGATTTAATTCATTCATCGATGGCATACTCAACAAGTGCATAACTAAAGTGATTGTTTCAATTCTGGCCAAAGCTGATTTGTTACAACTACTTTGCACATATGCTTAAATGATTACACTTCTGGCCAAAGCTGTTTTGTCTTCATTTAAGTAGAATTTTTTAGCTAAGTCTATTATTTTGATGTTAGTAATAGACATATCACAATCTCTTCACCTAATGATCCTTAAATTAATGATCCTTAATTAAGTTTTATGATCATTTCGTCTGCCTTATTCTTAGTACCCATAATGTTACTCACTATAATTTTCTTCTATATATATCTCATCCACTCTATTTTTTTTTTAAACCTAAAATGTTTGCTTTATTTAAAGTTTCTATTAGAATTAGCTCTTAAATTAAATCCTTGATTATTTCTTAAGACACGATAATCCTATTGCTCTCTTCTGATAAAGATTATAAAGAAGAAAATTAGAGCATGATGAATAGGACAAATCGACCATGATGTCTATTATGATAATCAAGAACTCTCTAACGTAAATGCTATCACTAAAGTTATTCCAGATTAAGTCTTTCCTAAGACTAATCTATAATTATGGAATAATCACTAGAACTCCTAAGATGCATGCCTTAATTTGAAACTCTAAACTATAAAGTTAAGTGGTATATGTGAATACATTATAATGTACAAAACCATGACCCATAACGTTAAGGGCTTACGCATGGAAATAAGTACATCTTTCCAGTACATTACATACTAAGATTTTCACTTGTACATTTTGATGCATTATAAAATCAACTACAACACTCAAAATACCAAAGTATAACGAGTGTGTTGATAAGCAACATATGTACAAAGAAATAAATGTTTAAAGCTGGAAAATAAGTTGTTATTCACCTTACAACCACTTAAAACGTTTAAAGAGGATTGTTCTAAGGTCCATAGACAAATTACAAGTGCTAATTCCAACTTTAAGGTTCTTCAAGGGAAAAATCTCACTGCATAATTATGTCATTAGACTAGACATAAGCAACGAGACTATCCATTATTCTAGAGAACAGTTGGATAAATTAATTAGATAGTCACTTATTAATGATATTTAAGTCTGGTAACTTCAATATTCCAATTAACACATGATTAGTTGACTCTAGTTCCATACGTTTCCTTCCCAGAACTTGACAAATAACTAATATGAGAGTTAGTGACAAAATTAATTGTTAACGCTATAAGAACCATAATAAGCAGTCTTCTAACAAAGCTTTTCGATACATTACATGTTCTGATTATTAATCAGAGTACAGTATCATTACTTAGGCTATGTCATGAAGGTTGTGAGGTTTGCATAGTCAACATAAAGTCACACTTATCTTAAACTCTCATCTTATTTGTTCTAAATATCTGGATAGAAACATTATTAAAATGAAACTAGATGATACCTTACATTTTCACAACTTTTGTCATCATGAAAATGAGAATTTGACAAAAGGAAAATGAGACTTATAAATTTCATCCATTATAACCGAAATTCATGAGAAATTATGACATGGTTAATGAGGATGATTATTCATCTAATCTCATTCTAAGTGATTTAAAATCATGACGTTATAGCCCTAAATATTACTTGGCTTAAGGAATAAGTATGGGTCCATCATAAGTCATTCATTGACATTCGTGGAACTTATTCAAAATGGAATATTCAGACATAATTCATTTATCATTTAAAAGACTATCAACTTGTAGCTAACTTTTGTCGCATATGGCCCACAGTCTTAGAAGAAATCTATTCATATGTTTACTTATTAGGATTTCTATTACATATGTCCTTAAGTTTCTTATGACATTTGGACTTTAAAGAAATCAAATAAAGTCTAACGTATATATGATAGGTTCCCACGTAACGTACCTCATTGAAACTTCTCTTGTAGCATTTCTAGAGATATCAAAGATCAGTGGGAGCATTAAATGTCTTAATAATAACTTGCAATAGTTGCAAGAGGTGGGGAGTGAAAACTTTATATTACTTCAATTTACACCTCTTGTACAAGACACCGCTCCATCACGACACTGTTCTATCAAAACTTATCTCCTTAAAATCTAATGCTACTCTTACAAAAGTTTCATTGTTGCTTAATTGTGGGCACACTTAGATTTCTTACCTAAACTAACATAATTCTCAACAAGAGAAATCAAAACGACTAACGTCATTAATTTGTTTTCTCTATTAGAATCTGTTGGTCATTAAGTATTGACCCTAAGCATGCTGAGTTCCTAAAGATTTCTAAGGTTAGTGGGAGCAGTCAAAGTCCTTATCATGATTTGCAAGGAATACAAGAGGCGGGGGGAAGAGTGTCATTAAATTTCACTCCAAATTTAACTCCGATTACACCTCTTGTACACCATACTGCTCCAACTCTTATAAACTTAGAATGAAAATGATAGCAACCTAACCAAGAGCTAATCCATAAAACTGAAACTTCTAATGAACCCAATAATCAACTCAGGAGGTCATCTAGGTTTAAAAGCCTACTAATTTTGATGATTACATAACCTCCCTAACTGAAGTTGAAATGGTTTTTTTGGAAATGTTTACTGATCCTATCTCTTCAAATTAAGCCATTAGTGTCAATCAATATTCTTAATGGAATAAAACAGTTTTCTAGTAAAACTGATTTTATGTGTTCGTATAACGTTTGGGATTTGATTGAATTACGTAAGAGTGTTCATAACAAAACCAAATCCTAATATAAGCATTAAGATACGAAGAAACATGATTGATTGTCAAAGGTTGTACTCATGAAGAGATAAATTATCAAAGAGTCTTTCTTACCTATCTTACACAAGATTTCTTTGAGGATCATCACTGTTCTAGTAGCTTATAATAGTTTAAAGCTACATTAGACGAACATTAAAAGAATTTTCCCTAACAAATGGCTGACACATTTACATGTTCATTAGATAACAACCTAAAGTTTCAAACTGAAGGTTAAAGAACACTTTATTTGTAAGCCAATAAAATCCATGTATGGGTTAATGCAAATATCATAATATGATGAAAAGCTAACGTAATTATTTTCATCAAGAATTAAGTGGATTAATGTACCTACCTCAAGATGAGTGGGAGCAACTAAATTAAACTTGTCTATATAGATGACATTCTTTTGACAAGTATATGTTACAAAAGTCAAAGCATTGTTAACACAGACTTTGATATAATAGATCTCAGAGATATCTCTTACGTGATTGATATCATAACATACTGAGATAGACCCAATGGGATATTAGTTCTGTTCCATAAGTTTAACCTTAAATGGGTCCTTACATATGTAACAAACAATACTGCTCTCCTTTAGAGGATAATAGGATAAATGAGATTATTTCTTTATGCTTCATTAATTAGAAGCCTTATGTAAGTTTAAGTCTATACTCGTTTAGATATTACTCACATTGCAACACATTAGATATGTCTAGATTAATGTGTAGCATCTAATGGAGTATTACAATATCTTTAAAAGAAACGAGAGGCTATTATTTGAAGAAGAAGTGAGAATTAAAACCGGTTTATTACTCTAACTTTGAGATATTCAAAGATGATAAAATGTAATTTTGGGTATATCTTTATGTCAGCAGACAAAACATATCTCATGGAGGAGTCATAATGCACTGATATTAACAACCTAAGTTATAACGACATAATATCGTCACTAAATGTTGTTGGAAGTTTATCAATGGACTCATAAGTTTATTAACTCCATATAATGTTTTGAAGACTTAGCGTGATAAAGTCAGCTACCATGACTCCTTGAACAGTAACAGTTCAAGAGGTGCTGCATTAAATTTCGATACGCAATTAATTATTCGTTTATGAACGAATTGAGGAAATTAAGTTTTGTATCGAATACATTCATGATATGCTTAAGGATCCTATAACTGAATGGCTATTACCCATAAGTCTTATTAAGAGAGCTCATAGACGGGTATTAGTTTATGGCCATGCGCAATTGCATATCGTACTATGAATGACTAAGTATTAGTTAATTTTTCCTCATCAGTTTGATTTTGTACGTCTCTAAGAATATGTCAAGTCGACATAATGGCATATAAGACAAATAAAGTTACAAATCAAACAAAGGGCTTACGCGTATTTTGATCATAACGATTAGGTTTTAAATTAAGGCTATAGTATGATTAATGGGGGTCCTGAGTCGCATAATGATTCAACGGCTGTATTTTTCTGCTATAGTACTTGTTTAAGGCTAAAATGAGTGTTAACTCCTGATCAGGCTTATCTAATACTCATAGTAAATGATTACTCGGCTAAGTGGGAGAATGTAAGATTAAATATATTACGTATTAATATTTAATCTGTAGCCATTATAATCATTTACATTATATAGATCAAAATATATAACAATCCTATTAAATAATTAGTTGGTAATTGTTGATGGACCATATTACCCTTATTAACTAATTAGGGTTTCCTCCTGGGTGCTTATATAAGGAGAATTATGTGGAGGTTAAGGGGTTAGACAGTTACACATTAGAAACACCCCATTAGTCATAACATCAATTCGACCTCCATCTCCATACCGATTCCCTTATCGGTTTTTCTTAGCCACCATCATCAGTCAGCACCCTAAGGAGGAACCAGACCAAGATGACAATCATGTCAACCCTAATGGATTCTCTGCTAACCTGTGCTGATGCAACCAAAGGTATGTTTTATTGTTTTCCTTCATGTATAAACAGAACTGAACCAACACGTCGTTTTGCCGGAGTTCATAGTAGTGGTTCCGTTGACGATGTCTGGAACTCCACATCTAGGTTTTAAGATTTGGTTGACCGTTGACGTGTCCAGTTCGCCGGTGGTGTTTAGGTTGAAGTTTTTCTGGTAGTTTTTGACTGCGGCTTCAAGCGCGTCGTCGAAATTATCAGAGAAGTTGCCGGTGGTGTTTGCGAGGTATCCGAAATAGTGGAAGTATGTTTTCAGCTTGGCGATACCGTCAACTTTTTGGCCGGAGCGGCAGCCGGAGAGTTTGTTGAAGGTGTCCCATGGGTTTGTGGTGTGGTTAGGGAGGAATGATGGTGGGATTGAGGAAATGTTGGGGAAGAAGTTGGGGAAAGCGGTGGTTGAAGATGAGAAGAGAAAGAAGAAGATGAAGAGATTAGTGAGTTTGTATTGAATCTTCATGGTTTGGTTTGAATGTGAATTTGTGAAATGGTGAAATGGAGGTTTGGATATATGGAGTTTGAAGAAGGAATATGTCAAAAGAGGTTGGAAGGAAGAGGATTGCATGGATGATTGTAGGAATAATATAAAGGTGTGTACACTTGCATTTGAATATCTTTTAGTAATGAATATGAAAAGGTGAATCCAAATCTAAAAGAGTTAAATGTCATTTTATTCTATCTGGTTAGGCTTATTTTGTCAGTTTAGTCTAAATATTTGAACCATTGTCATTTTAGTCTAAATAGTTTCAAACGTTGTCATTTTAGTCTACTGGGTTAACTCCATCCCTTTATTCTGTTAACTAGAAGGATATTTCGGTCATTTTATATGTAATTCTGTTAACTGCAGGGCAATTCGACCATATAAAGTGATCAAATTACCCTTCTAGCTAACAAAAAAATGGACAGAGTTAACACAGTGGACTAAAATGACAACGCTTAAACTATTTGGATTAAAATGACAACGTTTCAAACTTTGGACTAAACTGTCAAAATGACTCAAACCATAGGACTAAAATGACAACGTTTCTACTATTTTGTGTTGTTCCGTCTAGGACCGCAAATAAAACAAAAGAAGATAAAAAGAAAAACTTGTGTCCATTCATTAAGAAAATAGTAGGTTTATAAACATTACCGAACGAGATTTTTTTATTTGTGTTCGTTCAATAAGAAAATGAACGTGTTTACGGACATATATAAAAATGGCGGAGGCTAGAGATGGATGGTGAAGGGAGTAGCACTTGAACTTGAAGCCCTAATTGTCGAACATAGGTCGATAGTATTCGTCGATGATAATAAGGAGAAGAAAAGAGAACGGTGCATAAGCAGTGTGGGAATGAGGTTTTCTTTTTTATTTGTTAAGGCAATAAATAAATAAGAATTACATAATATAAAAAGTTTAGAGAAAATAAATAAATGTATAATCTTATATGAACAACAAAAACAAAACGTAAATGAGCGAATGTTCATGAACACATTACTAAACGTTCACAAACACAATTGAACGAACGATTCCTCTGTATTCATTCATTTAACTAATCAAACAAAATTTCATATTCATATTCATGTTCGTTCGTTATGTTTGGTTTATTATGATCTACTTTAATCATAATAAAATACATTTTTTGCGTATAATTTAATTTATTACTATAATTTCTTATTTTATCATGACGTCATACAGTTTCTAAAATACAAGTCTGAACGATCGAGTTTCTTTCAATATTCTAGAAATGTCCATTTTAATATATTTAATCCCAAAATTGATTTTTAAGATTGGACATGTTCATACAAAACGGTAGAAACGGCCATGTTAAATTCAATAACGACCCCTTTGACTTTGACCTTTGCTCACCAACTCTTTATAGTTTATAGGCTATAATATTTCCAAGGGTACAAGTCGTTGATAGCATTGAGCATTATTTTTAGAAACACGTTTTGAATTTTTCCAACTGCCTTGGTAGTTAAACACCTATGCACCCAAGAACTTTCTTCTACTAGGTCATACTCATGATACTACTAAAAAACTGCCTCATTTCCGACCAAGGTTTTAAAGTATGTATGTATATGGGTAGATGCGTAGCTAGAATTTTTTTTTTACGGGTTCGAAAATTTTTCAGGGTTTGATTAAAAGGATTTTACGAGTTCGACGGCGAAATTTTTAAAGGTGCGATGTCAAAATACACCTATATATAACACTAAAAAAATTTGGTACGGGTTCGGCCGAACTAATATAAAAGATGAAGAAACACCAAATCAACTCCAAGAGGAATTCGACGTTTCTACTGGGGTTGGTTGTGGATACCACCAAGACCGGAAGATGCAAAACAAGAAGACGCTATTAACGCTTGACACAAAGAGGGTGTTCTCTCTATGACCATCCTCTGGCGTGAGAGTAAGTATAAAGGTGGAGTGAGAGAGAGTGTGTGAAAGTCAACCCAGAGATGCACAAATCGGAATTTTTTAATACCCGGTTCCAGGTATGATCGGGTATTCGAAAATTGCATATTGAGAGAAACCGGGTAGGGTTCGGGTATGGGTACTGAGGAGAAAAACCATATTCTATGTACCCGGGTAAGGATGATGGGGTTCGGGTATAACCGGGTATGGGTTCGGGTATTAATACCCGGTTTTAAAAATAGCGTCTGGTGTGAAGAAAGTTGAGGTTGATAGAGATGATGTTGAAGGTATACAGGTGTTGTACGGTACAAACCCTGATAATAATGGTACAACTGGACCGTCCTTTGGTGAGAGAGAGATGAATGGGGTGGTACGTGGATCCACTGGATTGGTTTGGAGTTTAATATTGGTCGTTGGATTGACGATATTTGTTTTTTGAGATATTTTTTTCCTTTTCTTTTGTAAATATTAAAATGTATGAAAACATAACATTACTAGCATGCATCAAATATAGGTCAAACCAATTGTGTCCACAAAGTTACGTATTTTGTCACAGAGGCGAACAAAACCGTGATTGAATGACTTAACATAGAACCTTCCTAAGGGTGGTGTGCTACTCCTATAGCACTATACATGCTAAGGTGGCTCATGATTTTAATGACAAATATTTGTGCAAGAAAGGCTTCTAGCATGTATGTATCATAAGCATATCATTTAAGCATGTATAAATGAATTGATTGATGTGAATAATGTGATTGATATCGTGTTTGTGATTTTGATAATATTGTGTATATATATATATTGCACCCAAAAGTGTGAAAAAGGTAAAATGAGATCATGTAAACTCACGGTTTGCAAAGCTTCCAAAGTGGTCGTGAGTTGTTGAGTCTTGAGATTTGAACATCGAAGTTACCCTACGATAGGAAAACGAAGATGCATGAGTTTATGGATTTGATTGATGGATTGGGTTCGGAATGGCGGAAAATGTATTATAGTCCTATGTGCTATAAGGTTCCATGGAATGGTCATGCAAGGAGGTAGGATGATCATCATCCATTAAACCTCATTATATGATTCACCAAAGCACAAAACCATCAACTTAGTTGATGATTCCGGTTGGTCATGAATATGGACAAAAATGAAAGTGTTTAATTTACTAAGTAGCCAAATGAGAACAACCCGACGAGTACATACCCAACATGGAAAATGTTGGAGACGAGGTGAGGTTGGCTCACTTTGATCCTTAGAAACTACTTACAGTGTGCATCATCTAAATCACCAAGTAACCAAGTGAGCTCAAACTAGACGAGTGCACTCCAATCATGGCAAATGTTTCGAGACTTGGTATAGTTTGGACACTTTGTTACTAGAAAGTCTACTTGGTGGCTTAGGTTAAAGAAAATGGATTACCTAACTAAGTCAGGAAGTGGAATCATAGTTGGAAAGTCAAGGCTCAATTGTTCACACTTTACCAAAACACAAGCCTCATCACATTGAAGGTTGTGGGGCTTGGATGGTTTCAACACTCGTAGGTCACTTAGGACCTTTTTTGGGCAGTAGGTTTTTGGGGTTTTTGAACCTCTAATCCTCTGGAAATCAACCATAACACAAGTCCATCAACATTAGTTTAGTTGGGAACAAGATTTGGTGCATGATTCCATAAGATGAACAATGAAAAATGTAAGTTTATAAAAGTTTTATGAAAGTGGAATTTATAACCTACTTTGGACTTCAAATATGGAGTTTTACCACCTTGTTACGCCTTGATGAACATTGGGGAAACAATCTTTGATGTTGTCCAAGGGTTTTGAAGCAAGAAAACATAAAGAAAAGTAGAAGAAGTGAGTTTAGAACACTAGAGAGTATTATGCCCAAAAGCAGAATTTTCTTGAGAGAATTTGAGTGTTATGAGAGATTTGAGAGTTTGTAAAGTGTTAGGAGAGTGTGGAGGAGGCTTATTTATAAGTGGGAGATTAGGGTTGGGCTTAAAGAAGGTTGGAAGATGATTAATAAGATGTGAAAATTTTTCAAAATTACCTCATTCACTTCTCACTTAAGGCTTACTTATTTAAAAAAATTTCCTATTGCACTCATAATCATCCTTGTGAGCAAAATCGAGTGGAAATCAAGTGTAAATTGGTCATTATGATTATTATAAGAGTGGGGTTACCATTGGCAACAAAAGTGAAAATTTGAGGTATAATTATATAAATTGTCAGTATGAATTATCATCGGGCAATGGATTATAGTTTGGATTATTAAAATTATATACCCTTAACGTGAGAAGTGAATGAGGTAATTTTTGAAAATTTTTCTCCATCTTATGAATCACGTATTTTAGTCCCAAATTAACGTGAGAAGTGAGAGAAATATTTTTTTTTTTTGAAATTTTCCCCATCTTATTAATCACGTATTTTTGTCCCAATAAATCGTGATTTTACACTAGTAGAGTATTATGTAATTTTGTAGCGTAATTATAATTATCCTACAATAATTACTCTACTACTGTAAAATCACGTTTTTTTTTTACATTTTGAAATTAAACATTATTCTTAACGAGTAGGGAAAAAAATCTTCCTTCATTTATTATGTTAAAGGCATTTTGTATGTTAAAGGCCCATTTATATTTGATCTATACTATTTCATGAAGAACCATTCTCTCTAAATGTGTAGCTGACACTTGACTGTTGCAAAATACAAAATGAGGTGATGTTCTTTTATTTTGAGCATCATGAGATATATTGGGCTTCAAATAGCCTTGAGAGTTAAGATTTTGAGGAGCAGCCGAAAAGGCACATACAACCGGCCCATTACTACTATTAGACCAATGAAAACTATATTATGATTTATGGGCTTGAGAATTGGAAATGGCCCATATACAAATACATTTTTAGATCATGTACTGAAATAAAAAAAGACAAACTAACAAAGTTTTTAGCTTGATTACGTGTTAACACGCTAATGATCTTCCGGTGCATTGGCAGCTCCATGACCTTCAAAGTGGAATACGGCTGAAAACGAGCCGAGTTGAGCCAAGTTCGATCGAGCTGGGTCGAACTTAATTCGAGCTGGCTCGGCTTGAGCTCGAATTTCAAATCAAGCTGAGAATTGAGGCTTGAGCTCGACTCGATTAAAATTCGAGCTAGGTTGGCTCGGCTCGATCTAGCTCGAACTAACAAAGAACTGCAAAATTTACTACTTAAAAAGCCCTAAAAATGAATCTCTTCATAGACTAAGGGTCATAATTGCAATTTAATTTAACCAAATGACTAAATATGCAAGTATAAATAGTTTTCTCACTTTGTGCATTGTCTTTACCTCTTTTATAGGGGAGATACTCCTATAGTTATTATCTTCTGAACAATGTGGGACAAAAGAAATGAAGGATGTAAACTTTATCGAGCCGGCTCACGAGCCGAGCCAGGCCAAGCTCGAGCTCGGCTCGTTTACAAACCGAGCCGAGCTGGCTTGTTTACAACCAAGCCAATTTCGAGCCGAACTTTTTCGAATTTTTTTCGAGCGAGCTGCGAGTTTTTTGAACACCACTAAAGTGGAATAAAATTACTCTATGTTGAGCAATGTGGTTTACCAGTTACCACAGTGGGCTTTCGGACGATGAGTTTCCTGTGGAATGTAGTGAGCCGGGTCACTAGTGCCGTCAGCGTTCGCAGGCATGGTGGCCTTTTGCCATTGGGTTTACCAAGATAATCAGCCTTTCGTTGGTCGTTAAAAAAATTACATGTTATCACTTGGTGCCAGAATAAGGCGGGTTAAGAATGTTTCATAAGATGAAGTTTAGTTTTATTAAGTGGTTAAAAAACCAATTATAGATTTCTAGTTGTTCTTTGTGTTTTCTTCTTGCATCTTGCTTGTTGGGTTTTAATATGTTCTTCCTGCTGTTAAAAACATGATCCATTGTTGATTACATATGCTATGAAAAATATGTAATAAAACCAACATATTCAACATCAAAATAAAACTATTCCAAAACCCTCATTATAGAGCTCATTAGTGTAAACAACATCAAGAGAATTGAGAAATTCTTCGAATTTTCGTTTTTCGGTACCAATATACACAATAACATCAATGTTACAAATACAAAAGCAGATTATATCTAAGATTCTTGTTTTGCTTTAGGAACAAACCGCCATAAATCCACAGCGATATCAACGTCTTTTTTCTTGTGAAATTTGTATAGTTTTGGCAGATCATATCGAAGCTGCGAAAACATAAGATATAACCGAACAAAATAAAATTTAAAAATTACAGGAAAAGTTGCAACAAAAAGATTGAAAAAAATTATTTACCTCACATATAACTTCAGCACTACTAGCATTGTAATCTCGCAATGCTGCTCTTTTAATATGCTGCAAAATGAACGGGTCTAGCGGGTCAGATGATATGTCAAACAAGCAATGTCGAGTTGGGTTGATCCACTAACACTCTTTTGGTATTTTTTTTTAAAAGGATTAATTTCATATATACCCAACAAAAACGAAAAATATCATATATGCCCTTTATAAAAACAAAAAAATATCATATATACCCTTACAAAATAGTTAAAATATCAGATATACCCAATTTATTAAAAACAATCTCAAAAAGAATCATTTTACACTTAACTTTTTTAACTTCTAAGTTTTCATATATGCTCATATTTTAACGTCATATTTTTATATAACACATTTTAAGCTTAAATTGATTTTTATCTATTTTTTTAATTTTTTCCATAAACAATAGTATTCTCCACATATATATTATTTAAGCTAAATAACTTAAACTGGAAAAAAGTAAATATAATATTTGAAGTTAAAGGTCATATATGAGATTTCAAAGTTATAGAAAAAATAAAGGTAAAATTCTCTTTTACTAAATGGTTCTTAATGAATTGGGTATATATAATATTTCAACTACTTTGTAAGGGTATATTTGATATTTATAATTTTGCAGGGGTATATATGATATTTTGCAAGTTTGTAGGGGTATAATGGAATTGCCCCTTTTTAAAATTATATGAATAATGAAGGGTTTAATGATAATTATATATAAAAAACATTATAACAATTATATACCAAGCTTGATCCCGAGCTTCATATATCAAGCTTAAATAGGCTCGTGGGCCTAAACGATCCTAATATTTATATAAATATACATTTTTATTTAATATAACAACTATATGATTACATGATGAATATTATTACACATAATTATGATAAAAAAAAAAGTAAGTAAATAATATATAACGTGTTATATATATACAAAATTGTAACTACTAGTATATATAAAAATAATTATATATGTTTTAAATAAAAATTTAATAATTAATGAGTACCAGATCCGATCTCAAGTTTGAACATATACTCATGAGGCTAACTCGAGCTTTAGACAGAGATCAAGCTCTCTTGACTAAAACAAGTAAAGCTCAGGCTCGGCTACACCCCTCTCACGTAATCACGACGACAAAAAGATGGCACTAATTTCAAGCCACTAATTAATTATTCGTGTCATCGGGTATAGTGTTTAAGAATTTTGATTGATGATTGAACACATTTATTTAACTAAGTGCCCAGTCAAATGTTATAATCTTAAACAAACAAAAATGGAGACTTACTTCTCTTGTAGTTGTCTTGTGCAAAGAATAAACAGCTTGAGAAGCAACCTGATAGTTTTGTATGCACTATGTAAAACACACTTGAAAAATAAATTTGGAAATGATTCCACTTTTAATTGCTTACCTTTAATGCAACGGACAAAAATACCATGTCAGCTCCTTTTTTGCGTGTTCCAAACGGAGGGTTCATTACAACAGTATCGACAATTTGACCTTTAAATATATAAACAACAATTACAGCAATCAAGCTCTCTCCCTTATTAACTAAAAGGGATTACTGTGAAGCTCAGGGTGTTTGGGATTACTTAATACTTATTATATATATATATATATATAGGCTTCGGATCAAGAGACCCCCCCCCCCCCCCCCCCGAGTTGTGAGAACTTAGAGAACTCCGACTTCCTGTGCGAGTTTTGCCACCATTTTTTTGCACATACGTAGATGAAAATGTTACAAACACAACTGTAAAAAAAAACCAAGCGGCGTTTTCAACCTTTTTACAGCGATGCTGACATCAACATTTACACCCATTGTAAGGGTTTTTTACTG